>JBAMNC010000178.1:0-559508 GCA_037902135.1 Cetoscarus ocellatus | reverse complement strand
GGACCCCGAAAAAATATGCTAAAACTTGACGTTTATGTATCGTTACAGGCAGGAGAACAATCTGATACAGGAAGTGTGTTCATATTTCACCTCAAAAATGTGTTACAGGTGTTTTTCGATCAGGTGCGATTTTGAAAAAAACCCACATGCTAACATATGACTTTTTTCCCCATTTTGGACCCCCAAAAAAATATGCTAAAACTTGACTTTCTGGGACATTTACAGGCAGATGAACACTCTGGTGCAGAAGGTTTGGTCAATTTTTCACCTGAAAAATAAGTTCACGTGTTTTTCGATCAGGTGAGATTTTGAAAAAAAGACCAGATGCTAACATATGACTTTTTTCCCATTTTGAACCCCCGAAAAAAAAATGCTAAAACTTGACTTTTATGGATCGTTACACGCAGGAGAACACTCTGATACAGAAGGTGTAGTCATATTTCTCCTGAAAAATGAGTAACAGGTGTTTTTCGATCAGGTGAGATTTTGACAAAAAAACACATGCTAACATATGACGTGTTTCCCATTTTGGACCCCGAAAAAATATGCTAAAACTTGACTTTTTGGGACCTTTCCAGGCAGGAGAACACTCTGATGCAGAAGGTTTGGTCATATTTCACCTGAAAAATGTGTAACAGGTGTTTTTCGATCAGGTGAGATTTTGAAAAAAACCACATGCTAACATATGACTTTTTTCCTCAACTCAGACCCCGAAAAAAACATGCTAAAATTTGACTTTCTGGGACATTTACGGGCGGAGGAACACTCTGGTGCAGAAGGTTTGGTCATATTTCACCTGAAAAATGAGTTACATTTGATTTTCGATCAGGTGAGATCTTGACAATAACCACATGCTAACATATGACTTTTTTCCTCAACTCGGTCCCCGAAAAAAATATGCTAAAACTTGACTTTCTGGGACCTTTACAGGCAGAGGAACACTCTGATGCAGAAGGTTTGGTCATATTTCTCCTGAAAAATGAATAAGAGATGTTTTTCGATCAGGTGAGATTTTGAAAAAAACCCACATGCTAACATATGACTTTTTTCCCATCTCGGACCCTGAAAAAAATATGCCAACACTTGACTTTTTGAGATATTTACGGGCAGAGGAACACTCTGGTGCAGAAGGATCGGTCATATTTCATCTAATTAATGAGTCAAATGAATTTTTCCTCAGGTGAGCTCTGGACAAAAACCACATGCTAACATATGACTTTTTTCCTCAACTCGGTCCCCGAAAAAAATATCCTAAAACTTGACTTTTTGGAACCTTTACAGGAAGGAGAACACTCTGATACAGAAAGTGTGGTAATATTTCACCTGAAAAATTAGTTACAGGTTTTGTTTTGGTCAGGTGAGATCTTGACAAAAACCACATGCTAACATATGACGTGTTTCCCATTTTGGACGCCGAAAAAAATATGCTAAAACTTGACTTTCTCGGACATTTACGACACAGGAACACTCTGGTGCAGAAGGTTTGGTCATATTTCACCTGAAAAATTAGTAGAAGGTGTTTCTCGATCAGGTGAGATCTTGACAAAAACCACATGCTAACATATGACATTTTTCCTCAACTCGGATCCCGAAAAAAATATCCTAAAACTTGACTTTTTGGGACCTTTACAGGAAGGAGAACACTCTGATACAGAAAGTGTGGTAATATTTCACCTGAAAAATTAGTTACAGGTTTTGTTTTGATCAGGTGAGATCTTGACAACAACCACATGCTAACATATGACTTTTTTCCTCAACTCGGACCCCGAAAAAATATGCTAAAACTTGACTTTTCTGGATCGTTACAGGCAGAGGAACACTCTGATGCAGAAAGTGTGTTCATATTTCACCTGAAAAATTATTTACAGGTGTTTTTCGATCAGGTGAGATCTTGAAACCACATGCTAACATATGACTTTTTTCCCATTTTGCACCCCGACAAAAATATGCTTAAACTTGACTTTTTGGGACCTTTGCAGGCAGGAGAACACTCTGATGCAGAAGGTTCTGTCATATTTCACCTGAAAAATGAGTAACAGGTGTTTTTCTATGAGGTGAGATTTTTAAAAAAAACCACATGCTAATATATGACTTTTTTCCTCAACTCGATCCCGGAAAAAAATATGCTAAAGCTTGACTTTTATGGATCGTTACAGGCAGAGTAACACTCTGATGCAGAAGGTTTGGTCATATTTCACCTGAAAAATGGGTAACAGGTGTTTTTCCATCAGGTGAGATTTTGAAAAAAAACCACATGCTAACATATGACTTTTTTCCCATTTTGGACCCCAAAAAAAATATCCTACATCCTGATTTTTATGGATCGTTACAGGCAGAGGAACCCTCTGATGCAGAGGGGTTGGTTATATTTCTCCTGAAAAATGAGTAACAGGTGTTTTTCGATCAGGTGAGATTTTATACAAAAAAAAAACACGCTAACATATGACTTTTTTCCTCAACTCAGACCCCGAAAGAAACATGCCAACACTTGACTTTTTGAGATATTTACGGGCAGAGGAACACTCTGGTGCAGAAGGATCGGTCATATTTCATCTAATTAATGAGTCAAATGAATTTTTCCTCAGGTGAGCTCTGGACAAAAACCACATGCTAACATATGACTTTTTTCCTCAACTCGGTCCCCGAAAAAAATATCCTAAAACTTGACTTTTTGGAACCTTTACAGGAAGGAGAACACTCTGATACAGAAAGTGTGGTAATATTTCACCTGAAAAATTAGTTACAGGTTTTGTTTTGGTCAGGTGAGATCTTGACAAAAACCACATGCTAACATATGACGTGTTTCCCATTTTGGACGCCGAAAAAAATATGCTAAAACTTGACTTTCTCGGACATTTACGACACAGGAACACTCTGGTGCAGAAGGTTTGGTCATATTTCACCTGAAAAATTAGTAGAAGGTGTTCCTCGATCAGGTGAGATCTTGACAAAAACCACATGCTAACATATGATATTTTTCCTCAACTCGGATCCCGAAAAAAATATCCTAAAACTTGACTTTTTGGGACCTTTACAGGAAGGAGAACACTCTGATACAGAAAGTGTGGTAATATTTCACCTGAAAAATTAGTTACAGGTTTTGTTTTGATCAGGTGAGATCTTGACAACAACCACATGCTAACATATGACTTTTTTCCTCAACTCGGACCCCGAAAAAATATGCTAAAACTTGACTTTTATGGATCGTTACAGGCAGAGGAACACTCTGATGCAGAAAGTGTGTTCATATTTCACCTGAAAAATTATTTACAGGTGTTTTTCGATCAGGTGAGATCTTGAAACCACATGCTAACATATGACTTTTTTCCCATTTTGCACCCCGACAAAAATATGCTTAAACTTGACTTTTTGGGACCTTTGCAGGCAGGAGAACACTCTGATACAGAAAGTGTGTTCATATTTCACCTGAAAAATTAGTTACAGGTGTTTTTTCGATCAGGTGAGATCTCTAAAAAAACCACATGCTAACATATGACTTTTTTCCTCAACTCGGTCCCCGAAAAAATAAGCTAAAACTTGACTTTTTGGGACCTTTCCAGGCAGGAGAAAACTTTGATGCAGAAGGTTTGGTCATATTTCACCTGAAAAATTATTTACAGGTGTTTTTCGATCAGGTGAGATTTTGAAAAAAAACCACATGCTAACATATGACTTTTTTCCCATTTTGGACGCCAAAAAAAATATGCTAAAACTTGACTTTTTGGGACCTTTATAGGCAGGATAACCCCCTGATGGAGAAGGTTTTTTCATATTTCACCTGAAAAATGTATTTAAGGAATTTTTCCTACAGGTGAGCTCTGGACAAAAACGACATGCTAACATATGACTTTTTCCCATTTTGGACCCCAAAAAAAATATGCTTAAACTTGACTTTTTGGGACCAATACAATCAGGAGAACACTCTGATACAGAAAGTGTGTTCATATTTCACCTGAAAAATTAGTTACAGTTGTTTTTTGATCAGGTGCGATTTTGAAAAAAAAAACCACATGCTAACATATGACTTTTTTCCCATCTCGGACCCTGAAAAAAATATGCCAACACTTGACTTTTTGAGATATTTACGGGCAGATGAAGACTCTGGTGCAGAAGGTTTGGTCATATTTCACCTGAAAAATTAGTTACAGGTGTTTTTCAATCAGGTGAGATTTTGAAAAAAAACCACATGCTAACATATGACTTTTTTCCCATTTTGGACCCCGAAAAAAATATGCTAAAACTTGACTTTTTGGGACCTTTACATGCAGGAGAACACTCTGATACAAAAGGTTTTTTCAGATTTCACCTGAAAAATTAGTAGAAGGTGTTTTTCGTTCAGGTGAGCTCTGGACAAAAACCACATGCTAACATATGACTTTTTTCCCATTTTGGACCCCGAAAAAAATATGCTAAAACTTGACTTTTTGGGACCTTTACAGGCAGGAGAACACTTTGATGCAGAAGGTTTGGTCATATTTCACCTGAAAAATTATTTACAGGTGTTTTTCGATCAGGTGAGATTTTGAAAAAAAACACATGCTAACATATGACTTTTTTCCCATCTCGGACCCTGAAAAAAATATGCCAACACTTGACTTTTTGAGATATTTACGGGCAGAGGAAGACTCTGGTGCAGAAGGTTTGGTCATATTTCACCTGAAAAATGTGTAACAGGTGTTTTTCGATCAGGTGAGATCTTGAAAAAAACCACATGCTAACATATGACTTTTTTCCTCAACTCAGACCCCGAAAAAAACATGCTAAAATTTGACTTTCTGGGACATTTACGGGCGGAGGAACACTCTGGTGCAGAAGGTTTGGTCATATTTCACCTGAAAAATTAGTTAAATGAATTTTTCCCTCAAGTGAGCTCTGGACAAAAACCACATGCTAACATATGACTTTCTTCCTCAACTCGGACCCTGAAAAAAATATGCTGCAACTTGACTTTTTGGGATCTTTGCAGGCAGGAGAACACTCTGATGCAGAAGGTTCTGTCATATTTCACCTGAAAAATGAGTAACAGGTGTTTTTCTATGAGGTGAGATTTTAAAAAAAAACCACATGCTAATATATGACTTTTTTCCTCAACTCGATCCCGGAAAAAAATATGCTAAAACTTGACTTTTATGGATCGTTACAGGCAGAGTAACACTCTGATGCAGAAGGTTTGGTCATATTTCACCTGAAAAATGGGTAACAGGTGTTTTTCCATCAGGTGAGATTTTGAAAAAAAACCACATGCTAACATATGACTTTTTTCCCATTTTGGACCCCAAAAAAAATATCCTACATCCTGATTTTTATGGATCGTTACAGGCAGAGGAACCCTCTGATGCAGAGGGGTTGGTTATATTTCTCCTGAAAAATGAGTAACAGGTGTTTTTCGATCAGGTGAGATTTTATACAAAAAAAAAACACGCTAACATATGACTTTTTTCCTCAACTCAGACCCCGAAAGAAACATGCTAAAACTTGACTTTCTTGGACATTAACGACACAGGAACACTGTGGTGCAGAAGGTCTGGTCATATTTCACCTGAAAAATTAGTTACAGGTGTTTTTCGATCAGGTGAGATTTTGACAAAAAAACACATGCTAACATATGACGTGTTTCCCATTTTGGACCCCGAAAAAATATGCTAAAACTTGACTTTTTGGGACCTTTCCAGGCAGGAGAACACTCTGATGCAGAAGGTTTGGTCATATTTCACCTGAAAAATGAGTAACAGGTGTTTTTCGATCAGGTGAGATTTTGAAAAAAACCCACATGCTAACATATGACTTTTTTCCCATCTCGGACCCTGAAAAAAATATGCCAACACTTGACTTTTTGAGATATTTACGGGCAGAGGAACACTCTGGTGCAGAAGGTTTGGTCATATTTCATCTAATTAATGAGTCAAATGAATTTTTCCTCAAGTGAGCTCTGGACAAAAGCCACATGCTAACATATGACTTTCTTCCTCAACTCGGTCCCCGAAAAAAATATGCTAAAACTTGACTTTTATGGATCGTTACAGGCAGAGTAACACTCTGATGCAGAAAGTGTGTTCATATTTCACCTGAAAAATTAGTTACAGTTGTTTTTTGATCAGGTGAGATCTTGACA
Source organism: Cetoscarus ocellatus (assembly GCA_037902135.1). Lineage (NCBI taxonomy): Eukaryota > Metazoa > Chordata > Actinopteri > Labriformes > Labridae > Cetoscarus > Cetoscarus ocellatus. The sequence continues at coordinate 553,396 of JBAMNC010000178.1, read as the reverse complement.
AAAACCACATGCTAACATATGACATTTTTCCTCAACTTGGACCCCCCAAAAAATATGCTAAAACTTGACTTTTTGGGACCTTTACAGGAAGGAGAACACTCTGATACAAAAGGTTTTTTCATATTTAACCTGAAAAATGTATTTAAGGAATTTTTTGTTCAGGTGAGCTCTGGACAAAAACCACATGCTAACATATGACTTTTTTCCCATTTTGACGCCGAAAAAAATATGCTAAAACTTGACTATTTGGGACCGTTACAGGCAGGAGAACACTCTGATACAGAAAGTGTGTTCATATTACACTTGAAAAATTAGTTAGTTGTTTTTTGATCAGGTGCAATTTTGAAAAAAACCACATGCTAACATATGACTTTTTTCCTCAACTCGGTCCCCGAAAAAATAAGCTAAAACTTGACTTTCTGGGACCTTTCCAGGCAGGAGAACACTTTGATGCAGAAGGTTTGGTCATATTTCACCTGAAAAATTATTTACAGGTGTTTTTCGATCAGGTGAGATTTTGAAAAAAAACACATGCTAACATATGACTTTTTTCCCATCTCGGACCCTGAAAAAAATATGCCAACACTTGACTTTTTGAGATATTTACGGGCAGAGGAAGACTCTGGTGCAGAAGGTTTGGTCATATTTCACCTGAAAAATGTGTAACAGGTGTTTTTCGATCAGGTGAGATCTTGAAAAAAACCACATGCTAACATATGACTTTTTTCCTCAACTCAGACCCCGAAAAAAACATGCTAAAATTTGACTTTCTGGGACATTTACGGGCGGAGGAACACTCTGGTGCAGAAGGTTTGGTCATATTTCACCTGAAAAATTAGTTAAATGAATTTTTCCCTCAAGTGAGCTCTGGACAAAAACCACATGCTAACATATGACTTTCTTCCTCAACTCGGACCCTGAAAAAAATATGCTGCAACTTGACATTTTGGGATCTTTGCAGGCAGGAGAACACTCTGATGCAGAAGGTTCTGTCATATTTCACCTGAAAAATGAGTAACAGGTGTTTTTCTATGAGGTGAGATTTTAAAAAAAAACCACATGCTAATATATGACTTTTTTCCTCAACTCGATCCCCGAAAAAAATGCTAAAACTTGACTTTTATGGATCGTTACAGGCAGAGGAACCCTCTGATGCAGAGGGGTTGGTTATATTTCTCCTGAAAAATGAGTAACAGGTGTTTTTCGATCAGGTGAGATTTTGACAAAAAAACACATGCTAACATATGACTTTTTTCCTCAACTCAGACCCCGAAAGAAACATGCTAAAACTTGACTTTCTTGGACATTAACGGCGGAGGAACACTGTGGTGCAGAAGGTTTGGTCATATTTCACCTGAAAAATTAGTTACAGGTGTTTTTCGATCAGGTGAGATTTTGACAAAAACCACATGCTAACATATGACTTTTTTCCCATTTTGGACCCCAAAAAAATACGCTAAAACTTGACTTTCTGGGACCTTTACAGGCAGAGGAACACTCTGATGCAGAAGGTTTGGTCATATTTCTCCTGAAAAATGAGTGACAGATGTTTTTCGATCAGGTGAGATTTTGACAAAAAAACACATGCACATATGACGTGTTTCCCATTTTGGACCCCGAAAAAATATGCTAAAACTTGACTTTTTGGGACCTTTCCAGGCAGGAGAACACTCTGATGCAGAAGGTTTGGTCATTTTTCACCTGAAAAATGGGTAACAGGTGTTTTTCCATCAGGTGAGATTTTGAAAAAAAACCACATGCTAACATATGACTTTTTTCCCATTTTGGACCCCAAAAAAAATATCCTACATCCTGATTTTTATGGATCGTTACAGGCAGAGGAACCCTCTGATGCAGAGGGGTTGGTTATATTTCTCCTGAAAAATGAGTAACAGGTGTTTTTCGATCAGGTGAGATTTTATACAAAAAAAAAACACGCTAACATATGACTTTTTTCCTCAACTCAGACCCCGAAAGAAACATGCCAACACTTGACTTTTTGAGATATTTACGGGCAGAGGAACACTCTGGTGCAGAAGGATCGGTCATATTTCATCTAATTAATGAGTCAAATGAATTTTTCCTCAGGTGAGCTCTGGACAAAAACCACATGCTAACATATGACTTTTTTCCTCAACTCGGTCCCCGAAAAAAATATCCTAAAACTTGACTTTTTGGAACCTTTACAGGAAGGAGAACACTCTGATACAGAAAGTGTGGTAATATTTCACCTGAAAAATTAGTTACAGGTTTTGTTTTGGTCAGGTGAGATCTTGACAAAAACCACATGCTAACATATGACGTGTTTCCCATTTTGGACGCCGAAAAAAATATGCTAAAACTTGACTTTCTCGGACATTTACGACACAGGAACACTCTGGTGCAGAAGGTTTGGTCATATTTCACCTGAAAAATTAGTAGAAGGTGTTTCTCGATCAGGTGAGATCTTGACAAAAACCACATGCTAACATATGACATTTTTCCTCAACTCGGATCCCGAAAAAAAATATCCTAAAACTTGACTTTTTGGGACCTTTACAGGAAGGAGAACACTCTGATACAGAAAGTGTGGTAATATTTCACCTGAAAAATTAGTTACAGGTTTTGTTTTGATCAGGTGAGATCTTGACAACAACCACATGCTAACATATGACTTTTTTCCTCAACTCGGACCCCGAAAAAATATGCTAAAACTTGACTTTTATGGATCGTTACAGGCAGAGGAACACTCTGATGCAGAAAGTGTGTTCATATTTCACCTGAAAAATTATTTACAGGTGTTTTTCGATCAGGTGAGATCTTGAAACCACATGCTAACATATGACTTTTTTCCCATTTTGCACCCCGACAAAAATATGCTTAAACTTGACTTTTTGGGACCTTTGCAGGCAGGAGAACACTCTGATACAGAAAGTGTGTTCATATTTCACCTGAAAAATTAGTTACAGGTGTTTTTTTCGATCAGGTGAGATCTCTAAAAAAACCACATGCTAACATATGACTTTTTTCCTCAACTCGGTCCCCGAAAAAATAAGCTAAAACTTGACTTTTTGGGACCTTTCCAGAAAGGAGAACACTTTGTTGCAGAAGGTTTGGTCATATTTCACCTGAAAAATTATTTACAGGTGTTTTTCGGTCAGGTGAGATTTTGAAAAAAAACCACATGCTAACATATGACTTTTTTCCCATTTTGGACGCCAAAAAAAATATGCTAAAACTTGACTTTTTGGGACCTTTACAGGCAGGATAACCCCCTGATGGAGAAGGTTTTTTCATATTTCCCCTGAAAAATGTATTTAAGGAATTTTTCCTACAGGTGAGCTCTGGACAAAAACCACATGCTAACATATGACTTTTCCCCATTTTGGACCCCAAAAAAAATATGCTTAAACTTGACTTTTTGGGACCAATACAATCAGGAGAACACTCTGATACAGAAAGTGTGTTCATATTTCACCTGAAAAATTAGTTACAGTTGTTTTTTGATCAGGTGCGATTTTGAAAAAAAAACCACATGCTAACATATGACTTTTTTCCCATCTCGGACCCTGAAAAAAATATGCTAACACTTGACTTTTATGAGATTGTTACAGGGCCGAGGAACAGTCTGATGTAGAAGGTTTGGTCATATTTCACCTGAAAAATTAGTTACAGGTGTTTTTCAATCAGGTGAGATTTTGAAAAAAAACCACATGCTAACATATGACTTTTTTCCCATTTTGGACCCCGAAAAAAATATGCTAAAACTTGACTTTTTGGGACCTTTACAGGCAGGAGAACACTCTGATACAAAAGGTTTTTTCAGATTTCACCTGAAAAATTAGTAGAAGGTGTTTTTCGTTCAGGTGAGCTCTGGACAAAAACCACATGCTAACATATGACTTTTTTCCCATTTTGGACCCCGAAAAAAATATGCTAAAACTTGACTTTTTGGGACCTTTACAGGCAGGAGAACACTCTGATACAGAAAGTGTGTTCATATTACACCTGAAAAATTAGTTACAGCTGTTTTTCGATCAGGTGCGATTTTGAAAAAAACCACATGCTAACATATGACTTTTTTCCTCAACTCGGTCCCCGAAAAAATAAGCTAAAACTTGACTTTTTGGGACCTTTCCAGGCAGGAGAACACTTTGATGCAGAAGGTTTGGTCATATTTCACCTGAAAAATTATTTACAGGTGTTTTTCGATCAGGTGAGATTTTGAAAAAAACCCACATGCTAACATATGACTTTTTTCCCATCTCGGACCCTGAAAAAAATATGCCAACACTTGACTTTTTGAGATATTTACGGGCAGAGGAAGACTCTGGTGCAGAAGGTTTGGTCATATTTCACCTGAAAAATGTGTAACAGGTGTTTTTCGATCAGGTGAGATCTTGAAAAAAACCACATGCTAACATATGACTTTTTTCCTCAACTCAGACCCCGAAAAAAACATGCTAAAATTTGACTTTCTGGGACATTTACGGGCGGAGGAACACTCTGGTGCAGAAGGTTTGGTCATATTTCACCTGAAAAATTAGTTAAATGAATTTTTCCCTCAAGTGAGCTCTGGACAAAAACCACATGCTAACATATGACTTTCTTCCTCAACTCGGACCCTGAAAAAAATATGCTGCAACTTGACTTTTTGGGATCTTTGCAGGCAGGAGAACACTCTGATGCAGAAGGTTCTGTCATATTTCACCTGAAAAATGAGTAACAGGTGTTTTTCTATGAGGTGAGATTTTAAAAAAAAAACCACATGCTAATATATGACTTTTTTCCTCAACTCGATCCCGGAAAAAAATATGCTAAAACTTGACTTTTATGGATCGTTACAGGCAGAGTAACACTCTGATGCAGAAGGTTTGGTCATATTTCACCTGAAAAATGGGTAACAGGTGTTTTTCCATCAGGTGAGATTTTGAAAAAAAACCACATGCTAACATATGACTTTTTTCCCATTTTGGACCCCAAAAAAAATATCCTACATCCTGATTTTTATGGATCGTTACAGGCAGAGGAACGCTCTGATGCAGAGGGGTTGGTTATATTTCTCCTGAAAAATGAGTAACAGGTGTTTTTCGATCAGGTGAGATTTTATACAAAAAAAAAACACGCTAACATATGACTTTTTTCCTCAACTCAGACCCCGAAAGAAACATGCTAAAACTTGACTTTCTTGGACATTAACGACACAGGAACACTGTGGTGGAGAAGGTCTGGTCATATTTCACCTGAAAAATTAGTTACAGGTGTTTTTCGATCAGGTGAGATTTTGACAAAAAAACACATGCTAACATATGACGTGTTTCCCATTTTGGACCCCGAAAAAATATGCTAAAACTTGACTTTTTGGGACCTTTCCAGGCAGGAGAACACTCTGATGCAGAAGGTTTGGTCATTTTTCACCTGAAAAATGAGTAACAGGTGTTTTTCGATCAGGTGAGATTTTGAAAAAAAACCACATGCTAACATATGACTTTTTTCCCATCTCGGACCCTGAAAAAAATATGCCAACACTTGACTTTTTGAGATATTTACGGGCAGAGGAACACTCTGGTGCAGAAGGTTTGGTCATATTTCATCTAATTAATGAGTCAAATGAATTTTTCCTCAAGTGAGCTCTGGACAAAAGCCACATGCTAACATATGACTTTTTTCCTCAACTCGGTCCCCGAAAAAAATATGCTAAAACTTGACTTTTATGGATCGTTACAGGCAGAGTAACACTCTGATGCAGAAAGTGTGTTCATATTTCACCTGAAAAATTAGTAGAAGGTGTTTTTCGATCAGGTGAGATCTTGACAAAAACCACATGCTAACATATGACATTTTTCCTCAACTTGGACCCCCCAAAAAATATGCTAAAACTTGACTTTTTGGGACCTTTACAGGAAGGAGAACACTCTGATACAAAAGGTTTTTTCATATTTAACCTGAAAAATGTATTTAAGGAATTTTTTGTTCAGGTGAGCTCTGGACAAAAACCAAATGCTAACATATGACTTTTTTCCCATTTTGACGCCGAAAAAAATATGCTAAAACTTGACTATTTGGGACCGTTACAGGCAGGAGAACACTCTGATACAGAAAATGTGTTCATATTACACCTGAAAAATTAGTTACAGTTGTTTTTTGATCAGGTGCGATTTTGAAAAAAAACCACATGCTAACATATGACTTTTTTCCTCAACTCGGTCCCCGAAAGAATAAGCTAAAACTTGACTTTTTGGGACCTTTCCAGGCAGGAGAACACTTTGATGCACAAGGTTTGGTCATATTTCACCTGAAAAATTATTTACAGGTGTTTTTCGATCAGGTGAGATTTTGAAAAAAACCACATGCTAACATATGACTTTTTTCCCATCTCGGACCCTGAAAAAAATATGCCAACACTTGACTTTTTGAGATATTTACGGGCAGAGGAAGACTCTGGTGCAGAAGGTTTGGTCATATTTCACCTGAAAAATGTGTAACAGGTGTTTTTCGATCAGGTGAGATCTTGAAAAAAACCACATGCTAACATATGACTTTTTTCCTCAACTCAGACCCCGAAAAAAACATGCTAAAATTTGACTTTCTGGGACATTTACGGGCGGAGGAACACTCTGGTGCAGAAGGTTTGGTCATATTTCACCTGAAAAATTAGTTAAATGAATTTTTCCCTCAAGTGAGCTCTGGACAAAAACCACATGCTAACATATGACTTTCTTCCTCAACTCGGACCCTGAAAAAAATATGCCAACACTTGACTTTTTGGGATCTTTGCAGGCAGGAGAACACTCTGATGCAGAAGGTTCTGTCATATTTCACCTGAAAAATGAGTAACAGGTGTTTTTCTATGAGGTGAGATTTTAAAAAAAAACCACATGCTAATATATGACTTTTTTCCTCAACTCGATCCCCGAAAAAAATGCTAAAACTTGACTTTTATGGATCGTTACAGGCAGAGGAACCCTCTGATGCAGAGGGGTTGGTTATATTTCACCTGAAAAATGAGTAACAGGTGTTTTTCGATCAGGTGAGATTTTGACAAAAAAACACATGCTAACATATGACTTTTTTCCTCAACTCAGACCCCGAAAGAAACATGCTAAAACTTGACTTTCTTGGACATTAACGACACAGGAACACTGTGGTGCAGAAGGTCTGGTCATATTTCACCTGAAAAATTAGTTACAGGTGTTTTTCGATCAGGTGAGATTTTGAAAAAAAAACACATGCTAACATATGACGTGTTTCCCATTTTGGACCCCGAAAAAATATGCTAAAACTTGACTTTTTGGGACCTTTCCAGGCAGGAGAACACTCTGATGCAGAAGGTTTGGTCATTTTTCACCTGAAAAATGAGTAACAGGTGTTTTTCGATAAGGTGAGATTTTGAAAAAAAACCACATGCTAACATATGACTTTTTTCCCATCTCGGACCCTGAAAAAAATATGCCAACACTTGACTTTTTGAGATATTTACGGGCAGAGGAACACTCTGGTGCAGAAGGTTTGGTCATATTTCATCTAATTAATGAGTCAAATGAATTTTTCCTCAAGTGAGCTCTGGACAAAAGCCACATGCTAACATATGACTTTCTTCCTCAACTCGGTCCCCGAAAAAAATATGCTAAAACTTGACCTTCATGGATCGTTACAGGCAGAGTAACACTCTGATGCAGAAAGTGTGTTCATATTTCACCTGAAAAATTAGTAGAAGGTGTTTTTCGATCAGGTGAGATCTTGACAAAAACCACATGCTAACATATGACATTTTTCCTCAACTCGGATCCCAAAAAAAATATCCTAAAACTTGACTTTTTGGGACCTTTACAGGAAGGAGAACACTCTGATACAGAAAGTGTGGTAATATTTCACCTGAAAAATTAGTTACAGGTTTTGTTTTGATCAGGTGAGATCTTGACAACAACCACATGCTAATATATGACTATTTTCCTCAACTCGGACCCCGAAAAAATATGCTCAAACTTGACTTTTATGGATCGTTACAGGCAGAGGAACACTCTGATGCAGAAAGTGTGTTCATATTTCACCTGAAAAATTAGTAACAGGTGTTTTTCGATCAGGTGAGATCTTGACAACAACCACATGCTAATATATGACTATTTTCCTCAACTCGGACCCCGAAAAAATATGCTCAAACTTGACTTTTATGGATCGTTACAGGCAGAGGAACACTCTGATGCAGAAAGTGTGTTCATATTTCACCTGAAAAATTAGTAACAGGTGTTTTTCCCTCAGGTGAGATCTTGACAACAACCACATGCTAACATATGACTTTTTTCCCATTTTGCACCCCGACAAAAATATACTTAAACTTGACTTTTTGGGACCTTTGCAGGCAGGAGAACACTCTGATACAGAAAGTGTGTTCATATTTCACCTGAAAAATTAGTTACAGGTGTTTTTTCGATCAGGTGAGATCTCTAAAAAATCCACATGCTAACATGTGACTTTTTTCCTCAACTCGGACCCCCAAAAAATATGCTAAAATTTGACTTTCTGGGACATTTACGGGAACAGGAACACTGTGGTGCAGAAGGTTTGGTCATATTTCACCTGAAAAATGAGTTACAGGTGTTTTTCGATGAGGTGAGATTTTGAAAAAAAACCACATGCTAACATATGACTTTTTTCCCATTTTGGACGCCGAAAAAAATATGCTAAAACTTGACTTTTTGGGACCTTTACAGGCAGGAGAACCCTCTGATGGAGAAGGTTTTTTCATATTTCACCTGAAAAATGTATTTAAGGAATTTCTCCTACAGGTGAGCTCTGGACAAAAACGACATGCTAACATATGACTTTTTCCCATTTTGGACCCCAAAAAAAATATGCTTAAACTTGACTTTCTGGGACATTTACAGGCACAGGAACACTGTGGTGCAGAAGGTTTGGTCATATTTCACCTGAAAAATGAGTTACAGGTGTTTTTCGATGAGGTGAGATTTTGAAAAAAAAACCACATGCTAACATATGACTTTTTTCCCATTTTGGACCCCGAAAAAAATATGCTAAAACTTGACTTTTTGGGACCTTTACAGGCAGGAGAACCCTCTGATGGAGAAGGTTTTTTCATATTTCACCTGAAAAATGTATTTAAGGAATTTTTCCTACAGGTGAGCTCTGGACAAAAACCACATGCTAACATATGACTTTTTCCCATTTTGGACCCCAAAAAAAATATGCTGCAACTTGACTTTTTGGGACCAATACAATCAGGAGAACACTCTGATACAGAAAGTGTGTTCATATTTCACCTGAAAAATTAGTTACAGTTGTTTTTTGATCAGGTGCGATTTTGAAAAAAACCCCACATGCTAAAATATGACTTTTTTCCTCAACTCGGACCCCAAAAAAAATATGCTAAAAACTTGACTTTTATGGATTGTTACAGGCCGAGGAACAGTCTGATGCAGAAGGTTTGGTCATATTTCATCTGAAAAATTATTTACAGGTGTTTTTGGATCAGGTGAGATTTTGAAAAAAAACCACATGCTAACATATGACTTTTTTCCCATTTTGGACCCCGAAAAAAATATGCTAAAACTTGACTTTTTGGGACCTTTACAGGCAGGAGAACACTCTGATACAAAAGGTTTTTTCATATTTAACCTGAAAAATGTATTTAAGGAATTTTTCGTTCAGGTGAGCTCTGGACAAAAACCACATGCTAACATATGACTTTTTTCCCATTTTGGACCCCGAAAAAAATATCCTAAAACTTGACTTTTTGGGACCGTTACAGGCAGGAGAACACTCTGATACAGAAAGTGTGTTCATATTACACCTGAAAAATTAGTTACAGCTGTTTTTCGATCAGGTGCGATTTTGAAAAAAACCACATGCTAACATATGACTTTTTTCCTCAACTCGGTCCCCGAAAAAATAAGCTAAAACTTGACTTTTTGGGACCTTTCCAGGCAGGAGAACACTTTGATGCAGAAGGTTTGGTCATATTTCACCTGAAAAATGAGTAACAGATGTTTTTCGATCAGGTGAGATTTTGACAAAAAAACACATGCTAACATATGACTTTTTTCCTCAACTCAGACCCCGAAAGAAACATGCTAAAACTTGACTTTCTTGGACATTAATGACACAGGAACACTGTGGTGCAGAAGGTTTGGTCATATTTCACCTGAAAAATTAGTTACAGGTGTTTTTCGATCAGGTGAGATTTTGACAAAAACCACATGCTAACATATGACTTTTTTCCCATTTTGGACCCCAAAAAAATATGCCAACACTTGACTTTTTGAGATATTTACGGGCAGAGGAACACTCTGATGCAGAAGGTTTGGTCATATTTCTCCTGAAAAATGAGTGACAGATTTTTTTCGATCAGGTGAGATTTTGACAAAAAAACACATGCTAACATAAGACGTGTTTCCCATTTTGGACCCCGAAAAAATATGCTAAAACTTGACTTTTCGGGACCTTTCCAGGCAGGAGAACACTCTGATGCAGAAGGTTCTGTCATATTTCACCTGAAAAATGAGTAACAGCTGTTTTTCGATCAGGTGAGATTTTGAAAGAAAACCACATGCTAACATATGACTTTTTTCCCATCTCGGACCCTGAAAAAAATATGCCAACACTTGACTTTTTGAGATATTTACGGGCAGAGGAACACTCTGATGCAGAAGGTTTGGTCATATTTCTCCTGAATAATGAGTGACAGATTTTTTTCGATCAGGTGAGATTTTGACAAAAAACACATGCTAACATAAGACGTGTTTCCCATTTTGGACCCCGAAAAAATATGCTAAAACTTGACTTTTTGGGACCTTTCCAGGCAGGAGAACACTCTGATGCAGAAGGTTCTGTCATATTTCACCTGAAAAATGAGTAACAGGTGTTTTTCGATCAGGTGAGATTTTGAAAGAAAACCACATGCTAACATATGACTTTTTTCCCATTTTGGACCCCGAAAAAAATATCCTAAAACTTGACTTTTTGGGACCGTTACAGGCAGGAGAACACTCTGATACAGAAAGTGTGTTCATATTACACCTGAAAAATTAGTTACAGCTGTTTTTCGATCAGGTGCGATTTTGAAAAAAACCACATGCTAACATATGACTTTTTTCCTCAACTCGGTCCCCGAAAAAATAAGCTAAAACTTGACTTTTTGGGACCTTTCCAGGCAGGAGAAAACTTTGATGCAGAAGGTTTGGTCATATTTCACCTGAAAAATGAGTAACAGGTGTTTTTCGATCAGGTGAGATTTTGACAAAAAAACACATGCTAACATATGACTTTTTTCCTCAACTCAGACCCCGAAAGAAACATGCTAAAACTTGACTTTCTTGGACATTAATGACACAGGAACACTGTGGTGCAGAAGGTCTGGTCATATTTCACCTGAAAAATTAGTTACAGGTGTTTTTCGATCAGGTGAGATTTTGAAAAAAAACACATGCTAACATATGACTTTTTTCCCATTTTGGACCCCAAAAAAATACGCCAACACTTGACTTTTTGAGATATTTACGGGCAGAGGAACACTCTGATGCAGAAGGTTTGGTCATATTTCTCCTGAAAAATGAGTGACAGATTTTTTTCGATCAGGTGAGATTTTGACAAAAAAACACATGCTAACATAAGACGTGTTTCCCATTTTGGACCCCGAAAAAATATGCTAAAACTTGACTTTTTGGGACCTTTCCAGGCAGGAGAACACTCTGATGCAGAAGGTTCTGTCATATTTCACCTGAAAAATGAGTAACAGGTGTTTTTCGATCAGGTGAGATTTTGAAAGAAAACCACATGCTAACATATGACTTTTTTCCCATCTCGGACCCTGAAAAAAATATGCCAACACTTGACTTTTTGAGATATTTACGGGCAGAGGAACACTCTGGTGCAGAAGGTTTGGTCATATTTCATCTAATTGATGAGTCAAATGAATTTTTCCTCAAGTGAGCTCTGGACAAAAGCCACATGCTAACATATGCCTTTTTTCCACAACTCGGTCCCCGAAAAAAATATGCTAAAACTTGACTTTTATGGATCGTTACAGGCAGAGTAACACTCTGATGCAGAAAGTGTGTTCATATTTCACCTGAAAAATTAGTAGAAGGTGTTTTTCGATCAGGTGAGATCTTGACAAAAACCACATGCTAACATATGACTTTTTTCCTCAACTCGGTCCCCGAAAAAATAAGCTAAAACTTGACTTTTTGGGACCTTTCCAGGCAGGAGAAAACTTTGATGCAGAAGGTTTGGTCATATTTCACCTGAAAAATGAGTAACAGGTGTTTTTCGATCAGGTGAGATTTTGACAAAAAAACACATGCTAACATATGACTTTTTTCCTCAACTCAGACCCCGAAAGAAACATGCTAAAACTTGACTTTCTTGGACATTAACGACACAGGAACACTGTGGTGCAGAAGGTTTGGTCATATTTCACCTGAAAAATTAGTTACAGGTGTTTTTCGATCAGGTGAGATTCTGACAAAAAAACACATGCTAACATATGACGTGTTTCCCATTTTGGACCCCGAAAAAATATGCTAAAACTTGACTTTTCGGGACCTTTCCAGGCAGGAGAACACTCTGATGCAGAAGGTTCTGTCATATTTCACCTGAAAAATGAGTAACAGGTGTTTTTCGATAAGGTGAGATTTTGAAAGAAAACCACATGCTAACATATGACTTTTTTCCCATCTCGGACCCTGAAAAAAATATGCCAACACTTGACTTTTTGAGATATTTACGGGCAGAGGAACACTCTGGTGCAGAAGGTTTGGTCATATTTCATCTAATTAATGAGTCAAATGAATTTTTCCTCAAGTGAGCTCTGGACAAAAGCCACATGCTAACATATGCCTTTTTTCCACAACTCAGTCCCCGAAAAAAATATGCTAAAACTTGACTTTTATGGATCGTTACAGGCAGAGTAACACTCTGATGCAGAAAGTGTGTTCATATTTCACCTGAAAAATTAGTAGAAGGTGTTTTTTCGATCAGGTGAGATCTTGACAAAAACCACATGCTAACATATGACATTTTTCCTCAACTCGGATCCCAAAAAAAATATCCTAAAACTTGACTTTTTGGGACCTTTACAGGAAGGAGAACACTCTGATACAGAAAGTGTGGTAATATTTCACCTGAAAAATTAGTTACAGGTTTTGTTTTGATCAGGTGAGATCTTGACAACAACCACATGCTAACATATGACTTTTTTCCTCAACTCAGACCCTGAAAAAATATGCTAAAACTTGACTTTTATGGATCGTTACAGGCAGAGGAACACTCTGATGCAGAAAGTGTGTTCATATTTCACCTGAAAAATTAGTAACAGGTGTTTTTCGATCAGGTGAGATCTTGAAACAAACCACATGCTTACATATGACTTTTTTCCTCAACTTGGACCCCCCAAAAACTATGCTAAAACTTGACCTTTATGGATCGTTACAGGCAGAGGAACACTCTGATGCAGAAAGTGTGTTCATATTTCACCTGAAAAATGTATTAAAGGAATTTTTCCCTCAGGTGAGATCTTGACAAAAACCACATGCTAACATATGACTTTTTTCCCATTTTGCACCCCGACAAAAATATACTTAAACTTGACTTTTTGGGACCTTTGCAGGCAGGAGAACACTCTGATACAGAAAGTGTGTTCATATTTCACCTGAAAAATTAGTTACAGGTGTTTTTTCGATCAGGTGAGATCTCTAAAAAATCCACATGCTAACATATGACTTTTTTCCTCAACTCGGACCCCCCAAAAAATATGCTAAAATTTGACTTTCTGGGACATTTACGGGCACAGGAACACTGTGGTGCAGAAGGTTTGGTCATATTTCACCTGAAAAATGAGTTACAGGTGTTTTTCGATGAGGTGAGATTTTGAAAAAAAAACCACATGCTAACATATGACTTTTTTCCCATTTTGTACGCAGACAAAAATATGCTAAAACTTGACTTTTTGGGACCTTTACAGGCAGGAGAACACTCTGATACAAAAGGTTTTTTCATATTTAACCTGAGAAATGTATTTAAGGAATTTTGCGTTCAGTTGAGCTCTGGACAAAAACCACATGCTAATATATGACTTTTTTCTCGTTTTGGACCCCGAAAAAAATATGCTAAAACTTGACTTTTTGGGACCGTTACAGGCAGGAGAACACTCTGATACAGAAAGTGTGTTCATATTTCACCTGAAAAATTAGTTACAGCTGTTTTTCGATCAGGTGCGATTTTGAAAAAAACCACATGCGAACATATGACTTTTTTCCTCAACTTGGACCCTGAAAAAAATGTGCCAACACTTGACTTTTTGAGATATTTACGGGCAGAGGAACACTCTGGTGCAGAAGGTTTGGTCATATTTCATCTAATTAATGAGTCAAATGAATTTTTCCTCAAGTGAGCTCTGGACAAAAGCCACATGCTAACATATGACTTTTTTCCTCAACTCGGTCCCCGAAAAAAATATGCTAAAACTTGACTTTCATGGATCGTTACAGGCAGAGTAACACTCTGATGCAGAAATTGTGTTCATATTTCACCTGAAAAATTAGTAACAGGTGTTTTTCGATCAGGTGAGATCTTGACAAAAACCACATGCTAACATATGACATTTTTCCTCAACTCGGATCCCAAAAAAAATGTCCTAAAACTTGACTTTTTGGGACCTTTACAGGAAGGAGAACACTCTGATACAGAAGGTGTGGTAATATTTCACCTGAAAAATTAGTTACAGGTTTTGTTTTGGTCAGGTGAGATCTTGACAACAACCACATGCTAACATATGACGTGTTTCCCATTTTGGACCCCGAAAAAAATATGCTAAAACTTGACTTTCTGGGACATTAACGACACAGGAACCCTCTGATGCAGAAGTTTTGGTCATATTTCACCTGAAAAATGGGTAACAGGTGTTTTTCGATCAGGTGAGATTTTGAAAAAAAACCACATGCTAACATATGACTTTTTGACCATTTTGGACCCCAAAAAAAATATGCTTAAACTTGACTTTTATGGATCGTTACAGGCCGAGGAACAGTCGGATGCAGCAGGTTTGGTCATATTTCACCTGAAAAATGAGTTACAGGTGTTTTTCGATCAGGTGAGATTTTTAAAACAAACCACATTCTAACATATGACTTTTTTCCCATTTTGGACCCCGAAAAAAATATGCTTAAACTTGACTTTCTGGGACGTTTACGGGCAGAGGAACACTGTGGTGCAGAAGGTTTGGTCATATTTCTCCTGAAAAATTATTTACAGGTCTTTTTCGATCAGGTGAGATTTTGAAAAAACCACATGCTAACACATGACTTTTTTCCTCAACTCGGACCCCCAAAAAAATATGCTAAGACTTGACTTTTTGGGACCTTTACAGGCAGGAGAACACTCTGATATAGAAGGTTTTTTCATATTTCACCTGGAAAAATGTATTTAAGGAATTTTTCGTTCAGGTGAGCTCTGGACAAAAACCACATGCTAACATATGACTTTTTTCCCATTTTGGACCCCAAAAAAAATATGCTTAAACTTGACTTTTTGGGACCGTTACAGGCAGGAGAACACTCTGATACAGAAAGTGTGTTCATATTTCACCTGAAAATGAGTTACAGTTGTATTTCGATCAGGTGTGATTTTGAAAAAAACCAAATGCTAACATATGACTTTTTTCCTCAACTCGGACCCCCCAAAAAATATGCTAAAATTTGACTTTCTGGGACATTTACGGGCACAGGATCACAGTGGTGCAGAAGATTTGGTCATATTTCACCTGAAAAATGAGTTACAGGTGTTTTTTGATGAGGTGAGATTTTGAAAAAAAACCACATGCTAACATATGACTTTTTTCCCATTTTGGACGCAGACAAAAATATGCTAAAACTTGACTTTTTGGGACCTTTACAGGCAGGAGAACACTCTGATACAAAAAGGTTTTTTCATATTTCACCTGAAAAATGTATTTAAGGAATTTTTCGTTCAGGTGAGCTCTGGACAAAAACCACATGCTAACATAAGGCTTTTTTCCCATTTTGGACCCCGAACAAACTATGGTAAAGTTATACTTTTTTGGGAAATTTACGGGCAGATGAACACTCTGGTGCAGAAGGTTTGGGACCTTTACAGGCAGGAAAACACTCTGATACAGAAAGTTTGGTCATGTTTCACCTGAAAAATTAGTTACAGGTGTTTTTTCGATCAGGTGAGATCTTGAAAATAACCACATGCTAACATATGACTTTTTTCCTCATCTCGGACCCCGAAAAAAATATGTATTAAAGGAATTTTTCCCTCAGTTGTGCTCTGGAGAAAAACCACATGCTAACATATGACTTTCTTCCTCATCTCGGACCCTGAAAAAAATATGCCAACACTTGACTTTTTGAGATATTTACGGGCAGAGTTACACTCTGGTGCAGAAGGTTTGGTCATATTTCATCTAATTAATGAGTCAAATGAATTTTTCCTCAAGTGAGCTCTGGACAAAAGCCACATGCTAACATATGACTTTTTTCCTCAACTCGGTCCCCGAAAAAAATATGCTAAAACTTGACTTTTATGGATCGTTACAGGCCGAGGAACACTCTGATGCAGAAAGTGTGTTCATATTTCACCTGAAAAATTAGTAACAGGTGTTTTTCGATCAGGTGAGATCTTGAAACAAACCACATGCTTACATATGACTTTTTTCCTCAACTTGGACCCCCCAAAAAATATGCTACAACTTGACTTTTTGGGACCTTTACAGGCAGGGGAACACTCTGGTGCAGAAGGTTTGGTCATATTTCACCTGAAAAATTAGTTGCAGGTGCTTTTCAATCAGGTGAGATCTTGACAAAAAAAACACACGTGCTAACATATGACTTTTTTCCCATTATGGACCCCGACAAATATATGCTAAAACTTCACTTTCTCAGACCTTTACAGGCAGGAGAACACTCTGGTGCAGGAGGTTTGGTCCTATTTCACCTGAAAAATGTGTTAATGGTGTTTTTCGATCAGGTGAGATCTCGAAAAAAAACCACATGCTAACATATGACTTTTTTTTGCCTCCTCTGGACCCTTACAAAATATGCTAAAACTTGACTTTTATGGATCGTTACATGCCGAGGAGCACTCAGATGCAGAAGGTTTGGTCCTATTTCACCTGAAAAATGAGTTACAGGTGTTTTTCGATCCTGGCAGATTTTGAAAAAAAAACACATGCTAACATATGACTTTTTTCCTCAACTCGGATCTCAAAAAAAATATGCTAAAACTTGACTTTTTGGGACCTTTACAGGCAGGAGAACACTCTGATGCAGAAAGTGTGGTGATATTTCACCTGAAAAATGAGTTACATTTGATTTTCGATCATGTGAGATCTTGACAATAACCACATGCTAACATATGACTTTTTTCCTCAACTCGGACCCCGAAAAAATATGCTAAAACTTGACTTTTATGGATCTTTACAGGTAGAGGAACACTCTGATGCCGACGGTTTGGTCATATTTCACCTGATTAATGAGTAAAATGAAATTTTCCCTCAAGTGAGCTCTGGACAAAAACCACATGCTACCATATGACTTTCTTCCTCATCTCGGACCCTGAAAAAAATATGCCAAAACTTGACTTTTTGAGATATTAACGGGCAGAGGAACACTCTGGTGCAGAAGGTTTGGTCATATTTTACCTGAAAAATGTGTTATAGATGTTTTTTGATCAGGTGTGATTTTGAAAATAAACCACATGCTATGACTTTTTTTTCCCATTTTGAACCCCCCAAAAAATATGCTAAAAATTGACTTTTTGGGACCTTTACAGGCAGGGGAACACTCTGGTGCAGAAGGTTTGGTCATATTTCACCTGAAAAATTAGTTACAGGTGCTTTTCAATCAGGTGAGATCTTGACAAAAACCACATGCTAACATATGGTTTTTTCCCATTTTGGACCCCGAAAAAAATATGCTAAAACTTGACTTTTTGGGACCTTTACAGGCAGGAGAACACTCTGATACAGAAAGTGTGGTCATATTTCACCTGAAAAATTAGTTACAGGTGTTTTTCAATCAGGTGAGCTCTTTACAAAAACGACATGCTAACATATGACTTTTTTTTGCCTTGTCTGGACCCCAAAAAAATATGCTAAAACTAAACTTTAATGGACCTTTACAGGCAGGAGAACACTCTGATACAGAAAGTGTGGTCATATTTCACCTGAAAAATGAGTTACAGGTGTTTTTTGATCAGGTGAGATCTTGAAAAAAAACACATGCTAACATATGACTTATTTTCCTATTTCGGACCCCAAAAAAATATGCTAAAACTTGACTTAGTGGGACCTTCCCGGGCAGAGGAACACTCTGGTGCAGAGGGTTTGGTCATATTTCATCCTTAAAAATGAGTTATAGGCATTTTTCCTCAGGTCAGAACTTGAAGACAACCACATGGTAACATATGACTTTTTTTTGCCATGTCTGGCCCCCTCAAAATTTGCTAAAACTTGACTTTATGGATCGTTACAGGCAGGAGAACACTCTGATGCAGAAGGTTTGGTCATACACACGGACAAAATTTTTGGTACCCTTCTTTTAAAGAAAGAAAAACCCACAATGGTCACTGAAATAACTTGAAACTGACAAAAGTCATAATAAATAAAAATTGACCAAAATTTACCTAATGAAAATCAGACGTTGCTTTTGAATTGTGGCTCAACAACATCATTTTTTAAAAAACATAATAATGAAACTCGTCCTGAGAAAAATGATGGTACCCCTAGAAAATATAGAAAATGATTTGACCAAAGGAACATGTTGAAGTGTGTCCTGTAATTTGCATCACAGGTGTCTTCGAACTTTCAGTCTGCCTATTCAAAGGGTGAAAAGTCGTCACTGTGCTGTTTGGTATCGTGCTGGTACCTCACTGAACATGGACAACAGAAAGCTAAGGAGAGAGTTGTCCCAGGAAATTAGAGAGAGCATTATAGACAAGCATGTTAAACGTAAAGGCTATAAGACCATCTCCAAGCAACTTGATGTTCCTGTGACTACAGCTGCACATATCATTCAGAAGTTTAAGGTCCACAGGACTGTAGCCAACCTCCCTGGACGTGGCTGCAAGAGAAAAATTGATGACAAATTGAAGAGACGGATAATACGAATGGTAACCAAAGAGCCCAGAAAAACTTCCAAAGAGATTAGAGATGAACTCCAAGGTCAAGGTACATCAGTATCAGATCGCACCATCCATCACTGAGCCTAGGTGGACTTAATGGAAGACGACTGAGGAGGACACCATTGTTGAAAGCAAATCATGAAAAACTGAGACTGGATTTTGCCAAAAGGCATATTGACAAGTCACAAAGCTTCTGGGAGAATGTCCTTTGGACAGATGAGACAAAACTGGAGCTTTTTGTCAAGTCACATCAGCTCTATGTTCACAGATGCAAAAATGAAGCATACAAAGAAAAGAGCACTGTACCTACTGTGAAACATGGAGGAGGCTCAGTTATGTTCTGGGGCTGCTTTGCTGCATCTTGCACAGGGTGTCTTGAATCTGCGCAGGGTACAATGAAATCTCAAGACTATCAAGGCATTCTGGAGCCAAATGTGCTGCCCAGTGTCAGAAAGCTTGGTCTCAGTCACAGGTCATGGGTCCTCCAACAGGATAATGACCCAAAACACACAGCTAAAAACACCCAAGAATGGCTCAGAACAAAACATTGGACTATTCTGAAGTGGCCTTCTGTGAGCCCTGATCTAAATCCTATTAAACATTTGTGGAGGGAGCTGAAACATGCAGTCTGGAGAAGACACCCTTCAAACCTGAGACAGCTGGAGCAGTTTGCTCACGGGGAGTGGGCCAAAATACCTGTGGACAGGTGCAGGAGTCTCATTGAGAGTTGCAGAAGTTGCCTGATTGCAGTGATTGCCTCAAAAGGTTGTGAAACAAAATATTAAGTTAAGGGTACCATCATTTTTGTCCAGGCCAGTTTCATTATTTTGTTTTTAAAATGATTGTGTTGAACCACAATTTAAAAGCAATATCTTATTTTCATTAGTTAATTTACGTGATTTTTTAAAAATGTATTATTACTTTTGTCAGTTTCAAGTTTTTTCAGTGACCATTGTGGGTTTTTCTTTCTTCAACAGAAGGGTACCAACATTTTTGTCCACATGTGTATTTCACCTTAAAATGGACTTGAGTATTTTTCCTTTAAGTCAGATTTTTGAAAAAAAAAACCCAACATGCTAACATATGACTTTTTTGCCATCTCCGACCCCCCCCCCCCCCCCCCCCCCCCCCAAAAAAAAAAATAAATAAATAAAAAAGCTAAAAGTGACTTTCTGGGAACTTTTAAAACAGGAGAATATACTGTTGCAGACGGTTTGGTCATATTTGACTTAAAGGTGGACTTGTGACCATTTTCCCTCAGATCAGATTTTGGAAAAAAAACTACATGCCAACATATGACCTTTTCCTTTTTTGGACCCTGAAAAAATTTGCCAAAAAGTAACTTTTTGGGAACTTTTCAAGCAGGAGATCATGCTGGTACTTTGCTTATATTTCACATAAAAAAAAATGAACTTATGAGCATTTTTCCCTTGGGTCTGGTTTTTGTTAAAAAACAAAACAAAACAAAAAAAAAAAACACTTGCTAACATTTGACTTTTTGCTATTTCCAACCCTGAATAAAAATATGCTAAAAAGTGACCTTTTTAGGACTTTTTCAGGCAGCAGAACATGCTGGTGCAGAGGGTTTGGTCATATTCAACATAAAATTTGACTTACAATCTTTTTTTTCACCTCGGGTCAGACTTTTGAAAAAAACAAAACAAAACAAAAAAAAAAACCCATGCTAACATATGACTTTTTTTCCCATCTCGGACCCTGAAAAAAAAATGCTAAAACTTGACTTTGTGGGACCTTTTCAGGCAGGAGAACAGGCTGATACAGAAAGTTTGGTTATAATTCATTAACAACATTCAGTAGTTCATATAAAATCAAAATATTAAGTGATATTCCCAAAACTTGCTTTCATACAGGATAATAACCTCCATGTATGTACTGAGTTTGGTCCAGATCCTGGCACTATTCTGGATCTTGCCACTGCTGAAACTGAGCTGCTAAGCAGAGGTCTGCACTCTCTGAGTGCTTTTCTAGTTTTTTTATACACCCAAGTCAATTTTGCAGGATTCTACCTATTTTTACACTTTATTTTGTCTGTCCTGACCCTTAATTTTATACTTATTCAAACCGTATGTTGTATTTGCACCAACTTACCAAGTCAAATCCCTTGTATGTGCAAATGTACTTGACATAAATACAAATTCTGACTCTCATTATCAAAGCACATCAACGTATTCTGTTTTTATGTTTTACACAAAATAAATAAATAATGTCAATTACAGTTGTCATCAGGATTCATGATGAAGGTCTAAATGAGGTTGCGTTGACGTTTGGTGCAGAGACTTGAAGGAAAAGAAGAATCAGAAGCAGATGACTTGTTCTAATCTTTATATACATGATAGTTATTCACCAGTTACAGTACACATATTTATATACTACAGGAACACAGATAATACAGGTACTCAACGTGTGTTTTACTGTTTTTTTTATATTTTTAACCTAACCTGCATGTTGAAGAAGAGCTGATCGTAAGGTTTGTCTTTTATTCTGCGCACATCTGATCATGTCAGACATACGCGACCTGCTGAGGATGCAGACTGAACCGGGACGTCCTGCATTTATCACAGGTCCTGGATTTAAAGGAGAAAGACACTCATTCACGTTTCCCTGGACGTGGAGATAAATCAGCATTTAAAGAAAAGAGCCAGTCACAGAGCCCGTGTCTGAGGTGAACCTTACCACAGGCAGCGTATCATGACTCAGATTCTAGTCCTCGGAGGGAAAAATGGATGAGGGTCTGACTCCGAGAGCTCATCATTTATGCTCTGTGACCTTTCAAGTATGGCTGACAGGGGCACGGTTTCTGCTGCATCCTGGAGCAGCAGACAAACCCGCAGAGAGCCTTTTAATGCAACGTCATTATTGCTTACAGAGAAAAAGAAAAAGCTTCTTTGTGTACATAGACACACAGTGCAGATTCGTGGAGGGCCTTAAAGTTAGACAGTGATTACGGGAGAGCAGAGCCGAGCTTCTGCTTCACCTTTGTGATCGAGGGAGGGGGACATCAGACTCAGGGGAACCTTAAGTGCAAGCAGAGTGTGAGTGACGGGGGGCCACGTGGGTTTCTCAATCTCAGGTCGACGATTTACCACAAAGAATGATGGCACATTTTTTTATTGCTCATACAGCGACGACCTCTGCGATGAAATGAGTAACACTGTATAGAGAACGGCTTCACTGACTGCTGTGGTGGCTGTTCTCTCCCCTCCACAGCTTCATAGCCACACTGACGGCCTGCTGTGACACCACGTCGGCGGAAAGACACAATGGACAGTGAATCACAGGGGACAGAGAACGACTGCTGCGCCGCACAGCTGCTCTCAGGTGTGGACACAAATACAACATGCTTCAGTCCAAACAGAGCTCGTCTCGACAGTCTGAAGGCCAACAGTGACGTCAGAACATGACGGAGGAGGAGGTCTTGTTATAATGAGGAGGTTTTTTAAGTCAGGGACTGGATGATGTTTAGATTTAAAAAAGCAAACAAAGCAAAACAAATGTAGTCTCTATGTCTCAGTGATGATATGGACGGGCTGTCCTTCAAATGTGATGAACAAATCTGGTAGTCTTTCAAAAATAAGCCCACTTAGCCCGATAACTCTGCCAAGCATGTTTTTGCTGTCATTCGTCCATTTAGCAAGATAACTCAAAAAGTTCAGAACAGAATTTAATGACATTTGCAGGGAATGTTGGTCATGGCTGAAGGAAGAAGTGATAAGATTTTGGTAGAGATCCAAATCTAGATGTGGATCAAGGACTTTTTTTGAACAATTTGCTTACATTGCGTGATAGAGCACTTTCCCACAATTTTACTAATAACTAAAAAACGTCATAATGGACTTCAATAAAATTTGCTGGGAATGTTGGTCTTGGCTACAGGAGGAAGTCATTCACTTTTGGTAGCGATCCAAATCTAAATGTGGATCCAGGATTTTTGGCAATGATGTGTTTACACTACTCAGTTTCCACAGTTTCGCTAGTAACTCAACGAGTTCACAACAGATTTTGATGAGATTTGCAGCGAATGTTGGTCATTGGAAAGGAAGAAGTGATTAGATTTTGGTGGTGATACAAAACTGGATGTGCATCCAGGAATTTTTTAATTAATTTTGTGTTTACGCTAGAGTTACTCAGTTTCTACAGTTTCGCTGGTAACCCAATGAGTTCTCAACAGATTTTGAGGACATTTGCAGGGAACGTTGGTCATGGCTAAAGGAAAAAAGTGATTAGATTTTGGTAGAGATCCAAATCAAGATGTGAATCAAGGAATTTTTTTGAACGATTTGCCAAAATTGCGCACCTTCCCACAATTTCACTGATAATAACGTTGTAACGGACTTCGAGGGAATGTTGACCACGGCAGAAGGAAGAAGCGATTTGATTTTGGTGGTGATCAAAATCGAGATGTGGAGCCAGTTATTTTAAAAACAGTTGCTGACATTGTGAGATAGGGCAGTTTTCCATGTTTCGCTAATTACTCAATAACTTCATCGCAAATTTTCATGACATTTGCAGGGCATGTCGGTAATGGCACGAGAAATAAGTAATTTAATTTCGGTAGTGATCTGGAACCAGATGCTGATCTGGAACTTTTTAAAGATTTGGTAACATTGTGAGGTGGGGCGGTTTTTCACAATTTTGTTAATAACCCAGTAACTTCTCAACAGATTTTGATAACAATTGCAGGGAATGATGATCATGGCAGAAGAAAAAAGTGATTTGATTTTTATGGAGATCTGAATAACTCTGGTGCATTAACTTAATTGAAATGGCTTAAAGCTGAAATAAACATGGACAGAATCTGGTAAAAAAAAAAAAAAAGAAAAAAACGGACTGTTGACTTGATAAAGTGACTTTTGAGGCTTCTCCGCACCAACAGTCCTTGTTCACATGATGAAAAATTTTGTTTTATTTGTGTCTAGAAGAAGATCTGGTGAGGGTAAGTGTATTCACAGGGAAACATGAGAGTTGTTAAGTGTTGGACTTCTGTGCAAAAAGTGTTTAACAACCAATTTTTGTCACTTTCATTGGATTAAGGCCTGTGTCCACAGCTGGCACCTTTTCTGCTGGCAGTGCTCTCAGCCACAGTTTCAGAGCGCTGCTTTGTGTTGCCTGGTTACAGGAGTTGATTCCCTCAGCTTTATCTGAATGGCTGTTTAAAATCACTCTGTGCCTTTTATATTTGCAGAAATATCACAGAAAACACGAAAACAAAGTTAAGAAATCATGTTCTGCCACTTAAAGTAAATAGAGTGATGCAAGAATGAGTCCTAAACACAGAAGTGAGTTTACGTTTCAGCACGTCTGGTTATTTAGGATTTTAGAAGAGCTTTCCTGATGAATGCCTGAAATAAGGTCCATGATAAACATGCACATGAGTTCTGTACATTGCATTTTGCAACATAAAATATATCTAAGTTGACCTGACTTTAAATGTTTAAGAATTATTGTCTTTTTAAAAAGGACATTTGCTTACAAACTGCTAATAAGAACGACAAAAATTGTCCCAGTGCAATTATTATTGATGTTTCTAGTAAACAGTATTTTTTTTTAGGGGATTGTAGGTCAAGACGGGCCATTAGTGAGTTCAGGTGTTTGTAGAGTCAAAGGTGATCAGGAAGTTTGTGTAATGGTTGGTGGGAACAGATGTTTTTTTTTTTTTTTTAACCATAACTCGAGCCAGTAATCTTCAATTATATTGTCTGCAATGATGATGGTAAATGTAATTTTCATCAGTCACTTTTAACCCAGAATTTACATTTTTGTTCTTGTTTTATTGTTTTGGATGTGCGTAAAGCCTTCTTGCACCAATAAAAGTGGCTTTAAAGTATGAATGAACTTTTCATGCTATATAGTCTCTATACGAACAACACAATTCAGTGCATTTCTACTCTCCACAAAATAGTTAAATGTCACTTTTAAATTAATTCAAACTTTAGAGCAACATAGGCCTACATGTTTTATGTAGGTCTTTCATACATATATATATATATATATATATATATATATATATATATATATATATATATATATATATTTGTTTAAGTAATAACTATCGATTCATCCCCCAAAAAACTTCACTTTAGTCTTTAATGGTGGAAGATTTGCAAAGTATTTTCTTTGGACCTTGAAATTAGACTCACTTAAAGATATGATGGTCTAGAGAAGACAACATGTTTTCTTTACTTTCTTCTAGTTAATAAAAAACATCAAGCTCATATATATTACGTATTCATTGTGGGAGATGATTGGTGTTGGTATCAGTATTGGTATCGAAAAAAATGACAGCAAAAATCATTGGTATCCTATGGATTTTAAAAAGTCTGGTATTGCCCATTACTACCGAAACCTTTAGCAATTATCCAAGAATACAATGGAAAATTCTGTAAGTTTAAGTTGATGCCAGCAGGATGCTAACTTTAGAATTGGCCTACAATAATACATCAACTCTGCACCGCTCCATTGTTCCTTAGAAAAAATAAATCACTTCTTCCTTTGCCATTGTTGATGATGAAATCAGAAGTCTAGCCCCCTCTTCCGATTAATTGGTCAGTGAGGGTAGAGTGACAATGGCGAGCAGCAGTATTCCAAAAGCTGAACTGTTTTCAATTGAGAAATGAAAGTGGCAAACATCAGCCAATGCTGAGGGTGTTTTTCCACCACTGAGAACACTAGAGTAGATGGATTTTGAATCAAAAATAAGCACTGCCATAAAACTTACTTGTATTTAATCATGGCTAGACAGAAGGAAAACTTTGTCATTATAACAAGACCTCATTTAATGTTCTTTGGTCCTCACTGTGACAGCTCTGCTCCTCATTACTGTTTCACGTGATCTTATAAAAGACCAAATCTACCATCTAAGGAGTTCACTCATGTGTTCCTCTTCTCTGTACTAATCCTCTATCATCTGAAGAGTTGGAATGAAAACCTATAAACTACCAAAACAATTTGATTGGCAAACGTTTTGTTTTAAGGCTGGAACTGAAATAAAAAATCAAAATGGAGGCTGCAAATTAGAGATGCGGTACATTAAGCCAATATTAATGATCTTTATATTAATTCTCCCTGGGTTTTGTTCACGTCAGGGTGGGAAAGCAGGGTTAAACAGCAGCTAGACCACAATAGGACACTAGAACTCTCCAGAGAAAGCCGGACTGGGTCAACACCTTTTAAATACTTTAGCAGCTCTTAAAGGCAGAGGCAGGGTTAATAGATGCCCCCACAAAGCGTTTCAGTAACATCACACCCTCCCCTCCACCTCTGCTGGTTGGAGATCCGGGACAGTCCAACATCTGACCTCATAGAGTCCTCCAACAGTCGGGCCTTTTTGAGCATGGATCAAAACCACCGATTTACAAGACAGAATTATTATATGTACACTCCTCCAGCACTCGCTCCACACACAATAGGTACTCATAATATACATCCGTGCCTAAGTGAATATATGAAATGACTGTGACTCCATTGTTCTTAACGCTTGGTCCATCTTCTCCAGGTATCAACAAGCACTTTTAGAGATAGTGAGGTGTCCAAGAACAGATCCAGCGGCTGTTTGTTGTTGAGTGTCTCGACGGTACATTCCTCATAGATAGAAGCCCCCGAAAAAGTAAAATCTCCCACAGAAACTCCTCCTCGCTCAGTCTCCCAGGACGCGGGGTACATTCTGTTCCACGGACAGTCCGATGCTCTTCACTGGTCAGTCCACGGGTTAATAGAGAAGGAGAAAGTGATAAGTCTACATCTACTGATAAGACTTGGAGAGGGGGAGAGGGATGGGATTTGTGAGGGATGAAAAGGTAAGATGTGACACCTTGTGGGTGTTTCATCAGGCAAAGACTGGGGCTGGAGAATGGAGGCACAAATATCAGAGCCTGGTCGTGACTTTGACTTCCAGTGTTCTGAGATGTACTGCATCATCACTGCATCTCTTCGTCTTGTAAAATATCAATGTGATGTGAAAGGGAATGTTTGGTGAAACTTCAATGACTGTTCAGTAAGCTCAACCCCAAGCTAAATAATCACCCTGATCACAGTTGGCAGTTTTGGTCATGTGTATTTGAAAGATTGATGATAAGTGGGTCTTTTCACTTTCGCCAAGAAGGTTATGTTTTTGTATGTTTGTTTGTCTGTTTGTTTGTCAGCAAGATTACGGAAAAACTGCAGGATGAATTAACGTGAAAATTGTACCAGAGATGTGGTTTGGCCCAAGGACGAAGCTATTAAAATTTGGTGGTGATATTTGTCTGGATGCAAAAAATTCCCAAAATTTCATTTAAGAAAAAAATGTATCACTGCCATTTTTAAACAGATTCGCTTCCAATTATACAGGATAATATGGGGTCCATGTCTCGATCATCAAGGTAAATTTCATTTGGATCCGATCCAGATTGATGTCACAAAAAAAAATTGAACTATATAATGGGAAATACCATTGACATAATTCATAATAATTCACATAAAATCAAAATATGAAGTAATGTTCCCAAAACTTCTTGTGATCAAACAGGATAACAACCTCAATGTATGTGCTGAGTTTGGTCTGGATCCTGGCTCTATTTTTTACAGTTTTTACTTCATTGTATCAAAAACTAAATTGAATTTTAGCTTAGAACAAACTGGATGTAATTAGAGGGGAGGGCTTAGAGGACAGTCATTATATATATATATGTATATATATATATATATATATATATATATATATATATATATATATATATATATATATATATATATATATATGTACATACAATGTTGAGAAGTTATCTAAATAAGTTATAAAGGGGGGCAGTTTTGGACATTTAAAGTGAGCAGATTTGGGAATTCAGGGGGCTGAGGGCCAGCTTCATTTATGATTTCATATACTTGGTACACTTAGTTGATAATTTTAAGTTTGGTTAGATATAGTGACGTTACTAAGTTACACATTCAAATATAAATCAGTCTCACAAAGTTAACTGGAATATCATCTCATTTTATCATATTAGTTAGTAGTAGGGTTAATATTTGATGATTACATTATGTTAAATTTCAAATGATCATGCATTGTATAAATGCTCTAAAATCTTCGATATCATGGAGTAGATTTAGGACACCTGTGAAAATCACTGGCAAACTGTGTTTTGTGTTCGCCTGGTGTGTTTGGTGGTCCAATAACAATGACAGAACGATTTCTGTACAATATGTTCAGCTTAAAACTGAACTGTAGCACTGTCAGCAACATAAAGGGGGCATCCCATTGAAGAATCTAGATCACATGATGGAGAGATCCAATTATAAAACACTTTGAGGCCACAGGAGTCAGCTTCAGGGGATTATTCTGATATGGGAGGGTGATCTTGCAGTTACTCACATTGTAATATTTTGTAATCCGATGCTACAAGACAGAAAACCCAGCTGCCTTATCTTAGGCTTATTGTGAAGATTCATCCAATTTTATCTACAAGTGTGTGATTGGACTTGAAGGGTTCTTTTGAGACCTGGGGTTTTTCACTCTCATGAGAAGCTCAACATAACATTTAAACATAGATACAATAGAGCAGCTTGTTTGCTTAGCTCATCAGAAAGACTCAAACATAAAAAAGAAGATAAACTTGGCCAAATCTGTCTACCTTCAGTCATTAGACTCTCCATAGATGTTGTTTCTTTCACTCCTAAACCATCTTAAACTCAATTACCACACATTTCCATCTCTTTCTTTATGCATTTGACCAAACAAAGCTATAACAGCCTCTTAAATGACCTGAAAGACAAAGAGTATAATGCTAACTAACATAACTCTCACACAAGTGAAGTACTTTCAGTCTTTATGATAAGTTACAAATAATTAGCTTTTGGTTCTAGCATAAAATTTGGGGTGAAATCATGAGATTGATGTCAAGCGTCTCATCTATCTCTGGTTCAGAAAGTGATAATGTATAACCAAGCGTGCCCACAGAAATGGAAGGGCCCCCGAAAGGCATCCTAAATGGGCCCCTGATGAAATTTGGAAATACCAGCACCCTAACATAGAGCCAATAGCATGAGTGCTAATTTTCATCCTGGGCCTGGCTCCAGTCGGCTTTGGCTCTTGCTAGAAAAGTTTTTTGCAGGTCTCAGCTACACATAAAGATATTACTAACCTGAAAGCTAACTTCAGTAATTCCACCAACAAAGAACAAAATTAAAGGCTCAGAAATATGGGCCCTCTGTTGTGAAACACAGCAATTTAAAAAATATGCACTTGAATCCCTTAATAGTTTATGGTAACGAATTAGGTAAAAAAAAAAATCAAAAATGCTCTTTATCTTTACCCTTTGTCCTCCCTTGTCGGCAGATTAAATTCCTCTTAAAAGTGCCACAGACTTGTAATAATTTGACCCTACTGAAAGCACAAGAGACACTTTAATTAATGGTGATATTAATTAATATATTTAATGATTAATAATTAAAAATAAAGAAGGCTTTAACAACTCAAATGAAAGGCACATTATTTGACCATCCTGATGGAGCATCACATTGTTTCTGAGCCTGCTGGAAAATACCAATGAGTTTATGTTAATTAAATACACATAATAATTTAAAACATCAACTATAATGAAAATATTTTTTTTAAATACTGGTACCCCTCCCCCAAGCAGACATTATAACAGGAGTATATCTCCATCTGGAATACTGGACTACACAAAGCATTTATTCAGGTAAGTGACTGCTAATCTTTTATAATCTGATGTTAAGTGCTTTTATCTGAAGACGAATTGTGGCTGGATAATGGCTTGGTGGGGCACTGGCTGTAAGGGAGGGGGGAAGAACAGCATGTGCCTTCAGTCATAGAAATTATTGTTCAGACCTCCTCCTTTAACATTATTCATCTGCAAGCAGAGGATTTCTCAGGGGGCAAAGAAGTGAGCTGGTCCATTAGTGTTTTATCTCATGCTCGGTCGCTCCACGTGCTCGACAGCAACACAAAAAATGGTGAGTGACAAGTCATGTTGCATCGGGTCAGTATTTTATGGATGGCAAGAGAAATGATAAGGCTAAATGACCAGGTGGTCAACTTTTTCTGCCTTTCTGGTTTGTTTAGAGGGCTGTTTCTTTCTTAAGGCATGCTGAAAATGTATGTTTAATGAACTATTGAAACAGTTTGTGTACTTTTGTGTCCAAAAGAATAAATTTTTTGCAGCATGAGCATGCCTAAAAAACTCTTAATGTGGGAATTGCTTCTGTGTAAAGGGCCATTCAACAGATAGAAACAATGTAAGAATTTTTGTATTTACATGTAAAGAAATGAGACAAAACAATGAGAGAATCAAGAATATAGTTCAAATAAAGGCAACGGGTTGTAGGTGATGTAAAATTCAACATAAATGTCTGAAAAAAATAAGAAATGTCGATAAAATGTTGAAACATTGATAAAAATGTCAAAAAATCACTAAGTTGAAATGTTGAATTGCCATGTAAAAAGTAAAAAGAAAAAGGCATCAAATAAAATTTGAAAAGTTATTATTTATTTTTAAATTCTGACTTAAATTGATAATCTTAATCATGATGCTTTACTCTTCAAATCTCAAAACTTAACCCTTAAACTAAACCCACAGATGCTGTTGTGGCTGAAAGGGTTTGGTTCCAACGTCTCAAAGAAAACCACTGTTTTTGTCATTACCCCACTGAAGGACTGTGGGATGTTATCACACTGACACCTGTCTCCTACCCAAAAGATGCAATCAGCAATGTGGAGCAACCAAGCAAAGAAATAAAACTTAAAACAGCAGTTGATCTTTTGCCTTCCTGTAAACCGTTGTAGTACAACAGAGACCACACTATGAGCCTATTATCTTGACAGATTTTTCGTCACAAAGGAGAGGATGCAGTTTACGCTCGACCTAAAGTACTACGGAGCAGAGTTTGTGTATATTGGGCCAGCTAACATTTGGAAACATTTTGGCTTTAAGACAGAGAGCATCATTCCCCCGACAGAGAATCAATAATCACATAATGACTGCAGGAGCCACGAATGGCCTACTATCAAAGAAAGACGTGTTGTTGAAGGCAGAGGTGGGAGGGAGGGATAAGGGGATGGGGGCAGGACTGAAATAATGAGGGACATGGTTTGGTTTGGGTCACCTCTTTAAAAGGTGGTATTATGGGGCAGGTGAGGCACTGCCACTCCGGGCCTACAGCTGGAGTGGCGCTGCATTTGCGGCACTAAGTAGCCGGGCGGCAACAGACCTAGCAGCTCCTTGGACGTGCCTGGCCACCTCCGGCTCCACCGGCGGCTACCATAGCCAGGCCTGCGGCTTTGCCTTACTACCGGGCCTAACAGCGTGGCTGTCTGAGGCCACAGGAGGTCCGTGAAGCTAGACACATTGGGCTCCTGAGGGGGGATACAGGACCTGCGCCTCAGAGGGCCTTTTCCTCTGTAAGTGTGGGAGGATGTGAAGATGTTGGAGCTAAAGAAGGAGCTGAGCTGCTGTGAGCTGCGGGTTAGGGAGATCCGGCCCTCCAGCGACGGCCCCAGCAGGCTAAGGCTGGTTCTGTCCGTGAACGAGTCCGTTCGGTCTTCGTAGGCGAGGTCAGCGGGGGCCGAGCACTGCTGCAGGGGCCAGCCTCCACGATTTTTACCCCCAATGTCCGCATTGCTGCCCGCCTCACCGCTTTCACGCCCTACCCTTGCTGTCTCATCTTCCTCCTCCTCCTCCTCCTCTTCTTCCTGTTCCTCTTCTTCTACCTCGGCCACCTCCTCCTCCACCTCGGCCTCCACCACGCCCTCCTCCTCCTCCTCTGTGCTGGTGGGGGGTGGGCAGCGTGGGTCTCGTAAAAAGACCACTATGACAGTGATGTTGTCACTAGAGCCTGCGTCTCGGGCGGAGGCCACCAGCTTGTGGGCCACCATGGTGGTGTCTCCGCTGTTCTCCTGGAGGTGATCGCTGACCACCCGCACGGCCTCGTCTGGACCCACGGTGTCCCAGAATCCATCACAGGCCAGAATCAAGTAGTCCTCTGTCCCATCCAGTGGGAAGATGCTGTGATCTGCATCACCGCAGATATAGGGCTTATGTTCTGAGTCACCTGCACATGACAGCAACAGGTGATTCTGTGAGAGCGTGCTCATGCCAGCATTCATGACTGTGTCTACTGAAAATAAAAACAAACTGCATGTGATGTGATGAGATAATAGTTTACCTATTGCTCTGGATACAGACAGACTTCCATTAACCCTCCATGTGCCAAACCAGATCACACAGCCTCCCAGAGCCTCGATCCTCTGCTTCTCATCCTGCAGGCACATTTGAAGGAAGGAGAAAGCTTCAGGATGATAAACTAGTGATGAATGTCACACTACATCACAGCTTCACCAGCTTATGATCACATGACAAGAAAAGAATAGGAATTGCCATTTTTTAAAGCCTGTGTTGCATTTTTTTTTTTACTTTAATATTGTAAAAAGAAACATTGAACACAATGGTAAAAAAAGACTGCAATGCTTAAATGTGTCAGCACGTTACCTCTCTGTCTGGTTTATGTGGTTTCATGAGCTCCACAACTTGTCCATTTCTGACCAGAATGACCTGCGAGTCTCCCAACCACGCCACGTACAACGTCCGGCCCCGCAGGAAGGTCACTACACCTGTCGTACCACATCGCAGGTGCTGCCAAACAAAAACAGAAAAGTTTGAGTATTCACTTCCTCTTACTGAAATTTAATTAGTAACTCATAAATGTAAGAATGGCTCACATGTGCTCAGTAAAACTTGAATTAATATTTGCAGTTGTTGATGTTGGAATTTTAGTAGCATTGTGTGGATTTGCTGTTCATCATGAGACTGGGGTCCACATTCAAGATTTCCTGCTGCTTAACAGAGGGTTTTTTCTTGCCGCCATGATGGAGGGATTCATGATTGGCTATATGGATTCATGTTGGGTGTTGGATGTATATATTTGTATGTATATGTATATGTGTATTTTATATATGAATATATGTATCTATGCATATATGTGTATCCATAATATGAAGAGCTTTGTGCTCTATTGTAAAGTGTCCTGAGATAACACTTGTTATGAATTGGCGCTATACAAATAAAGATTGATTGATTGATTGATTGATAGTAGCATAAGTTGCAGAAGTTTTAATTTGTTCTAGGGCTGGAAATTACAGGTCCTAATATCATTAACCTGACACACCAGATGGACCGTTCAATATATTTCACTAGTCCATCTGGGAGAGAGCCCATAGAAAGTGTTTGGAGAGGGCAGAACCTTTCAAAAGCACATCCGACAGGTGATAGGACAATTGTTCTGTCGATCACATCCATTATAGGCCAGATAATTAGGAAGATGGGTGCTACTGCAGTGATCTAAAATACAAAACGTGAAACACTTCGTAGAACAAACTCGTGACAAAACACATCAGAGGTGGAGCAAAAATATCCTTTCTAGCAGGAAATGCTTTCAGCGTTGTTATTTGCTTTTCCTTCAATAAAGAAATGCAGTCAAGATCTGATTAAAACTGCTACTGAGCTACTGCTACTGCCGTCTCACTCATAGCTCCCACTTCTTCCTGCTCTAAGGACGCTGATTGGTTCATGCCACTTTGGGCCGCTTGTAGACTGGAGCTTTCTGTCTGATACAGACATTGAATCAGGAAGATCCAGCTGCTGCGCAAGGTTATGACACAACACAATCATACAACATCATGATAATGTGATGATTGATGTAAGAAAATCATACTATAATATTTACAATTTCTGTTTAACTGAAGAATATTTGGCTCTAATTGGGATGATTGCTTATTCAGAGATTTTGTAACATATTCACAGAATTTGTCATGACATTGTATAACTATCAGAGCAAATTAGTGTTAGAACACACTTCTCGTCCAGTGAAGACATAAAATAAATGCAAAAGAATTTGACTGGCATAATCATTTTGTAATTATACACCTGAAAACATAGCACCATATCTTTTTATATTAAATATCAATAGTTGGGCCAGTGTATCAATAACTGCAAGGACAAATATATATTTTGTTCCACTCCTACTTTGTATTGTATGATGCTCAGAAGTAGCAGCAATAACACAACAGTAACAACAGAGGAAGCCATAGATGTACATGTAGTGGCAGCATCAATAACTAAGCATTGTCACAGCATTAAAAGTCATAATTTTATAGTTAGATCTCTTTCGTAGTTTTGCTTTGAGAATGCTTAGAGTTCCTTTTCCATTCAAGCCACTCAGGACTGGCTCATGTGGACTAATTAATTTACCACCGTTAATGACTTTTACTGTGTGGTTGTTTTCAGGAAGTGTTACCTCTCGTGAGGCTTTCTTCACAAAGCGTTCATCTGTGACTTTGAAGGCTCTGCAGAGTGCGTCGCTTGGGTCCTGGCTGAAGGATTCCTGCTGGACTAAGTTGACGTGGAGGTGGTTGGCAGCATAAATGGCAGCATCCACGCCGCCATGACCATCGAACACAGCAAAATAAGCCTGTTCTTCCTGGTCCTGTGAAGAAAGTCGGTTTGTCATGGATTAAAGATTCTTCCAACACTCCTAAAGCATGAAGAATCTAAACTTTTATAAACCAGTCTGGTAAACCCAAAATAAATGTTAACACCAAAGATCAACAGGAGAGTAAAATGTCAAAACTATCAAGAAAATATTAGCAGAACTCTGTAGCTCCTTGTTAAAACTGGTATAAGAAGGGATTTAAACTCCTATATGTCCTGTCAACATGAATATAATGATAAATAATATTCTCTGGTGAATTATGAAGGTTAAAGACAAGACTTTAACGATCCCTCAGGAGAACTGAGCAGCCACTTCGTAGTTTTTTCCATCCACCCATTTATCCTGGTAAAGGCTCAGCTGGGTGGAGCTACTGCTGAGCCTTTATGATGAGAACATTAAGAAAAGTGGCCACCTTTCATAACATTATTTATAAAAGTTTGAAGAAGTGATAATGGTTGGAGCTGCTTTTTCTGTACCTACCTGAATATTGAAGAGTGAGTTGAAGTCGGGGATGATGACGTGTTTGTCCTCCATCTTGCGCCTCATGTTCTTGATGGCGTGTATTGACGTTTCGTAGTACGGCTGTGGGCGGCGGCGGAAGGGCAGCTCCTTCAGCCAGAGGCAGCACATCTCAAAGAGTCTGTTAAACACCAGGCGGGCCAGCTTCACAGACTCCATCTCTGATACAACCACGAAGAAACAAACACACAGTATCAGTAAGTCCACAGAGTAACTAAGTCAGAGCACTTTGTAGGTGCTGCTTTTTATCTGAAAAACTTTTTATGACATCAGATTGTTGGTGAAATTTTCTCAAACTCTTTCCAGACAAACTCTTAAAGAGCCTATGTCATGCTTTCTCAAGTTTTGTATCCCTTTAGTGTGTTTTATATGTCTCCCTGATGTGACAGAGTACTTCTCTGCACAACACATAAAGTCCACTGCATGAGGAATTCTCTCCCTCCCCCTGTTTACAGTGCCAGTGGCTGCCAATAATGTTTTGTTCCCCTGGCCCCCTGAGTAAACCTACCAGTGTGACATCCTACCACTGTTTAGTCAACAGTTTAAGCCCACTGTCTCAAAGTTACAAGCCCGTTGCAGAATATAGACTGTAGAATGAATGTCAACATGGCACAAAGCAGAGCTGGACTAACCGATTTCCACAGAGTAGACCAGTGTTAATTTTGTTGACTAATTATTTTTATCACAGTTTTCATCAACAACCCTTTTCCCCCTGATGAAAACTAGACAGTAACTAATATAAACAAGTGCACATGGACAAAAACTAAAACTAAATTAACTGACATTTTCATCAACAAATAAAAACTAGACAAAATTGTTTGACAGAGACTTAATCCAATCAGACCTAATTTGGTCATGTAGAAGGTAGGGACAATTTAGGATTATATCCAATCACAGCCACTTTGGTTGTGTGGATGAGTCAAGAAGGACATCCAATCACAGCTGCCTAAGCTTGGTGGTGGTGGGATAAGTTGGGGAGCGATCCAATCAGAGCTCCTCTCTTTATGAATTGATATATTCATTTCGAGCAGGTTCACTGTTTGTTGTCAGTTCTGGTATTGTAACTGAGATGCTCTGCCAGGTAGCCTAAATAAAGGTGACTGCATTTCACACAAAACGCCAATTTGTTTCTGTTCATTTATACATTCAAACTTTACCAGCATTCAATAAAGGGTTATTAGATGTTTCATTTTTATCCAAGTGTAAAACATGACTTCAGAAATTCAAGGAAACATAAAAAAAATGCCTTACACTTTACACTTCATATTTTAGTCGACAGTACTGACAGTTTACAGTAGATTTGGTCAACTAAAATGTTTTGAAATTTCATCAACTAAAACTAGACTAAATAAAACACTTTTAATGACTACAATATGACTAGAACTAAAAGATATTTTTGGCAGAAGACTAAAACTGAAACTAAATTAAAAGTGCTGTCAAAATTAACACTGGAGTGGACTGGTCAAGGCATTTCTGACATCATTAGCCCAGTCATTAGTGAAAATGTGGATAAGTGACCTATAGCAAAAATGTTAACAAATCCTTTACAAAAAATCTGGATCCACTCCAACAACAAAATCTATTGACTTCTGTCTTGTGTCATGACCATCATTTCCTGAAAACATCAACAAAATTTGTAAAAAAGTTTTAGAGTTATGCTTACAGACAAATGCACAGACAAACAAACTCTGCAAAACCAGAACCTCCTTGGTGGAGGTAAAAACACTGTTAATTTAAACCTCTTGATTTTACCTTGCCATTAGACCTGGAAGTTTTATTACCGAAAAACCCTACAACCATTAATGCACCTAAAGGGATATGCCAGATAATGCTTTCAGAAAGAGCCTTGTACATTGCCGGGAAGTGAATGCAGTCACTGAAATTGGATTCCGTCTTTTTACTGCTTGTTTCTTGGAAGTTACAAGCTGCATTTTACCCGAAAACAACTCAGCAGCCAATTCTTTTCCTTTATCTGAAAAAGTACCTGCATACGACAATTAAACCTTTAAAAACCTTTGAAACAACAATTAATCAAGCAGAAAGATGCAAAGACAGAAAACTTTCCACCATCTTGATCAATCAGATTATGTTTTTATCTTTTCTGTGTGATATCCATTTTTCCCCCTGCACTCTGTTAGCATACATTTTTGGGGTGGGGGTAATTTCAGGGGGTTTGATCAGAGTTTTCTGCTGTGTCAAAAATCAGAAATGAGAAAAATCCCTTTTGCTCACTCCTTTTCTCTGTGGACTGAAATACAGCAGGGACGTGTTTTACTTTTCCGGAGAGGCGGATGTTATTAAGAGTAAGTGGAACAGAGGCAAGCCCAGAAGAGTCTTCCACTCTGTAATAAAAAAAACGCACAGGAATGTGAGTGTGCTCGACCCACTAATGTAACAGCAGAATAAAAGTCTATCCTGTCTTTGTCTTCTCTCTGGGTCTGCTGAGGAGCTTTATGAAAGACATATGGACGTATTTTCAATGAGATACAAGACAAAATGATATTGTTGTCATGAATTTAGCTGATTTTAATTAAAAGAAAAAAAAATACTGGGCCTACCGCTCTGTAAAAATATTTTCTAAATTAATAAAAAAAACCAGCACTTTAGGTCAACAGATTCAGATGTATTCAAATATTTAGTCTAAGTGGACATTCATCTGATTTCATCTTAGGAGCATCAACAATGTTGGTAAAAATCTAACTAGCATTTCCAGTTTGATATCACAGCAACAAATATAGAAGTCCCAAACACCCAATTTGGACAATACACTGTTTTTAATTAAAAAAAAGATCTAAAACCCATATGCTGAGAACATTAAGAAAAGTGGCCACCTTTCATAACATTATTTATAAAAGTTTGAACATCCAACAAAATATTAATGCCCTTCACACCCAATTTTAAGTGATTTCTTTATTTTTATGGTCAGTGATTGCAGGTAAATTCTAGTTAATGGTTTAAATGCACAAATCTGTTTGTAAAATTTAGAAAAAAGGTTGAAATGGTGAGATGCAAGGACTCTTTGCCAGTTTGTACTTTTTGAAAAACATATATTGTGCAATGAAGACTGAGTTCTCTCTGTCTAAATCAACTATATGACTGAAGATCATTGATTTAGGAAGTTTTTGAAATCAATCATTCTATAAACAGAGTGATTATTTTAATTGTATAGGAGAATGTAGATATTTCTTCGTGATAGATCGATAGATCGATTCCAGACTCAAAGATCCATATCATCAAACATAAGAGTATAAATATTGGTAATAAAATAAAATAAATTAAAATACAAAGAGACACTCCAATGTTTCCAGTAACAAGAGAAATATCTAGTATCACTAAATAAGGGTTGAGACAGTGACATCAAAATTTCATTTTGTGAAGCAGGTAATCGGCACATAAATTGGTAAATTACATTTCTAAGCACAGCATGAAAAGTGGGGACATAACAAATGTGGGGGGTTGTTGGCAAATATTTCATTAAACACAAAAAATCTGCCTAATACTGAGGGTCCATGGTAGGGTGTGTATTTTTTGTTTTAGCGGCTGTTGCATGGGAATTGACAAATTTTGTAAACAATAAACAGAATACCATGCTTTTGGATCCACCCTTTGGTACCCCCTTTAGAGGGGTGGCAAAAAGTGGGACAGCACAGGCCAGTTATTCGGGTACCTTTTTTCCTTTTTAGGATCAGGATTAGGATTCAAATTTACTGTCATTACACATGCACAAGTACAGAGTAACGAAAACTGGTTTGGCATCAAATCCAGAAGTTCAATGTAACAGGCTGTTATATACAGAAAGTGCGTGATTATATATTTATATGTACTTACATAAAAAAAGGAACCATAGGTCTGTTATTTAACAGCCTGAAGGCAAAAGTTCAAAATATACCATCAAATACACTAGGCATTATCCGACAGTGGAAACGTCTGTAATTGTGTACCATATCGAGCCAAACTGAACTGGACTGCTTGGTGGAAACGCAGCATATGAGACTAAAATTCATGCTCTACCAAGTCCTATTAATCAATTCAAATGTAGTTTATTAACACTGCTTTAAATGCTTCATGTATGCAGTTGTAAAGCTTCAGTAATCTCTGATTCATCATCTATAAAGCCTAAATGATTACACAACTATACATGCTTCACTGATAACTAACTCTTTCACCCAAACCCTAATCTGTATCCTAAACTGGACTCTATAACAGTCTTTATGAGGATGTGAACTGATTGATAATGTAGCCAACAAGATGATAGCAAAATTAGATATAATCCAGCCTCATACATGGTCAACCTTTAATGTTAGCAGCAGGAGAAATATTACATCCGGTCTCTGTAAACTTTCTTTCTCTCCCTGTTGTCCTAAGTACTGAATCACTGAGAATGAGACAGACCAGACTGCACATTTATTCCATCTGTTCATCTTAAATGTCAAACACTAAACTTCACTGTGCGTTCACACATTCAGCCCCTCCCCCCACCTCCAAATGAGGATGCTTCAGCACTGCGCCCGCCATCAGAGACTACCCATAACACCTTGCAAATAGCAGGAGAAATCAAATGAACAGCAGAGTGCAGTGAGGCGGCGTCAAACAGGAAGTGATCAGCTGTTACACAACAAGAAGAGCTTTTACTTTGAGAGAGCACGCACGGCGAGGTGCAGGACGGCTTGGGCCTCCACGCAAGTCCATCAAAATTAAAACATGTTGCACAACAGCATGATTTATTCAGTGAAAGATTTCTTAATTCCACCTCTCTGATAAATGGAAGATGTCTGGAGTTTGAAGTTGATGAAATAAAGATGGCATTGGTTCATGATGAAGTGTTCAAGTCAAGTGGAGCAGATATATAAATTATTAATCCATGTGTGGGGATTTATCCTGTGCATTTGACTTATTGTAAAGGTCAAGGTCAGCGACATGTTGATCTGTTATTGTAAACAGATCTGTTGTTAATACTTTAACCAGCAGCATGTTAGCCTCTCTGATTACTGCTCTACTGCACTGGATCTACTGTAGATGTTAATCTCTTAGAACAAACAACAGCTGAGTGAACATTTGACTTCTGCAGTGGATGAATCGAATGGTGCAGCTGTGAAAAGGTGAACTTCTATGTGTAATGTTTGCACAGCTAGCACTCAGTTTGTCTTTATCATACAGATCACAAGTCAATCAATTAACTGGCTGTTAGCTTCCCTCAGTGCAGTAAGTGCAAATGTAATTGTTAGACAAGATATTTTATTTTGATTCACAAGAAACATGTTTTGAATAGCTACAACTTACACATCTTTGACTTTAGTTCATTTATCACACCTCATCTCCTTGTTGCAATATTGAAAAATAATATTGCACATTTCTTGTCAAATTGTGCATGCCATATATAAAAATAGACTTCAAGTCCAGAATGATTAAAATATGACTGTAATATTCCTCTGTGAAGATAAAAAAGACCCTAATACAAAGGCCACAATTCAATACGTATCATGATTTGTGTAAATTTGGATGCTGACTAAGTCTTTACAGGATTTAGGACAACTTCTGTTCAATTGAAAAGCAAAAACAAGGTTTAAAACTGATCATCAACTACACCTGTACAAGAGATGCTTATTTCCTTGGCAGACCCTGAGGGAGCTGGAATTCTCACTGAATTCTTATATTATTTTTTGCCTTATTAATACATTATTGTCTTATTACTTTAATTTTGTTTCAAAATGTACAACATTTTGAAAGTGAGATCACCCATCCTGCTGCCTGCCACATAGAGGAAACTGAGATTTTTGGCTCATTATTTCTGGGACTGTCATATTATCTATCATTGGGTTTGACAGATATATACTCGTACTCCTGGGGGAAAATGTGCAAATAATGGATGACAGATGGATTCCTATAAAACGGATAAAACATGGAGTCATGCCTGATAAATGATCTTTGTGTTGATTTGATAGCTGCAGGGATTAGTCAAAAAAGAAGGATTCCCTTATAACTAAAACATATTTTGGGGGCCCTGATGTGGACCTGGGGCCTTCGGATGATGATCACTGGTGTGAAAGATCCTTCAGCCCAAGACACTTCAATAACAGATATCTAGAGGTCTTAGAAGTAGGGATGTCCTGATACTGTATCCATATCAATATGCAATTACATATTGCCATATTGATTTTATTAAACACAGACCTATTCTCATAATGGTTTCTATTCCTCTAACTGATGATAAGATCAATGATTACAGAGCTTTTCAGGCAGAAACTCCCAAACTCTGGAAAGCATTGCCCCTGTAATTTGTGTGATGCAAATTCTGTGGGTTAATTTGCATACCTGATTAAACAGGCATGTAATCTTCCTTGTTATTATTTAATACTCTAACTCTTCTTTAAACACTATGTCCTAGCCTTACCCTGTTTTTAAACTTGCTGGTTATACTGTAATTGGTATATGGCTGCTGCATTACGGTTATTATTTATTTATTTTTAATATCTTTATCTTTTTATGTCTTGTATGGCGTTTTATTTTAAAGCATTTTGTGACTCATGTCTGTGAAAAGTGCTGAATAAATAAACTTTACTTTCTTTATGTAATCATTTTACAGTTTGAAAGCAAATTTCAATTATGTGAAAAATGTCTATTTCAGCAAATTGAATCTGATCATTGCACTGCATTCAGAATAACAACTAAAATACAGTACAACTTTAATCAATATATGTTTAGACAAGGCCTGTTGATTATTTTATGAAACATTTTCTCACCCATGGTTGATTAAGACCCAGTTTTCCTGTTTTTAGTTGTGACCGTGTCTGTGGATTGACTTCCTGCCCTCTAGTGGTCAAACACCTCTTGCTGCAGCTCTGCGGGGGAGAACTGGGACAAAGCCCTGGTGGTTTTACAGCTCTGTGTTTGTGTGTGTGTTAGTGTGGGATGAAGTGAGTGAGAGAGAGACCTAATTTGTCTGTGCCTCTATATATACATATACTGCATGTGAGTGTGTGTGTGTCTGTGGGAGAGGGAGGGCAGTCTCGTGGTCTCCCGTGGGGACTCACGTGGTAATGGGTCAGCTCCATCTTCCACAGTCTTGTTGAGGTGGTGGATGGAGAGGTCAGTCTGCAGGAGGCTGTCTGCTGTGGCTCTGGCGAGGGCTGCTGCCAGCGAGCACGGACAGTTACTGTGAAGACAAGAGAAAGCGTTCTGTTATGAATGATCCAAAGAGAAATCATTTATGATAGTCTGTCATGGAGATCAACGTCAGAGTTACGCCTGTTTGTTTGACTGACAGGAAAGTAAAGGCTTAATGAAATAAATATATAACATTACAGTAGTCATGCTGTTTTTTATAGTGTCAATGAAGTTAAGTTTTCCCTCAACAGAACAGAACAAACTGACACATGGGTACAGTGGTTATTACTTTTGCCAAGGGGGTAATATGATTTTCGAGACCTTTAACCTTTTGGTCAGCAGGATGACAAGAAAACACTGGGACAATTTTCATTAACCTTGGGAATGGTTTAATCGGGCTGTGGAGGGTGCATTCGAATCTAGAAGCAGACTCATATCTTATCTTATCCAAAGAAATGTCATAACATGTTGATATCTCGAGAGAAGTTAATGATGTGGTGATGCTGAAGTGTTAATATCTCCTGCCAAAAATGCTCATGTAAGCTTAAGTTGCTTACACCTGGCACCACATTTTGACAAGATTAGTTGTCTATTTAAAAATACTGTCTTACATCACCTGTTATAATCCACATTCACCTAAAAAGTTCAAATGAACATCTTTTTTTAAGATATTACAGGCAAAAATAAGGTCTGAGTTACTTATGGTCAGTACAATTATCTGCCATTGCAGCATGCCAACTTTTCTTGTTTGGCCTTCAAAATGAAATCTTTATCGAAAGTCAAGAAGTATAAGTACATTTTCAGTGCTGCATTTACAGCTATTTCTGCTTTTTGTGAGCAATTCAAACCTATCTTTTTCCTTGTAATATGAAATGAAATAGGTTTGACTAGAAAGTAGTTTCAGTTTATGTAAAAAGGGATGCACTCATGCTTGGGTGTAACATCAGTACTGTTCATTTTGTACAAACACCAACCACTAACAAATGAATATGTAAGTGCTAGGCAGATATAATTTTCAGATGTTCATCTGTTGTGTCACATCAGCTTAATTCTGTTATTGAGCACGCCAAACTGCTGATTCAGTCAAGGAGTTTCTTTTTTGGCTGAAGAAATGACAGACAAAGGTGACGGACAAAATTGGATGTTTTCATAATCAAACATGACATAGAGTCATGCCTGATGAAAAATATTTTTGGGTTGCTTTAATGGCCACAGGGATTGAACAAAAATGAGAGACCCTTAAAATTACAACATATTTTTTTCTGACATTTTCTGAATTTGATAATTTTATAGTTGCCAGTTGGGAAACTTTGTAGGGCTTGATGTGGCTCCAGGGCCAGCAGTTGATGATCACTGCTGTACACAATGTAAGAAAGTCAGTGAGACCCTAGGGCGATTGGCTATATCCTCCTGAATATATAGAGAAGATTGCAGGGCTATCATTGAAAAAATTGGTGAGATAAGGGTCTGGACAAAAGCAAATATCTGCAGCCATCCATTTAGGGCTGAGCATCAGAGAATATATTATGCAAATGCCAAGTCCCTACTGATTACAAAACATTGTTACACAATAACCAATGAATTGTTTCAATAAATGATTTATCACAAACGGAAAACAGACAGAAGATAAAGGAGAATTATGGAAAACTGTCAAATATTAAGCGAAGCATCAATCAGTTGCCCCCAAAGGATGCA
The DNA here is from genome assembly GCA_037902135.1 of Cetoscarus ocellatus. NCBI lineage: Eukaryota > Metazoa > Chordata > Actinopteri > Labriformes > Labridae > Cetoscarus > Cetoscarus ocellatus. The sequence continues at coordinate 509,443 of JBAMNC010000178.1, read as the reverse complement.
TCCTCTCTCTCTGGATTCTCTAAACTTTATGAGCCTGTGAACATTTTAAAACATTTCTCCGCTTTCATTCAGGACTTCCTGAGAAGCTGCAGATCTCCAGTCAGCTGGAGCGCACTGCTGCCAGTGTTCACTTGAAGAATGCTAAATAGTGATATAACAGCTCTGAGCGCAGCAGTACATCACTACATCTGGCCAGAACTGTGTGTGCTGACAGAGGGGGAAGAAGAGGAGGAGGAGGAGGTGTGTCTATTCTTAAGGTTCATGACAGTGCTGGGGAGGAGGGGGAAGAAAAATGAGGAAGAACGGGTCATTTGAAGGACTGGGAGCTTGCTGGTACATGAGTCACCCATACAACTAGGTCACCTCCAGATGCAGGTAACCATGGTAACCCAACTTCTGGATGTTCTCTCTCACATTCAAATTAAGTTGGAAATAAACCAGAAGTGAACTGAACTGATGTGGGATCCTTTATTAAAGAGTGAGGGCCAACGCTCGCCTCACTGTGAGGAAAGATATTGAAGAGAACTGATTAATTATTCATCCATGTCTGCCCCGGACAAATATAATAATCTGCAGACAGTCATGCCTTCAATCTCCTCTCCATTGTAATGCTTTTGTAGTGATAAAAGCAAAGAAACCTCAGATGGGGTAATGTAGGGTTTTGATTTAAAGGCTGTGTTTGGACAGGCATCATTTCTAAATCATCGACCAATCATTAAATTGAGAAAAAACAGGCAACAATACAGGTGTGAATCTGGAGAAAACATCTCAAGTCAAAACCTTTTCATGGTCTTATTTAAGTGTGCCATAGTCCTCTATCAAGAACAACCCTCCTTAAGAACTGCCACTGAGTAGACGCTGAGTCTGTGCCAAGTCTATTTTATCTGTCCTCTGTCCTCGCTCATGCCGGAGGTAGTTTCCCACCCGACATGTTAAGACTGTCCCATGTCTCTAAAATTGCTCTTCGGAAAGAGGATTGTGGACAGATAAGAAAGGATATAGCATGGATAATTTTCATCAACAACCTTTATTCCTCTGATGAAAACTAGACAGTAACTAATAAAAACAAGTGCACAGGGACAAAAACTGAAACTAAATTAACTGACATTTTCATCAACAAATAAAACTAGACTAAAATGTTTGACAGACACTTAATCCAATCAGACCTAATTTGGTCATGTAGAAAGTAGGGACAAGTTAGGAATATATCCAATCACAGCTACTTTGCTTGTGTGGAAAGGTTGGATGAGTCAAGAGGGACATCCAATCACAACGGCCTTGGCTTTGTGGTGGTGGGATAAGTTGGGGAGCGATCCAATCAGAGCTCCTCTCTTTATAAATTGATATATTCATGTAGAGCAGGTTCACTGTTTGTTGTCAGTTCTGGTATTGTAACTGAGATGCTCTGCCAGGTAGCCTAAATAAAGGTGACTGCATTTCACACAAAAGTTCAATTTGTTTCTGTTCATTTATACATTCAAGCTTTACCAGCATTCAATAAAGGGTCATTAGATGTTCATTTGTATCCTAGTGTAAAACATGACTCCAGAAATTCAAGGAAACATAAAAAAAATGCCTTACACTTTACACTTCATATTTTAGTCGACTAAATTTACAGTAGATTTGGTCAACTAAAATGTTTTGAAATTTAATCAACTAAAACTAGACTAAAATTAAAACTATTTAGATGACTAAATTATGACTAAAACTAAAAGATATTTTAGACAAAAGACTATAACTAAATTAAAAAGTGCTGTCGAAATTAACACTGGACAGAGCAATGTCATTGGAGCTTTTGGGCACTGTTGATGTCCTCTAACGGACACTGCCATACTGCTCGTGCTATTTCAAATGAAATTTAGCTCCATCCTCTCACAGAGAGGCTGTGATTAGACTGGACTTAAAACTGTCGGACCAATAGCAACTCAGCAGTTTTAGACTGAAGCGTTTTTTTGAACCAGGTTGTAAAGATGTTTGTTGAGGCCGTAATAAACATATTTTCTCTGTATCCAGTCATTAATGTGTCAGGTTACTGCAGCCAGCCCCAAGTGGGTGAGTGACTGGGTGGCTGGCTGAATCGCTTGGTGCATGGATAGATAAAAGGACTGATGGACAAATGGACGAGTGGATAGACCTATTGAGTGGATGAATGGATGGATAAATGGATGGATGGATACCCAGATTGACTAATGGATGGATAGACTGATAAAAAAAGGACATACGGAGAGATGGATGGATGGTCAGATTAATGGTTGGATGAACAAAAGTATGGATGTATGTATAAATGAATGGATGAACGGATGGATGGATAGGGAGATAGGTTAATAGTTGAACAGATGGATGATTAGAGTCATGGATGTATAAATGATTAAAGAATAGGTGAAGGCATGGACTGATGTATGGATGAGTAAATAGACAGATAGATAGATGATGGAAGGATGGATGAATCAAAAGAGGGCTGGATGAATGGAGGAATATATGAACAAGTGAAGGAATGAATGGATAAACAAATAAACTGATGGATGGTCTGCTGGCCGGCTGAATAGCTGAATGGATGGAAGGACTGACTAAGGGATGGACAAATTGACAGACTGATGAATGGATGGATAAATGGTCAGATACATGTCCTGCTGGCTGGATAGCTGAATGAATGGATGGATGACTTCATAGGTGTCTGAATAGCTGACTGGCTAGATGGAGAACAGATGAGTTTAGAGACTGGCTGACTGGATGGATGGCTGGATGGATGAATGGATGAGTGGATGCTTCAATAATCCTGAAGGAAATTCAAGGGTCCAGTCAAGCAAAAGTTTCACAAAACCAAAGAGAAAGGACGGGTACCAAACTCTGTTACCAGATGTAATTCTGATACCAACAAGCCAAACCAAAATTGTCCTCTAGCTAAATAAACAGACACAACAGTAAACTCAAGCACCATAGCATTGGTCGTGACAAGAGTAAATATCGTTACCTCTGACATGGAGGTCACGATTTTGCCCGCGTTTGTCTGTTTCGTAACTGTATGCCCGTTGATTTGTCTGCCTTTGAGCAAAATAACTCAAACAGTTCTCAACAGATTTGGATGAAATTTTTCGAGAATGTTGGTCATTGCACAAGAAAAAAGTGATACGTTTTTGGAGGTGATCCAAAAACCAGATGCAGATCCAGAAATTCTTTAAAGGGTTTGTGAGCATTGTGAGATATGGCAGTTTTTCTATTTTAAATAACATCTTGAAGAATGTCTGAAATTCCTTTGTGGAGATTCATCCTCTTGAAGCACTTCTTGTTAATGTGTTTTCCTCCCAAGAGTATTAATTAACCAACTGTTCAGGCACAAGCGCCATTTCAGAAAGTATTGATTTAGCACCAGTATTGGAAAAAAACTCAAATGACACCCAATCCTGCTATTGAGATCTTATGTAAATGATCGCACCAAAGGAAAAAGTCATGGAGATAAAGACTTTTGGGATTTGTCCTCTAAAACTAAAAGTAACAGGGAAGTCCAAGGCAATGAATTTTGTCATCGATAAAACATCTCCAAAATAAATAGATAAACACAGCTACCGTTCATCACTGGAAAGCTAAACTCTACAGTACATGATTTGAAATGATAAGATAAAAGCAAACAATCATGTTCTGATATTATTTTCCACAGCATGACCTGTTAAAACACACACATTCTTCAATAAGAGTCACAACTTCCTTCAGATGTTACTCTACTCACTGATATATTCTCTAAACAAAACACATCCGTCTAATATCCTCTGATGCTGGAGTGTATTAATTTAAAACACAGCAAAGATGCAGCTTAATCCTTGAGGATAAACGCAATAATGAGCCTGTTAGTGTAATGTTTCATAGTTGGAAGAGTCTCCGCTCTGTGTTTAATTGAACCAAATAAATGAACAGGGATTGGATGAGTGCAACACAGGGACATGTTAAACAATTAAATACTTAGTGTGAAGTGGGAAAGGACTAATGCGGCTCTTATGAGATATGAGATGAGTTTAATCAATTAATAGCTGAGCAAACGGCAGCCAGCTTGAACATCTTTAATGAACACAGCTCCTCTCTTAGACGCCTACACAGGGTCAGATTATTGGATGATATAAATGATGGATCATTTCTAAAAATATGGACAGTCTGTGACACATTACTGACAAATATGATAGACATTTGTGTTCACATTATCACAAGCATCTGAAAGTGCTTTGGGTTTTTGGTCTAGACAGTGGAAAAACACATAACTCATTCATGCTTACTGTGCTTTTCCAAAGAGAGTTCATTGCCTGTGTCATATTTAAATACATGGACATTCAATATCATTTATTTTTTGTTTGATTTACTTTATTGTTGATTATTGTTTTTGTTAGTTTGCCAACATGTATGGAGGGTGGTGATGGAGGATGTAGGATGAATCCAGTACATAAAGTAGGGTGGTGGGTTTTTCATGGGAGTGTGAGGCAGCAATGACCTTTGACCTCCAAAAATCTACTTTGTTAACCTTCAAGTCAGGACTAGATTTATTCAAATTTTGACAAAAATCAATAAATGCATTCCTGAAAAAAATGTTAATGATCCTTTAAAAAATTCCTGGATCCAGATTCCTATCACCACCAAAATTGAATAAATTCCTCCTTGTGCTATGACCAATATTTCCATATAATTTTATCAAAATCTGTTAAAACTCTTTTAAATTATCTTCCTCACAGACAGTAACCCGACAAACCAGATGGACTGTTCAATATATATTTTCACAGATCTATCTGGTAAACAGCCCATAACAAGTGTTTGGGGAAGGCAGAACATTTCAAAAGCATACCCTGCAGGTGACTGGACGAACCATCCATCAATCACATTCATTTTGTGTCAATCAGATAATGTAGAAGGTGGGAGCTACTGCTGTGGTGTCAAATACAAAATGTAAGCCACTTCGTAGAACAAACTATCACCAAAACATGTCAGAAGTGGAGCAAAAATATTCTTTCTATTGAGAAATGCTCTCAGTGTTGTTGTTTGTTCTTCATTTAATAAAGAAATGCGATACAGATCCGATAAAAGTGCTACTAAAGCTGTTAGCATCTATGCTAATCTCTGTACGAGCAGTCACTTCCTTCTGTCATCTCGCTTGCATCTCCTACTTCTTCCTGCTCTGAAGGATGCTGGTTGGGCTGTGCTGTAGATTGGTGCTTGGAAAGATGGATCAGTCTGATTGCAGACACTGTATGAGCCAGATCCAGCTACAGAGCAAGGTTGCACAGACAGAAAAAGACAGGCAAAACCATATCTGCCTTATCAAGCATATAAATAACTCACCAACTTTATCAAAAATTCATTAATCAAATGCTTTATAGTTGAAGAGTTGTAGTTGTACACATGATTGTACAAATTTACAAAGTACTCTTGACCTGCCTCCTGGCACACCAGTGTGTCCCACCTCACCATTTAAGAACCACTCAGATATTATGTTGACGTGACTAGGCCGGAGGGACGGAGGGTGGGACAACCCAAAACACAACTGCAATGTTTTATACCGGTCATAACTGGAGCCAACATTCTGTTCCTGAAGTCCTTGGTTTTGTTTGTCAAATTGTGTCAAGGCTGAAACATCAGGAACAGTATAATCAAAGCATACACAGTAATAGTCTTTGGGGGAGGTTTTTGGTTAAACATGTAGAAGCTGTGATGGTTTAAATACTATTTTCACTCTTAGATGTGGAGTCAAAGCCCTGAGAAGTCACTGCTGAAGCTCTGGTTTGTCTGCTGAAACAGACATACATAATGAATTTGGATGGTGGAAGGTTTCTTGTTTTAGAGACACTGGATCATTTCATTTTATTGCATTTCACTACATGTTATTTAAATAAGTGCTGTTGAGAGCAAGAGCAAAATAAATAGCGTGAGAAAGAGAGCGATCAAGACCAAGTGATGCAGGATGGGGAGGGTCTAATATTTGGGTTTATTCATCTCAAGAGCCCTCTCCTCCATGTTTCCATTGATAGAAACATTTTCCTCCCTCTCTCCCTCTCCTCTCTCTCCTCCCTCATTTTACCACTGGCTGCTCTGTGGGGGTGGATGCTGAGCCGCCGCACTCTGATTGGCTGCAGGTCACACAGGAGGACGCCCGGTGCACCAATGGCAGCTACTCGTAGCTTGTGCATCACAGTGAGGTCATGTGGAGCGGAGGAGGATTAAAAAGGAGCTTAATCTTGGTTCACACCATCACACTGCAACAACACAACTACAACAGAGATACACAAACAGCACTGGTTTAATTGGAATGACTGGTCATCAAAATAAAAAATTAAAAGTTTAATTATTAAAATGGAGTCAGGCTTTACTGCTCTTTACTGGTTCATTTGAATGATCATGTAGCCACATTTATCATTGAATATTTGAAACAGAACAGCCATAGTAAAGATCAGTGAAGAATTTAATAACACAGTGTGATAATTCCACACAGAGACCCCATACCCCTGAAAATCTGTTCTATGTAATAAAAACTAAATACTCATACCATCTAGGCTGCAGAGCCACTATGGAAAGGACTGTCTGTCGAGGTGTTTCTGTCTTAGTGTCGACGTCCTTTATGCTATATGCAATGGATGAAGGTCATACTGTCAAGGACAATCTAGGGCTGGGTCACATGCACCAAAAATCATATTCAGCTTAATGGCATTATATAATGTATTCTCTGGCCACTTTTTAGAGACAGTTGTCCAACTGCTCATTCATGCAAACAGCTCATCAGCCAATCACATGGAAGCACTGAACTGAAAACAAGTTGTAGCATCTCAAGAGGCTAACCTCTAATAAATTTGTTTGCAGCAGAAACAAATTTGACGACGACAGGTCTATGATTGGTCCATTGATCTGTCACTAGCTTTAGTTCTTACTTTAGTCCACTTGTCTCCACTTACCTCCCTCCCTTTGCCCACACACCCAACACAGCATCGTGTGGATTTGCTGTTCATCATGAGACTGGGGTCCACATTCAAGATTTCCTGCTGCTTAACAGAAGGTTTTTTCTTGCCGCCATGATGGAGGGATTCATGATTGGCTATACGGATTCATGTTGGGTGTTGGATGTATATATTTGTATATATATGTATATGTGTATTTTATATATGTATATATGTATCTATGCATATATGTGTATCCATAATATGAAGAGCTTTGTGCTCTATTGTAAAGTGTCTTGAGATAACACTTGTTATGAATTTGCGCTATACAAATAAAGATTGATTGATTGATTGAACTTGATGCATTAAGCATGTAAACATGGTCAATACAGCCCACTGAAGTTCAAACTAAGCATTGATAAGGGGAACAGAGGGGATTTAAGAGAGTTTGAAAGTGGCATGGATGTTGTTGCCAGACATGCTGGTCTGAGTATTTCAGAAAATGCAGATATTCTGGGATTTTCACGCACAACCATTACTCTGTGCTTCACAGAGAATGGTCCAAAAAGAGGGAATACCCAATAAGAGGCAGTTTTCTCTGTGAAAAGGCTTCATTAATGCCAGAAGTCAGAGGAGAATAGCCAGAGAGGTCTGAGATATAAGACAAGTCAATTCAAAAATTCTTATTCAACAAAACAGTTTGATGCATTATCTGATTGTCATGTTGTTGAGTCAGTTAGTCAGGTGGTTGGCCACTTTATAAGGTACACCCTGCTTTTACCAGGTCAGACCACCTCAACAAGATTCAATCCTCCCTCAGAGATTTTGGTTCATATTGACATAACATCACACAGTTACTGCAGATTTGTTGGCTGCACATCCAAGAGGTCAATCTACTGCTCCACTACAAGTCAAATAAGCTCTATTAGACTGAGATCTGGTGAATGTGGAGACCCAAGGAGTACAATGAACTCATTTTCATGTTCAAGAAAACAGTAAAAGATGATTGGAGCTTTGTGACAGCCATTATCATGCTGAGGGCATAAGATGGGGTCAGTGGGGTCATGTCCTCCAGTTTGAATGTTGCAGGAGAAATCAAGACTTATCAGACCAGACAACATTTTCTAATCTTGACTGTCCAATTTTGGTGTGCCTGTGTGATCTATAGCCTCAGTTTAATGTCCTTAGCTGACTGGATTGGCACCTGGTGTGGTCTGCTGCTGATGCATACCATCTGTTTCAAGATTCAACATGTTGTGCATTCAGAAATGGTCATCTGCAAACCTTGGTTTTAACAAGTACTTACTTGAGTCACTGTTGCTTTTCTAACATGTATCATCATATCTACGTGTCTAAATGCATTGAACTGCTGCCATGTGTTTGACTATTAGTTATTTGAATAAAGGAGCAGTTGGATGGGTGTACCTTATAAAGTGACCAGTGATTGTATTTTACACACCCTGTTAAATATGGAGCTGTTCTCACTGTCTGTGTGAAATGTAGGGAGGTTATGTGCTGTGGTGAGGCTCCACCATCACTTCCCCTTAAGAGTCATCAGATTTGTTTCACTTTATTTTAAAGTTCTTTGGGGTTTTTTTTGTTTTTTTTTGAGGGGGGGCATTTTAGGCCTCAGGCAGGAATTGGACACTTACCACGTCATATACATGGTACCTGCATGGTTGCTATCCAAGCTGCCCTAAAATTCAGTTTCTAAAGCTGAAAGTCTCAAAAGCCTTTGGGAACTTGACATAATCTTAAGAAATTTGATAGTAAATCAAGCTTCAATGTTTCATTCAGCATCCTTGAAAATTTGAGAGAGAAAAAAAACTGCTTACTTTACAGTTAAGATGATTTCTAAGGACTTTGTGGGCATGGTTGCTATTGAAGAGGCTGATTAGGCAGGACTCAGTAATGTAATGTAGTAATGTAGTTTTGTTGTCTCTAAGTGGGCGGGACTTGGTGTTTATTATTTCATTGGCCAAGTTATTTATGACATCTTAAATGATTGTCTAAAGCCCTCCCACTCAACATCCAGTTTCTGTGCACACTCAAAAACTTCACAGATGATATTTGAAAACTGTGCAAAGATCAGTCCTAAGATTTTTAGATAGTTGATAGTGTATATACATCCATTTATTATCCATATTGCTTTTCCCTTCCGCGGTCACAGGAGGCTGGAGCCCATCCCAGCTTATGGGAGCTGATTTGAGTAGGAGGTGGGGTTCACCCTTAACTGGTTGCCAGCTGATTGCAGAACCACAGAGAAACAGACAACCATTCACGCTCACACTCATACCTAAGGGCAATTTGGACCAGTTAACCTAATGAGCATGATTGTTTTTGGTCTGTGGAAGGAAGCCGGAGCACCCAGAAATAACCCACGCATGTACAAGGAGAACTTCCAAACTCCACACAGAAAAGCCCTGCCTGACACGAAGTTTGAACCTTCTTGCTGTGAGGCACATAAACTACCTGCTGCACCACCGTGCCGCCCCAATGTGTGCATATATGATCATAAATATCTTAAGAAGAAAGTTTTTGTTGATTTGTGTTCCCAGAGGCTTTAATATCTCAAACTTTGAGACTTCAGGTGCACCTACAGCCAGAGGACACTGAAGGAACTCTGGTTCTTAACACTTTAACACTGGCCTAATGTTTCAATAATGGAGCGGTGCAGGAATGAGTCCAAAAATGAGGAAGTTATTTAACATTCTGCACTTCCTGGTTCCCCAGCCTGAAACTATATAAGATTTGTAATACTGGTTTTGGATAAATGCCTGAAATAACATTTGGGATAAACACACACAAGATTTGAATGTTTAATGGGAAATAAAAATGCCTCTGATGTTGCTTTTGAATATTTTACTGTTGTGCTTTTAAAATGATGGTTGCTAACAAATTGCCAATAAGGACAACAAAAATTGCCCTAATACAAACATTTCTTAACATTTTTTTAATAATCAATAATTCAAACATTATTTCCACAGCCATAAGGACCAACTTAATCGGGTTATTCAATAAAGAGGAAACTCTCAGAAAAAAGACACATCATTCGCTGGAAATATTGTTGCTTCTAAGTGGCAGCTAAATAATAGTTTTTCACTCTTAACAATTACGTTTAAGCCTAAAAAGTCATGAAAGTATGTTCATTTGTTAAGATTATTACAAAGCACAGGACATGTGTGTTTGATGATTTGTTGTTCTCCACAGAACTTATTATCAGCAATGATGCACAACACAGTGAATAAATCCATAGCTGCATTATTAATTTGTACAGCTGCACTTTCCTCCCAATAGTTGTAAATAGTCCCAGATGTTTGTATATGTACATTTTGTATATACACTGCATTTGCGAAGAGTTTTCATTTATATTTCATTTTAATTTTATTCTCTATCTTTATATTTACTTTTACTTATTTTACTTCCTTTGTACTAGAGAAGACAACTGCCGTAGTCAAATTCCTTGTATGTGTCGCATTCTTGGCAATAAAAAACAGTTCTAATTCTGATTCTGATTTAAAGAGGGTTGCAGTCAAGGGAACCAGCGCAATGCTAACTTCCGTGTTGGCCTACCAAAGTGCATCATCCCTGCAGCACTACAGAGGTTAACACTTGGTTGAAGCATAAAGAGGAAGAGAGTATTGAGCTAAAAAACAGAAAAAGGCTGAAAATACTTAAATTTATCAAGAAAAATGTGTTTGTTCTCCTATTAAAGACTTGAATATCAGTTTCTAAGTATTTTGCCATCTGATTAAATCATATTTCAGCCCTTTAAATGCAGCAGCTCCATATCTGACAGTGTAGAGCGTTTTGTAGATGAATATAACGGCATGCTTGAGTCAGAGGCGATTACTGCTCCCTCTCCCTTGGTCTTTAGCACAGTCTGGTGTTGCTTTTGTTCTCTCCTGTGGTCTCTCTGCGCCTGTGTTTAGCTACAGTCGTGCGGGGAGCTTTGACAGGCTGCTCGCTGTGATAAAACTGGAGAGCTCAGAGTGTATGTGTTAGCAGATGACTCATACATGCAGCCATGTTTTTTTTTCCCTTTCTTCTTTCTCTTTTTTATCTTTTTTGTACCATTGCTTACCACGAGTTTGTTCTTTTCTACAGAATTAGCCCCAGAGTAGAGCAACAAGGTTGTTTCCATGGCAACACAGTAGCAAGTGACTGACAGTCAATGGTGTCAGTCGTGTTGCTGCCAAACCCACAGAACTAAATCCCACTCTATTATTCCAAATATTGAATATTTTCTTTGCCAAGAGGAGTTGAGAGAGTGGATGCTCTGGAACTCATGCAGCGCTATTGATGCGCTCCCTCATATAATGGGCATTCCTCGAATTAAACCAGGAAGACAGCTGAGCGTTTACAGGAAGCAAGAGGGAAAATCCTATTTCCATTCTCACTCTTTATAAATCCAAATTTTCCAAGATGTGCTTAGAACACAAATCATTTCTTGTGTGTTTCTAACAACGCCTGTTATGTGAACACAGTATTCTCAAGAGAGCATAACAGGATTATATAACACACAGAGCGCCAGTCACCCTTAAATCAGAGCATTTTGCTGCTGCTTCTCCCTCAAGACGGCTTTCAAATGACTTTGATGAATTAATTTGTGTCCTCGGTCCACACACACCATGTGGCGTTCTGAGTCTGTTGCTTGGCTTTCTGGCAGCTCATGGTGAGTGGCAGGAATCCACTGATGCTGTGTCTAAATGGCAATAAATCAAGAAAATGAGTCTTTGTTTCATCTTTGGGGGGTGAACCCATGTTGATTTTTCTCCCAACAGCTGAGCAATTTGTTGAGTATTTTAGATGAACTGATAGATTTTCCAACTGGATACAGAGTCAAATAAAATAAAAGTTTATAATGCTATTTAAAAAAAGACAATAATTTCATAAAATGGCATGGCAAACATTTAAACAGAGGATAATGCTGTTTTTGTTCGGGGCTATTTTTAGCTGTGGATTAAGGATCATTTGATGCTCTCTTGAGGCAGAGGAACAGAGGCCAGATATATTTATGTATGCAAAAATTATGATAACGAATTTCCCACACATAAATGAGTATTTAGAGAGAAAAAAAAACATGTATGCTGAGACTGAGAGTGACAAACACATGCTTTCTCGAGTAATGCAGTGGTGATGTGAGGGCGTTTTCTGACTTGATTCCACTATAAACAGGATGATATCATTTTCCCATGCCTTCAGAATCAGAGTTGTAAAAAGGATATGCTTCATTAGACCCTGGTTCAAGCAAGAAAAGCCAAAATTTGGGTTCATGTAAATGCTTTTTTAAAGTAAGAGTAAATTGTTGGCCATGCTAAAGGTGAGGATAAGATCAGCGATACAAGAAGCTGATAATGGAGGAGGATATCAGTAGAAAGTAAGTGATTGCCAGACTCCTGTGAAGTGTATTTGGAACTTTCTGTCAAAAATATTGACTGGATTTCAGTTACTCTTATTATGCACTCATCTGCCACTTCATTAGGTACACACCTTAAACTGCTTGTTAACACAAACAGCTATTGAGTCAATCACAAGGCAGAAACTCAGTGCATTTAGGCATGTAGACATGGCTGAGATGACCTGCTGAATTTGAAACTGAGCATCAAAATTAGGTAGAACAAGGATTTAAGTCAGATGTCCTTAACCACCGGGCTTCATTTGGCATCGGGCTGTAGGGAACAAAAATGATTTATTTCATTACCCTTTTTCTAAACAACTGTAATCAAACTGTATTTATTTTGAGAGTATGACTGGATCTTTGCATATCTATCTGTGTAGCTTGACTTTACACTTAGACATTCTGCCACAGCTGTGATGAACAAATAAAGCAAAACCAGGGGCAAATTCACTGCTATACCGTGTGCTCATGCACTGTTCACTTTTGCTTTGGGCGTGACTGCAAAAACATTTGACTCTGTGTGATGTGTGTGGGACTGGAGGACATTTGAGGTGCTGAACTTCTAATTCAGAGGTATGAACTAATTAAAAAAAAAACATCAGTAATCAATAGTATCATCAGATCAGCTCACTGATAACCGATGGATAAAACACACATCATCAGCACCATATGAGTGCAGTTTTTACAGCGTTTTACCCTGCTCTTAGCCACTGGTTAACCAGTCAGTTTCCACCTTCGCGTCGGAAATACTTTGGGAGTCAATTGTTTCCACCAAGGTGATCAGCCCGTCACAGGAAAAAAAGTGGTCAAAGTTTCAGGTCATTTCATTATACAGCAGGAATAGTGGATATAAAATCAATGCCTTCAGCAAATCAACGTCAGACCAGAAATATAACCAGCTGTTTACATGTTGCTCCTCTGTTATCTCATAAACTTGCATTTACCTTGGGAAGTTTTGGTTCTCTCGTGATCTTTGGATCACGTGTTTCAAGCTTATCAGGGCTGTGCTCTGCTCAGGCTCAGAAGGTGTAGCAGTTAAATTAGTTACTGTGCAAACTGGTGACTGTAAGCCAGCTGAGTTCCTAAATGTCAAAATTAAGCAGCTGATGAAAATGGAGCGAGTCCCCATCCATGTTTTATTATTAGGTTTTAGAAAAGCCCATGGCATACTCTGATCCTGCATTATGGTGAGTTATATGATGCACAACATATGTGATTATTGTTTTTGCTGGCCTTTGTTAATTTGTTTCTTAGGTTTTAACAGGATAACTCAGAAACTCATGAATGGAACAGGTCAGAAATGGACCAATTCTAAGATTTTGGTGGTGATCCCCTTCCGGATGTGGATCCAGGAACTTTTTAAGTGATTTGATTGTATTTTGGGATAGGGCAGTTTCCCCCAGTTTTTACAATAAATCAGCAATGTTGAAAATGCCTTGGGGGAGGTTTGCGCTCTTAGGACTTCATCTAGTTTGTCATCAAAAAACTGACTATGGAAACTTGCAGAATGACAGCAAGCAAGTGGAGTCACTCTGCAGAGGTGGCAAACTGAGTTTTGACTCTGACAGCACAGACAGGAAGGTGAATATCTTTTCCGTGACAATATTTAACCACATACATACGTGGGCTAAGGTAAATAATTTTCATTTCCTGATTGTTTTGGCTGAGACACTCAAAAAAAATAGACTAGGCTCTTGTTCCTAACATCTTCATCAGGTGGTCGGAAATCTCTGACTTGATAGCATGCATGTCAGAACAAAAAAAAACAAACACTCCGGTGCTGTAACATAAGTAAATGGGCCTAAGCCTAAGTCATATTTTATGGTCAAAAGGTTTTTATCACCTTCAAATGGGTATGTTTCTTGTAAAACAGGGGTATGTCTGCATCACATTACAGCATAAATCACATCTATGTATATACAAGTTAGAAGCTTTTGAAATTCACTAATCTGAAGTCAAAATCACTCTGAAAATATGAGTGCATATTTGCATCTGATCACAGGTTTTTACATCAGGTGGCAGCAGAAAGCTTTATGAGGGATTGACTCACAATAAACCATAGCTATGTGTGTTTATGGTTATAAGATAACATGTCAGAGTATGGGACAGTGTGGCCCACTGATGCTTTTGGACAAAAGTAAAAGCTCTATGGCACAACGGAGTCATAGTTGGGCTGCATAGAGTATGTGTTTTTTAGCATCATATCATTGTTTGGTTTTGATCTTTTCTTTGGATTCGTCACCAAAAAGAACAATAAAGACTGTCAAGGGGCCTTCTCTTCAATAACACCTCCTCAGCTCTTGTAGTACAGTGAGGCTGTGGTTGTTGATGCTTACAAAATAAATGTTTTCAGATAAACACAGCTCTAAGGCATGACAGCAGCCGTGGTTCAAGAGCATGACTGTGGAAGAAATGTGGTTGTGCAGAGCTGTGTTTTCTCACCGGTCGTCCGACAGCTGGAGATAACAGCAGATGTCAACGTGAAGTGAGTGCTGGGGTTTTGCCCTCTCAGCGCTTCCATCTTTTAACCTGAGAGCACTCCTGGATGTTTTCTTTCTGAGCCTCTGCTGATGTAACACCCTGCGTCGCAAACAGTGTGGAAATGATGAAGCAACTGTGACTGCAGACGTCACAGAGTGCTGCCGTATGCATTTGCAATGCCCCGTTCCACTTACGACAAAGTGCACAATGTTGGCTGCAGAGAGGCGTGTCTAATCTGTCATAAAATTAGAAAAACCTCCACTGCCACAAAGACTGAACTACAGTACATCCAGGGCTGCTGTGTGGGCTGAGGGTCTGCTATTTCAGAAAGACACAACAGCCAGTGAAGATTTAAAGGTGACATACTGCTAAGAAAATGAAGTGTATAGCTTTGCATGTATTTAAAAACAGTGTTGTATCTGATGTGCTAAAGTGTGGTCAGTTTCCAGATAAGCCTCCAGCCTTAGCCCTGTCTTCACAGATAGACTGGGGAACTTGCATGTAATTCCTTATGAGGTTTTTGAGCAGGCCCAGTGCTGCTCCGCTCTGCACAGAGCCTTCAGGCACTGTTATGTAATCTACCAGCTGGATCATTGGTGGAGTGCTGAGAGCCTATAGGGGAGCAACATCATGTCCTAGCCTGAACTCACTCTCCAAGCTACTTTAATTGAACCAATTTCACAGAAACAAATGGTGTTGTCAATGTGAATGATGAGGGTAATAAAAACGTTATTGTTGATGCAACTAGAGTCATATAAATGTCATGATTTATTTAAAATCACTGCAGTACAACCCAGCCCTCCATATTCATTTATGATGAATTAACAGCTACTCCTCTGTGTAAACTCAAGTTACACTTTTTAATGCTGATTCTGTGCTAACTGAAGCAACAGTCTGAATGAAGAAATCAAATACAGGTGTCAGAATTTGAAGCCTCATTCACAGTACTGCTCTAAAGTGTAACATTTTACTTTAAATTTATCTTTTGTTCAGCCAGGTTAGTCCTCCTGAGATCACACATCAATTATTATCCACACCCTTTGTTCTTGATGGGGCTGTGGGAGGCTGGAGATTATCCCAGCTGACATTGGGCAGAAAGCTGGGTACAACCTGAACTGGTTACAGGCCTGGTCAAAGGGCCCAACTGAGACCTAAATTACACAGACTGTTTTCACGGGATGCAGG
Organism: Cetoscarus ocellatus; assembly: GCA_037902135.1. Taxonomy (NCBI): domain Eukaryota; kingdom Metazoa; phylum Chordata; class Actinopteri; order Labriformes; family Labridae; genus Cetoscarus; species Cetoscarus ocellatus. The sequence continues at coordinate 493,474 of JBAMNC010000178.1, read as the reverse complement.
AAAAACAAGTAAGCGATGCAGCGAGAGGCACAGCGTCCCGAAGATCTACAAAGCTTTCTGTGCATGCAGTTGTGTGTAGTTGCTCTATAGGAGCCCAAGAATCAAATACAAAGGACCAAAAATGGGTTTTCTTAGCTCCTCTTTAAGGAAGACCTGTCCAAAAATGGCAGAAACACTTGGTTTCAACAAACATACAAACTCACACAGTCCACATGAAGTAAGGTGTTGGCAGCTCATTTTGGTCATACGCTCTACCATCAGTTGACCCTTGGTTGGCTTTTTGATTGGTTCAGTAACCAACCAAACAGGTTACTCCAGTCAGAAATCTCAGCAAAGTCTATTTCAATGCATTGGGTGAAATTGTTATCTTAAATTTGCTTTTTCGTTATTGAAAGTCACAAGGAAAACTTGTTTAGATAAAGCAATTTAATATTAATGATATTTGGTCCTCTATTACTATTTAGTTGTCACAATAAAAGCCTTATGTTGATATGGACAGCTAATGGCAAACAACATCACTAAGATCTTATTCATCAGTTAATGTCAAGTTTTCTAAAATAATTTATTGTCTGACGCCCTACTAAAGTTTTGTCTTTATTTCAACTGTGGCTAAATATTAGAAAGAATAAAATGAATCAAATCTGGATTAGCCTATCCCAAAGTCACCTGGGATAGGCTCCAGCCCCCGTGACCCTGAAAAGGATCGGATGGATAGATAATCAGCTAAAATTTCTGCCCAAACACTTAAAAAAATCATCCAACAAATATTTTATTTCAGTTTTTTGAATGCATGATGTTCTCTCAAGCATTTAACACCTTTAGTCTCAAGAAAACGTTATTCATAAGAACAAAATGCTGTTTGTTTTGGGTAGAATATTATAAAGTGGAAAATACTTAAAGCACTTCAGGTGGCACAGTTCTTCCAGTGGTGGCTCAGTTGGGAGAGTACCTTGTCTGTCCATCAGGTAGGTCAAAGGTTCAAGCCCAGCTCCCGCGGTCGCTTGTTGATCTGTCTTTACTTAACTCCAATTTGCTTCCACGGCTGCGTGAGTCACATATTCATGGGCTTAAAAGAGACTGAATGTGTTAAGCCTAAAACTGACGCATTGCTTACAGAAACTTCAGGATTAAAAATGGTTTTCTGTGCCTTTTTTTTCTTGACAGTAAATATATGACACCCTCTCAGGACATATAGAAATACTGAAAAATTCTTAAATCCTGTAGTCTTTCTTGTTGGCGCAGTGTTCAGAAAAACAACCAGAATCCAAAGATCTCCCCTCATTTATCATTCATTAAACCAACTCTGGGACACAGCCCAGTATACAACTTTTTCTTAGAGGCTGTCAAAAGGGAAATGTTTAATGTAAAAATAAAAAATGTCACTTCAAGCCTTGACGTGCTGACTTGATCCTTTCCTCACCATCTGTTTGAACCAAGTATTAAATTGCTCAGAGGATGAAGTGCTGCTGATTGTGAAACACGCCCTGCACGCTGGCTTAGAAAACAGCTGTTGTCAAACCTCACTTAAATAAATGCAACCCCTTCACCGTAATACTTAACAAAGTTTAATTACATTTACAATCCTCGTTCTATAATTTCAATCATAGAAAGCAGCTCATGTGTTATGTAATATTTTAGTATTTCAGGGATGATCATGGGGGGATTTTTAGACCTGAATGACCTTTTAAGCTATATAAAGTATGAGCAGTCATAGTTGTGCTTCCTGAGAGAAATTTAAGTCTTTGTTATTGATGTGGCTTTATTTTTTTATCTCAAGGATTTTTATGACTGCAGCTAACGCCATTTTTCATCTTTCATCTGCTGTACACACATACTGATGAAAATACATTTTTAGAATAATCAGAGCTCTGAAGGAAGAATCTCACAATCATAATGGTGCATTATCTAACACTTTAGGTGTATTGGAACAAAATAGTTTAACAGAAATTAGCTGAGGATGCATCGAGACAAAAAAGAGTCCAGCATCATATTTTCATATTCTACTCGAAGATATGATATGCTTCAAGATGGCTGTAACCTTAACGTTGGCACAATTAACATTACTGGCCCATTTTTATCAAGAAAACACGATGCAAAGCAATAAATGATGTCAGGCACTGATTGCTAAAACTGTTTACCTGTGGTAAATGATGCGGTGTCTGAGGCTGAGAGAAGCACTGATGGTGAGGTGTAATTTAGGCAACTTTGATTATCAAGAGGGCCACATTGTCCAAAATTACAGCTAAATTAGAGGGGGCCAAAGAGGGCCAAATTATTGCAATTTCACAATCAACATTAACTATTTTTAAACAAAAGGGGCAGTGTATGTATGCATATTATATATATTTATATATATATACTAATTTGTCATAGAAAGCTTTTCATTATCTTTGTGCATGTACATTTAAACTCAAATCTCAAATGCAAGAAGCAATATGTAATCAAATGAGCTAAACACTGAATCCAAGCAAGTGTCAGACACTTTTTGTTTAAAGTTACGGAGCAATTACTGGTTTTTAAAGTATATTTCCACCAGTTAACTTGGTGAGTATGTGTTTGTTTGTGGAAGAAAACTGGAATACCAGAGAAAACCCGGGCATGTCCAGATTTTGCATGAGGTGTATATTTTAGAGCTTGCTGAACATTTAATCTCCACACAGAAAAGCCCCTTTTGACCCAGCAACCTTGTTGCTGTGAGGCATGAGCACTACGTGCTGCACCACCATGCAGCTCGTGCTGACACATATGGCCTTTTATTCATTAGAATCCAGCGCAACAAAAGACAAGATATGGATGAATGGGTGTTAGCCACTCTTGAACAATGATGATCTATTGGGGCATCCTGAATATTGTGTGTATTTTTGGACAACATGATGCTTTGTGACAAAGTACAAATGAGAAATTCAGCCTTATTACTGATCTGTGTTAATTACCTGATTGTAGAGCTGGATGATAAAGCAATCCTGAAACAGGATCTGGATAAAATTTACATTGTTGATGATTATAAGCCTTTAGTGAATTTACTAGATAAAGCATGGCAGAAATCATGCTTGGACTCTGCCAGTCAGTGTGTTTTTCTAAAGTGGTAGCTGCCTTGCTCCAAACTCCACCTTAAGTGGTAGTAATACAGCCTCCACATCGGTTACCAATTAGCAAATCAAAGGAGCAGAAGTCAGAGTCTGCATGATGGTTATGGCCACTTACTACAGTTAGTTTGTTCGGGTTGCCAGGAGAGAAGAGAAGTTGTTGAAGAGGAAAAAATAAGCAAAAGTGGACCCAAGGGGAGCGTGTACTCAAACTCCCCAAGCCAAGGACACTGTTGATAAAAAAAAAATAATGGTGATGATGTCGACATAAGTGAATTGTTTGGAGAATGCTGAACACAGAGCAGGTGAAGCAAAATATGTTGGCAGTTGATTCCAACCAGGCCAGAAACAACGAATCTCTTTCTCCACCTCAAAGACACCATCCCAGTGAACAAGAGTCTGAACATGAGGGCTCATGATACTGCCTCCACTTCATTCACACAACCCGCAAGTTTGTAGCTCGTCTGCAGTTAGCAGCACCAGCATTAGCAGTGCAAGAATCAATCATGTCCTCTTTTGTAGTCAGTACCCCATATGAAAAATGTTCAAAAATGAGAAAGACCATAACAAGCAATGTTTTTCATTGCATATTTAAAGACATGATCACTATGAGCAGGGGCGCGGCCAGAAATTCTGGACCCCATGAAAGGTGTCATTTTAAGCCCCCCAAAGCAGCTGTGCACATTTTTCAAATCAAGAATCTTTTCAGAAAATAAATTATTTGTATAATTGTTGCACTGAAGTTGTTTTGTTTAATGACACAAATGAGCTTTAAACAGTGAAGAAAACTCTCCTCATTTGAAAATCCTAGAATAAATGGTGAATTAATCCATGTACTTAAGAAACTTTGTGGCATTTGTACCTTTATAAGCATTTACAGCCCCCCTGAATCTGAGTACAGTGGCTTCAAGAAAATGATTAAAGAGCTGGACTTCAGGTACGAAGGCCGAAGCAGAAAATATTTTCCCATACTTTTCATCTTTCTTTCTTTTTTATTTATCTCAAACTTAAAAATAATCCTAGTAATAATAATAATAATAAAAGCAACCAAGTCAATGCAAAATAATACATATGTAGTACACCAAACATCTGTACATGTCCATCAACCAATAATCAATCACTTTTCTTTTGTTGTTTTAAAAAAGTTTTGGGTAGTTAACAGTTTGGTTAAATGAATAAACATTCAAAAATATGTTGTCGATTAAGACCACTTAGTTTGCACTTGTTTATTTTGAAGACTTTATATCGAGAAAAAGTTTGGTTTTTTTCCTGTGGAAATCACTATGGCTCTTTTTAACTTGTGGAGGTAGTTTAATATAAACGAATAACACAAGCATTTAGTGCTGAATATTGTGAATGCATTATACTTGATGTGATGAAGTTCATTACGAAGTTTAACAAATTTAAAATACTTCTAAAAATTGGCATCAACAGAGAAAAAAAATACTGTGATACATATCAATATCAATCAGAGTTGGAAATATATCATGATCACATTTCCTGCCATATCACCCAACCCTGCTTGATTGTGATGGGCTGAATATCAGTAGCAACAGTCTGACATTCCTGCATACTCCGGAGATCCAACTTTTGATCGTCGGTCCACAGACATAAAAACAAATAGAGTATAAAAACAAATAGTGAAATCAGCATAACTCAAGATAGTGCATGTCATTCCATTACTTTCATTATAAAACGTTAATACAAAAGAAATTATATGTAATCATTTCCAGCAAGATAATCACTAAACCTCTGCCTGTATGAATCCACCAGAATAATTGGAACTTTTTGACCTTGAATCATCTTCTTATTGAGCACGTTCTAGTTTAGATATAGATTCATTGTTCTCTGTATCCCTGCTCTCAGCTCAATCTGACCCTTTCTTTCCTTCATTCAGCAGCTCTTGAATACATCGTTCAAGGTCAGACAGGTAGGGATTCTGGCCCATAATGTGAGCTGAACTGCTTTGCATTCAGTTCATCTGCCACAAACACATGACTCATCATTTGAATTATGGGCACTCTGTGTGAAGAGAAAGCCCGGCGCTGTGGAGCAGCAGCAGACCGTAAAAGCTGCTGCTAAAGTGTCGATCCATAAAGCTGTAAAGAGGGAAAGGAGGACACTGCACACTTTTGAAGGTCATTGCACTTCCAAAAATGGGGCCTCTCCAGAGCTGGAATTAATGAAGGTGCCTGTTTTAGAGACATTAGAGTGAGCAGCTGCTGCTGGAAACACTGGAGCTGTTTGATACTTCACAGTCTAGTGGTAGAGAAACATACAGACTTTAACCAAAAACAGACAAACAACTTTTAGGAGTGGGCTGTAAGTAAGAGAACCTGCTGTTGTAGTCTAATGATGTCTATTTTCACCTTTTTATCTAAATTGTTTATCAAAGTTTGTCATGAAAAGCAATAAATTTGAGGTAAGCAGCAATTTGTGACACAAAATCACTCATATTTCATATAATGCAATCAAATTTCAGAAGCAACATCTAAAAAAACATAGAATAACTCAACTGTAAACACTGGTTGGACGGATGAGATAATCTCAGGTCAAGGAAAACTAAAGTATCCCATTACATTTCAGATAGGGATGCCCTTGTTTGGATTTTGCCGATATTTGCAAACTCATTATGGCTAAAACCGATATCGACACTGATATTTGGTGTCAGGAACTCAAAGTCTCTACTTAACTAAACAGATGTGAAGCAAGAAAAACATTTATTCTTTTATAAATGATACTTTTGATTTATAAAGCAGACATTGAGTGATAATGAGGTTAACTATTATGATGCCATAATATATTGCCAATATTACAGCCAATCATGGGTGCAGATGGCATTAGGGATGGGGGGATATGTCCCCCTCGGATTCATAGTGACACAGATCTGTCCCCTCTACTTTCCCAGCATAAGGATTGAAATAAATCGATCAGATCAAAATAGCAATTACATCTCCACCGCGGAAGTGCTAGTAAGCAGGGCAACAATACAAAGCCTCTGTTTTGGAGTAGAAGTTGGAGTATCCCTTAAATAATGGTAACAGATTATTTATCATCAATATAAGATGATAAATAATGTGTTATGTGTTTTTGATAATTGATTTCTTTAATTTTGTCCATACTGTAAACATAATGAATATTGCACTGAAGCTTGATTTGAAGAAAATCGTGAATCGAATTGAAATCGCAATATCTGCCAGAAAAATCACAATTAGATATTTTCCTAAAATCGTTCAGCCCTAGCATCACCTCTGTAAAGAGGTGAGATTTGTTCAATGAAACTTACTCATAAAGTGTATGGAAATATCCAGCCTATTCCAGAGGGCTGTAGTTCTCATTCCCGCCTGTGAGGAGTTTGCATGTTCTGTATTCCTGCTCTGTATTTGCATGGAGAGCCTCAGGGTGCTCTGCTCTCCTCCCACAGCTACGGTGAACAGAAGACCTTAAAATACTCTTGACTGTGAGTGTGTCAGCCCTGTGATGGACTGTCATGACTGTTTCCCTGTAAGAAAAATGATTGAGTAGTGCAGCTCACTACACAGCCAGGCAGCAGAACTCTGTTCAGTTTTCTGTGAGAAAATGATCAGGTGGGACTGACTTGAACAACTTTGACAGCCGAACTGGGTCTGCATTATGTTTATTTTTGCATAATGACCATAGTCTAGAGCCAAGCTACACATGAGAAGTAAAAAGTACCAAAAACAAATAATTTATTTACTTTTCTTGGCAAAATCTGGCTAATTTGATTGCTTGGAGATCAGGATGAGTTATGCAAGTCCTAATAAAGAAGCCAAAAGATACTTATGTCCACAGCAGAGAAGAGGAACTAGACAAGAGAAGTCTAGAGAGCTCAGATCTTCCACACAATATTTTTCTACCCATATTTAACCCTACAAAGCAGCTACTTAATTTTGCTTTAGAGTATATGTGTTAAGATGGATAAGGCGGAGACCACCTGATAATGAAGTGGGGCTGAACAGAATGTTGATCTACCATCAAAGTTGAAATCTGAGCAAGAACAACAGCACCATCACCACGTATGTGATGTAAAGTAACCCTAATCAAATCAAGTTGTCACTTTTGTGTTGTTTGATAGAGATGCCTTGTTCCTTTGACTAATCCACAATAAAAGTCTGGTTAATATCACCATCAAGTTACAGAGCTGATCACTGTGGAGCAGGGGTGGGCAACTGGTGGCCTTGGGGATGACAGTATGCCCTCATCCTGACTCAGTGCTGGTCACTGGTTATTTTTTTAAATTTCTAAAGTTGTAACCATGAAGATCTAAAAATCTACTGTGATGGATTTTAGTCTGATTTACAACTATGACACCACAAAAAATAACTTGAACACGAAAAAGGGAAAATATGAGGGCTGATTGATAAGTTGTGAGCCTCATATTTAAGGGTTTGACTTTTGGAAGACAAATTGCATTATTTTTCAACATAATCCCCTTCAGTATCTATACACTTTTGCCAGCGATGTTTAAGGGTCTCAACGCCACTTTTAAAGAAGTCCTTTTCTTAACCGTTCAGAAAGTCCTCCACTGCATGTATGACATCATCATCTGACTGAAAGTGGATATCGGAAATGGCCTCTTTCAATTTTGGAAATAGATGAAAGTCTGATGGAGCGAGATCAGGCGAATAAGGCGGATGTTCAATCAATTCAAAGCCTCAATCTTTAATGGCAGCCATGGCAATGACAGACTTGTGAACAGGGGCATTTTGTCCATTTTGCAAAAGTCACTTGCCTTGTTTACTTTAGAGTGCTACCTCTTTGACATAAACTGACCAAATGACCCCAGTCTTTGGGTACACAGCCTTAAATAGTCAGGGAACAGTAGAGCTGAAAAAGGACATCCCTGCTTATCTTCTTCAATACAAGGCTCACAACTTATCAATCAGCCCTCGTATTTCCACTACAGTCTCTCAATACTTTGTTTCATTTTATGTTTTAAATAAATAAGTAGATATAATGGTCTATGATGGTTTTCATAAAAGTCTTTTATAAAAGATTATAAATACTTTTGGCGAAAAAGAAACAAATAAACTGAAATAACTGTCAGAAACTGTGATTTTTATAACTACTGCCCTGGCCATGTTACTTTTGTAAAAGGAATTTTATTCTCAGCTGGACTCAGTGGTAAAATGAAGTAGCAATGCATTTACTAATAAAGAAAAAACAGTGAATACTGGTTTATGACTTCAGAAAAGTACCTTTAGTTGTCATAAAATCCATGTTCAGCTCATTAAATTTAGCTTTACTGTTTGGTTTCCAGCTTTTTTGTAATTTACAAGAATTTTGGTTAAAAGTGTCCTTTTACTTGTAACCATTTACCCTCTGAAACCGAGAATACCAATGATATGGCCATCGTAGCACTCAAAGTTGCTCATCCCTGTTGTATAGTATATGTGTCCGCATGCTGATGTTTAATACACTGGTGTCTAGTCTTTTGGTGAACACTCATCTTAGTTTAGTTTATACTTTATCATGATAATATTAAAAGAAAATAATTTCAGGAAATATCTAGAGAACATCTAAATAAAGAGGGATTTGTAAGAACACCATCCATCCATCTACCATTTTCACCACTCTATTCCTATCAGGGTCACAGTGGGTGACTGGAGCCTGTCCCAGTCCTTCTGTTTTTAAAATGGTCTCAACTGCAGCAACCAAATACTCACCAGATAACACGGTGACTCTGTTAAAGCGAGTGTTACACACAAAACACAGTGAGCATTTGTTTAATTAGAAGTTATAATACAGGGCTGGCCATGTAGATTAAATACTAAGTATTTTCATTTGTCTTTATGATTGATTACATCAGCAGCAGTAACAAAATGGTAAGACACAAATGTAATTTAGTGTATGTTGTGAAGTGTATGTAGATGCAGCTTCAGTAAAAAGGTTGCGGTGTGTTAGAAGAAGGCACTTGATAAACAACTAATGAAAAACATTTTTAAAATACCTAGTGGAATTCTTTCGAAGGAGAAAATATGGCAATTAATTTTTTCCTGATTATCATTCAGCGCTAGAGTGTAGCCAAAATATTTGGAGCTCCCTCTTGTGATTCTTGTCAAAATCTGACTCCGTCATGACAGGGGATCTTGCTGGTTTCTCTCCGTTTGTTTTTCATTAGGCTGACTCATGCTCCCTCCACATATGAATATAGAGAATTATGTTTTAAATAATACAACTGTCACTACCCGTTTAATCATGCCTGTTATGTTGGGGTGGGCTTTAACAAAATGAATCCACTAGAGGACGTGGTCTCAGATGGACCTCAGTTTCTCCTTTGCTGCTGTCCAGCTGACACTCAGTCCCCATCTGCTCTTCCTCCTGCTGTTCCATCAAAGCTCTCCGTCTGTGTGTGCAAGCAGTGCAACATCACATGTTCAGTGTTTCCAAGAACTCACACAATCTTTCCTTAAAACACTCTGCCATTTTCTAAAGTATTCTTCTTGTTGTGTTGTGCTGGTCTTGGCTATACTTCTGAACACTGCCTCCTTCTTTTACCAGTGGTACAGCACTTTTTGATCTGCAGATCAACGGACAAAATAAAGGCAGAATACAAAAGGCTTTCTCTGCATTTGCATCTATAATGGACCATAAATTATGCTTTTTCAAGTTTTGTATGCTCTTTTGTGTGTTTTAGATGTATGTTTCATGTGATACAGTACTTCTATGCTCAAGACATCTGGACTTCTTCAGTTTAAGTCCAGTGGCTCGGAGTGTCAAGCCCAGTCCTGAGCACAGACTGCAGAATATATGCAGAATTCCTGACCACATGGCGCAGAGTAGTGCTTATTTGACTGATAACCACAGAGCCAATTGGTTGACCAATCAGAACGGGCTGGGCCCACTGTAATGGTGCATCCCAGTTGATCTCGGAACTGGGATGTAGTAGCAAATTAAATGCGTCACTGGGAACGCCCCCTTTGGTCAGAATTTCCCACAACTTTACCTGCTCGAAACTGGTACGCGTCTAGCTGGGATGGGACGTAATTCCCATTTTCCTCTTCCCAGTTCCGATGCAAATTGAATGCAGCATTAAAGGGGAAGGAGCTCCAACTGATAGATGAGGAACACAGCTGGATCAGGGGTGCCCAGGGCATGAAAAGTAGAAATTTTATTGAACATTGCAATTGTTACTCAATATGTTCATACTTTAGAAGTCATCGAAAATGAACATATTAACATGAGTTGAGGCAAAAACTGGCTCTTTCAGTAGTTTCGTTTTTATTGCTTGTTTGATGCAGAGAAGAGTAGATGTAAAGTCATGATTAACAGTTCTATTGATGGGGTGCAAACAGCCTAGTGGTTATGTCTGAAGAAGATTTCAGGGTCTGAATCCACTTGGAACATCCTCCCTGCACGACAACCCTATTCCCTATCCCCACTTTTCAAGTCCATCTACATTCCCATCCTCTTAAAGGAAAGTAGTAAAAAGTAAATTGATGAAAGAGATAATTCTACATATATATGCCTCCTGTTTTAGAGTATTAGACAGATTTAAGCATGTACAGAGAAGAGGACTAAAATGCGCCATGTGGTCAACAAACCATCGTTCAGGACAGATGTGAAGAAGAATCTGTTCTGCTGCGGACTGTACCCACCTTAATGATCTTGGGCATTTGACCAGTAAGTTTAAAGTGTGTTTTGGTTACAGAAGGACAGGGCAATCAATTTCAAGGATCAGAAAGCTGGCTTTCTCCTGCATGTCTTGGCTCAAACTCACATCATCAGCATAATGTGCCATCAAGGGCTTTTTGGCTTTACTTTTGTACAGCAGAATAATACTGAGACCCATTGTCCATATTAATGCACAGTCAATGTGCCAGAAGAGTACAAGCTATTAGCCTGATGAGAAATTGATTAGCATTTGGATATGAAGACCTGAGCCTTGCCGTCAAGGTGATGCAGTCTAATCTGGCACAGTTACAGACCTTTTTTTATTCTGATTCATTACAGTCAACATGACTTTCGATATTAAAGAGTAGTAAACAAATAACATACACAGAATCACTTCACAGAGAAGGCTCATCTCTGATCGCCTCTGGCACCTAACACGATGTTTATCAGACTGACCTTTCAAAGAGCAAGGTCACATTAATTCATATTGCTCACCATGACTGTTTCATGGCTGCACTTGTCAGCGGATGCCGCGCAAATCAAACCCTGCAGGCTCAACAATTGCCAGTGGTGGTGGAGGGCAGTAACTGAGGCTGGCCTCTGTGGTAATCCCAGCGAGACGCTCTGATTAAAGGATTACTGCTGCAACTAATTTCAAAGGCTGGGATAGCCCGGGCCAGAACTAGAAGGCAAAAGAGGAGAGGAAATTGGACGGATGACTTAACCGAGGAAAAACTGCCAAAACAAAGATGGATGAAGTTTAAACAGCAGAAGTGAACTGAAGATAATCACTGGTCACTCTTAGAACACTTATTTTCTTTTGAATGCTTTCCCAGGTCTGCACTTCCGTAAAAATTGATGCCTTAAAGTCAAAGAAAAAGCCCTTTTAAGAGGAAATAGAGCTGAACTGAGATATCAAACTGCTTCAATTTTCCGAGAGCTGCTCTAGAAAGCTATACAGTTACTTCCCAGAAGCCTCAGAGGATATACATCTCCAGGGGGATCAACTCTCCTGCCTTCATATTGCTCTGATTAAACAGTGAAAAGCCAGTGGACGGACAGATGGTTGCGTGAAAAGTAGGACTTCAAAAATACCATGCAAAAGCTCTGCTGTATATGTTGACTTTAATTTAATGCTGGGGCTGAGAACAGTATTGTGCTTGTTCATGGGCAGAGTGGTGACGAATGTGTCTGATGTTGTTTTATATAAACTGAATGTGACGAGAGCTGTTACCATTGTCTTTGAAACTAGTTCAGCTCAAAAAGGAGGCCACTTCATTCTGAGACAGTACATGTGGGACTTCAGCGGATGCTCTGATTTGTCTGCTGTGGAGTGACAAAATCGTCCAACATTTCCTCACCGCAGATCCATTTTGAGGTCTGGACAGCATCTTTATTCTGGACTATTACTTCAGTTATACACAAAATATAAAACCTTGAGTCTGCTGGGTCCAGTCTGGCCTATGACCTTAAATGTTCTAATTAAACCAGAAAAAGGAATTTATTTCCAGATATGCCCAAGAGTCTAATCCATGAATACAGCTCCGTCCTAATAGTGGGCAGCTACCGGATTTCTTTTATTAAATGAAAAGCTTAGAGTGCCCTGCTATTACCCTCCATGTCAGGGGACCTTATGTCATGTAAATCCTTGTGTCTCAGCCCTTACTTCCTGTCTTTTTAGTCCAGCCAAATCTCCATTAAAACATCAAATATACCAAAGGTTTTTTGCAAAAGGCTAGCCTCAACCCTGCAAACACATTCAGTCTCTTGTGCATTTTATTGAGAGAGACAGATTACCAAGAAAAACCTTTACTATTATCCAACTTTAAGGTGGATTTATACAGTAATTCTGTGTCAATCCTACAACATACCCTACGCTCCTGGTAGACTTAAACTGAGGCAGAGTGCTGGGCATGCACATCACCAAAAATGTAACTACCTTGCTGTCGAAACAATGCAGACCAATAGCTAACATCACCTGACTGCTATACCACAAATACATCTCAGGCATGAGTTTGTGTACTTTATTGTGATAGATAATGGTCCAGCATAATAAATACTTTATAATTTTCTATATATAAGAGCTGTAGTTCCTTATTTCTGTCTGAATTTGTGGCTAACTAGCACAAAACTATGTCCTCTCAACTGATTTAACAGTCTTTGTTTTAACTCCAGGTGGCACGAATGCAACGGGTAGTGCTAGTGCCTCACCAAAAGATGGTATGAATCCCGTATATGCACAATGAGCACATGTCCAACAGTAACATGGGCCAGCTTGGTGTCATATTTGCAGCCTATTGTTTGATGAGGCTCAGTTTGTAAAGGTCTGTCCAGCTTTTCATCGAGGCTAGTGCTAGTTTGTCCTTCTCTTTCTCTGGGTTTCATCAGTCACTGTCCTCTTCTGTCTCTTATCTTTAGCTATTGTGTCAAACAATACAAAGGCAAAAACGGGCTAACTACCTTCTTTAAAGCTAAAGGCTGGTGTGTAAACTAGCATTTAAAGACATGCACACTTCAGCCAAGATAACTGTGGATAGTTGCTTAAGTTACAAAGTCCTGAAAGCAGGCAACCAGGGCATTCTGAAAATGGGGTAGTCTATAGAGTGGTGCAGAAATAAGTCTAAAAATGTGGACTTGAATTTTCATTTAGCTCTCAGTTCCCAAGACTGAAAATATACAGGATTTTAGAAAACTCTCTTCAGATAGATGTCTGAAATAAGATCAACCACAACTATCACCCAACTGTAAAGTGTATTAATACAGTATTTCTGCATCAAAGCTACGCCATATGAGGTCCAGGTAGCCTTGAACCTACGCAGAGGACTAGACTGTAAGTGACCGCAAGCTAACTGGTCTACCGCACAACACCAGGTGGCAGTGCGACAGTACGAAACCCAGTGTTGGTTAAGGTGTTAAGTTACAAAATCCTGAAAACAGACAACGTGGACACTCTGTGGAAATGGGGTTGTGTCAGAGTTGTGCAAAAATGAGTCCAATAATGTGAAAGTGAGTTAACATTTACCACGTCCTGGTTCCCAAGGCTGAAAGCACAAGGGATTTCAGAATACCCCCTGAGGATGATTACCTGAATTAAGGTTTGTGATGAACAGATGTGTACAAGATTTTAATATTTACTTTGCAATAAGAAAATTTACCTGACATTGCCCCTCTTTTGAATTGTATCGCATTATTGTGTTTTTAAAAGGACGATTGCTATGGAACTGCTAATAAGGACTGCGAAAATGGCCTCAAAAAAACAATAATTCATGCACCATGATTACAGCCATGATGACCAACTTGATCAGGTCATTTAATTAAGAGGAAATTCTAAAACAAGAGGTTATAGCAAGACTTTATACTCTGGAAATGTTTTTGCTTCTATGTTGAAGTGCCATGTTGTAGTTTCAAAGAAGCTAAAGAATAGCTTTTTACTCGTTAAAGGTATGTTCATTGATCAAGATTATCACAGAGAACAAAACATGTAAGCTTAGTTATTTTTTGTTTGTTGCAATGATCCATGGCCACAGTGAAAAGTTCAATAGGCTTTTAGTTGAGAGATCCAGCACGATGCTAACTTCCACACTGGCTTACAAAAATGCATCATACTTACACCACTCTATTCTGCCTGTTAGGAGGTATCCTGCAATCAGATTGACTTGGAAGAGGTATGCTGAGGTAGAAGAGTCACATAATATTGATCTGCAGATTCATTTTTACATGGGTTCTGTAAGGTTTTCCGGGGACAAAAATTTATACGACGACAATCCTCTCTGCTTAGATGGTAAAATATGATTTTGAGGAATATGAGCCATTTACTACGCTGCTCATAAAACTCGATAAAAGTGCCCCTCCCTGCAGCTTGAGAAGTCTTCCTATTAGCAGTCTTCAGGGAGAGGATGATTTGTGAATCTCTTCATCCTTTACAACAGTGTTATCCCACATAGAACCAACTGTGATCACAACACAACCATAAATAATGACAAAGTGGTCCACTAGTGGGACATCATCACACGTGATTAATACTGTACTCCAGCAGGAATGGGAGTGCTAAAACACACTCCTCTGTGACTAAGTCATGTTAGCCAGCTAGATTTACAAGAGATGGTTCATAGGACAAGAAAGTCCCCAGCCTGTGATTCAAACAACCAAAAATGGAGACTGTATTCTTTTTTTTTAATCCGCTTTCACAGGACAATAAGTTGGATGTGCAAACAGAGAGAAGCCTCTTTTAGATCAACAAAGCTTCCTGTCTTAATGCGACCTTTTTCGTAGCAAAACAAAAAGAACTCCAGCTAGTCTGCTGAAATAACAAAAGGTATTTTTGGTTGTGGCTATGGGTAGAGGGACATCATTAGATTAAAATTTCTACATAGCAAACATGAAACCACTCAACATCCTAGAGAAAAATAAATCACTCATCCCATTTCATTCATTTTTTATTCACTGGAGAGCATTTCATCATTAATGGGTTTCCGCTTTGTACAAAATGTCTCCATTTGTCATCAGATATAACGCTGTTTAATGGCTCAAAGTGCATTTATGGCTCATTAATTAAGATGTCTTTATCCTGTAACGATTACTCTGTGGTGCTACAGCTGAATTGGTCAATTGGTTAGATTTTTCGGCTTCATGTAGAGAGCAGCCCATGGAGTGTAGGAGTGATAAGAGTGTGTGGGCAGGTGAACATTAATGCTGCTGCACGCTCCTGTATTGGCAGTATTTCCTCTCTCAGGCTCAGCATCCTACTTCGGCAGGATGGCCTGAGGGAAGTCCTCATTAAGGAAGCCCTTTAGGGGTTTGCTTCTTCAAAACAAAGCATGCCCGCCCTTGAACTAGAGGGCACGATTAATACTGGTTCAGCATCACTGAATGTTAATGTGGATGATTGTCTTTATGAGACACAATGGGACAGTATACTAAAATCAGAGCAGGGAAGGTAGGATTTAGTGCTCTTACTATAATAAACAGCTTAGGGCTGCCATGATACCAGAATTCAAACACTGATATACAAGTAATATTATTGATGGCAGTTGAGATTTCATTCCAGGTAAGAACTGTAGCAACCAGCTTGAGGAAACACTTGTTGATGCAGCTGTACCTTAGATAGGCCTTAATAATAGGCATATTTTTTCAACACAGAAACGAAAATGATTAACTAAATTGATAAAGATATACAATCAATAAGAATAATCCATACTGTCATTGGAATTAGGGATTACAATACCATTGACCCAACATAGGTATCAGGAGATAATGGCTTAAAATGTGGATTATCTGTATCCACAGATATGTAAATTTCTACCTATATTTACAGCCAATATATAAGCAGTATATATCAGCCATATATATCCCATATATCAGCTACAATATTGGCATGACGTATGAATGAGCTGCAGCATTTTCCCTTGTTATCCCTGCATGTCTACTACTAAAAATCAAGAGTATTATTTATTAAAGAATGGAATGCTTTTCTTATTTAACATCTGTTTCCAACACAAATTAACGGTCACAATAGGAGCATCTGATTAATTTACAGAGACTTTTTACTGTTCTTGAAGAAAATATCGTTAAAATATTGTTTTTAATTAAATATATATGTTTTATAGACACATAGCAACCTACTATAGAGAGAGCATCATGGTGTCAATAATGACAATACAGTGTTTATTCAATTTGAAAAAAATACAGCTATATTATTTGTTCTTTTCAGAAAATATGTGGTTTTGGAGTTGACATATTTAGGCCAAACGGTAATGTCATCTTATAAAGGTTGGGTTGGTTTGAGTAGTGGGCAGGTACCACATTTTGTTCCCTTTTAATAGAAGTTGTGTACCTGTACTATGTTTACTCCACTGGCTGCAATCGTACTGGCTTCTCTACTGAGGGATATGCACGTACACTAGGGATGGGAATCGAAAACCAATTCCAGTTGAGAATCTTTAACAGCTCCATCAAAGTATCGATATCATGAGTCTTTTTGCTAATCAGTTCCCTTATCAATTCCTTCCACTGACAGGGTTCAGAAGTGGTCAGAATTGGGGCTTAATTTTTTACAAAAGGCACCTACTGCACAACCTTAAGTGAGTGGAAACACCAGCACCTTGCAGAAGCAGTTATCTATGCTTTGACATGTGTGTTTGACATTGTTGCCACTGAAAATCTACAGGCCAACATTTGCCCACACAGAAAATCTGCAGGAATCAATAAGGGAATCGTTAAAGGATTGGATCGATTAGCAGGATCGTTAATAGCATTGGTATCAATAAAATCTTATCAATTCCCATCCCTAACGTACACTTGCTGAGACATGTAAACAATGGCGCCTATTGACAATATATATTGGCAGTAGCAATGACAGCCTATACAGCTAAACAACCAAAGCAGAGGAAGAACTGGATAAGGAGAGCTGTTTCCACTCCAGTCTCGTCCAAATTACAGAGTCCAGCTTTAATAAACATAATTAATGAGCATCTAGATAAAACTGCTGGGATTAGTTTTGTAGGTAAATTTCATCTGGGTTTCACAAAAGCACAAAACTACGTAAATGATGTCATGTTGAACACATCCACACTTTTCGACGTGTTCATTGATGTGGTAATTTTATAGTCCATGGTTTACCCTTAAATAAATCCGTCATCAGCAGCTCCTTTCACACCACCTACTCCTCTAATTGTGTGTGTGTGTGTGTTTGGCGTGTGTGTGCCTGAGGAAGCCAGATCTACCCCCCGGTTCTTTACAGCTGCAGGAGACATTTCTGTTTAATGAGGTCTAGAAAGGCTTTCCCCTCAATTACTATCCATCAGCTGTGTGTGTGTGTGTGTGTGCATGTTTGTGTGTGTGTGTTGTGTGTCTGTGTGTTTGTCGAGGGTCATTTAACTCCCCCACTTACTCCTCTTCAAGTCATCATCAATTCATCAGCAGTCAGGGCAAACACTCAGCGAAGTCAGAGCACGGCACAGAGAGCACATCAGACTTCTTGTACATTTAATTTTAACATGAGAAGCTGAAGACTGATGTGACTCAGATTTAAGAAGTGACTTCCATTAACCGATAACTAACACCAGAAGTGTAAAATCTGTCAGTTCAGTGTCTTAAACCTTTAACACCATCAGAGCGCCTGCTGTTAGATAAACTTAAAGCTTCTTTGTGTATGTGTAAACAACACCTCACTCTCCATTGACAAACAGTGGTGTGTTCCCATGCAGTCTAGCAAATGTATTTCAAGTCCTTTCTTCTTTCCATTATACACGTTTAAGTATTCAGGTAGTACAATGTTGGGTTCTTGCTAAGAGTCTTGTGCTCTGCGTTGGCGAGAATTGCATCATTTTT
Organism: Cetoscarus ocellatus; assembly: GCA_037902135.1. Lineage (NCBI taxonomy): Eukaryota > Metazoa > Chordata > Actinopteri > Labriformes > Labridae > Cetoscarus > Cetoscarus ocellatus. The sequence goes on along the minus strand of JBAMNC010000178.1, from coordinate 475,424 downwards.
CGTCAATTAATGTGCCCACTGCTCATCCATATCATCAAACTCTTCACCCTTTGTCAACTCCCAGATTGGTCCACTGACCCACCATTTAGATAGCCTCCTTTGATGGATGCGGTTGCAGGGGAACTTCATTTTAGACAAACTTCAGCCAGGCTTAGTCTTGTCTATTGCGGTCAGATTGTGACCTTGATTTCATGACTTCATCATGATTAACAGGTGCGCTCTTTCACCATGTCAGGTGAAACAAAGCATGTCGGCCACTGAATCATATGTCTATGGCGCAACGTTTTTGCTTCGACGCCCTGTCTCTATTTCTTCTTCAGTTGCGCTGCAGAGATGTGGACGAGGAGTGGGAAAAGAGCCATTTTGAAGAGGTTCAGGAGGGATGTACACGGTTTTCTCTGGCTTTTCTCACTCAGTAGAGCTTTTTATCTGTTTAACATGGCGGAGAAAAGTGAGTGTTAATGTATACCATTAAGTGAAATGATTTACTTTCACCTTCAACATGAAGGGAGAACTTTGGCTCACAGAGAGCTGTGTACTGATGAGCCTTTGAGTCCCTCCTCTCAATATAAAGCACTTCACTGTTCCTCCAGCTGCACACCAAAAGCCCCTGATGGACTGATTACAAGAGGAAACACAGGGCATGGAGTTACATTTTTAACCGATGCAGTGTGGACAGCAGGCCTGTGATGGAGCGTGATGTGATGCGATATCAGACACTCGCATTCAGTTAGAACACAGAGTAAGTTTACTGAAGACACATGAACATATCAACTTTCCTACCTTGAAATAGTGCTGAACGATTTTAGGAATGGATCTAATTGCGATTTTTCTGGCAGACAATGCGATTTCAAGATTTTCTTCAAATCAAGCTTCAGTGCAATATTCACTATGTTTACAGTACAGACAACAGTCACAAAATCAGTGATCAAGAGCACATAACACATTATTCATCATCTAATATTGATGATAAATAATCTTTTTTCATTATTTAAGAGATACTCCAACTTCTACTCCTAAACAGAGGCTCTGTATTGTTGACCTGCTTACCAGCACTTACAATTATTGCCTGCAAATTTGTAAAATAGTATGAGTAAAATAGTTGACACAACAGATCCTGGGTCAGTCAGGAGTGCTGCAAAATAACTGCAGCTTTGGCAATCACATGATTGCGTTGTCTGAAATTGCACTTTGATCCAGAAGCGATAAATCTTTCAGCCCTACCTTGAAATTTTTTTTTTTTTAAAAACCCAATTTCCCAATCCAAATGTTTTTGACTAATTGTCTCTGTGATACCTCATGCAGGGCCGTCTGTTTCTGTTTGTTTTGTGCTTCTGTTGATTCAGAATCTCAAAAATAAAATAAAATAAAATAAATAAAAAACAGGAGTGGAATGAAATAATGAGAAAACCAAGTAAATACAATTTAGGGATGCTGGACATCCATGTCTAGGGCTAGCATTTCAAATTTAAGAATTCATATCAGGCCTTGGTAGTGCCAATAGGAATACTAATGTCTCATGAACAAAATTATTAGTACTGAATATACAAAAAGCAAGCAAACAGCAGAACCTAATGCAAGTAGTGTACACAAGTATTTTAACTTCTGGTGTGCAAGTCCTACACTTGACCCATTAAGCGTGACTTCCCTAAACCCAAAATGTGCTCTTTACACAAACAAACCAGACTTCCTCTTTTGCTACTATCATACAATGTGAGGCTGTCATCTAAAAGCACGTGCAGATGTGGCCACATATGGGAAATGGGCTACTGTGCATTGCAGTTTGTATGAGACAATAGTCAGAAATGTTCCTGCTTGCTTTAATATGGCAAAACCTGACTGTTCAAATACAGACTTCTTTTTGAACTAGGAGAGCTAAAAATAAACCCTATCCCACTCCTCCCTCTCTTTGTTAGCTTGATAGCTTACATGCTATCTCGGGGTTAGGGTCAGGTCACAGCCCTTATTCCCACCAGGCAGCAGCGCAGAGATACTGTCTGTCTGCCAGATCATGTCAGGCTGACATCTCTTCCTTGGAACAGATTCGGAATCTCTCAAATATGTTTGCTCCTTCCCCCTTAGCCATCAAACACAGAGAGAGGCAGAACAACAACAATGCACAGTAACAAAGCTAAAAGAAAAAGGCTTCTGTTACACACAGTCCTGACTGACAACAAATTAACGTAAAGGACAAAAAAGAAGAGGCTGATGCTTCAAGAGTGATTTCATTATGCAAAGTAAGGCATATAGATGAATAAGCAGCAATTAAAAATGTCAAGCACATTTTAAAAGAACCCAAAGCTCATTTTTTGTATGATCTACAAAAACCCACCAAAGTAAATCAAGGGTAGAGTAAAAGTCACCTCATTATTTGAACAAGAAAAATTTGCAAGGCTCTGATTCACAGTAAAGGTTTGTCAATTTAAACACAGAACAAAACTTTCTTAATGTTATCTGAGCCCTTTAAACCTTTAATAAAATGTTAATGGGTTTAAAAAGCAGTTCATTATTCAAGAAGAATTGGGAATTTGTGGTGAAGATGTAACAGAAGGGAACAGAAACATCTTATTCAACAGATTAAACCACACTTTTAAGAAGCTAGACATAGGTGGTCTTAAAGTCCGAAGTTAGCATCACACTGGTTCTCTCGACTAAAAGCCTGTGGGATTTGTCATTGTGTTCTTGCATTATTGCTGATTAAAAAGGTCTGCAACAAAAAATAAAAACATTTGAGGTGTGGTTCAACTTAAAGGTAGCTACTACATTTCCAACATGCAATGTCACTTATTATTTGAGAATGTCCACCTAATCAAATGACCTGATCAAGATGGTGTAGCTATGGTGTTTGTATTATCCTTTAGTAAGAAACAAGCAGAAATGATAGCATTGGGAGTCTCTGGCCATTTTTTTTAATCCTTGTTAGCTGTTTGTTAGAAACCATCCATTTAAAAACACAATAATGTCTAAAATTCAAAAGAATGGATAGGATTAGATGCATTTTATGTGGCAAAATGAAATTCTCAAATCTCCTCTGCATGTGTTCACCACGGACCGTATTTTATTTGTGTTTCTGAAAAAGCTATTTTAGAATCCCAAAGACTTTGGGACATGCATGGGCACAGGAAGTGCCAAAATGCTAACTTACTTTTCTGTATTAGGACACATTCCTGCACCACTATATTCTTAAAGGTCCCATGTCCTGATGTATTTGACTGTTTACATCTTTACATCTATTAAGCAAAGATTTGATTTAAATTGAATAAGAAATGAAAAATGTCATCTCTGTAGAGGATCAAATGCAGCTTTTTTCCCTCCCCTTTGGAAACGCTCGTATCTGAGGAGGTGTGTGTGTGTGTGTGTGTGGGGGGGGGGGGGGGGGGGGGGGGGGGTACCCAATCAATGACTGATGGAAAGGGGAAGAGTGGACTTAAGCTTTTATTGAACTATCTTGTCCTTTTTTGGTGCTATGGTTTTGTCCTGTGTCTTTTGAAGACAAAAATTCTTTAAATATGATCGTTAAATGGTGGAGTCATCTGACTGGTTAGCCACAACTTCACTCAGCTTCCATGTACAGTCGACAAAGCGGGTAACTAGCTCTTTTTTAGATGATGACTCCCACCTTCTGCATGGAGACTTTCAAGTTTTTCCCTTTGGACGGTGGTTTTTAGTCCCAAAGTGTCAAACAAAATGGTACAAAAACAGCTTTATTCCAGCTGCAGTAACTGAGCTGAACAAGCTGTTTCAATATTTGCACATACATATTATTTTTTTTATTCAAGTCTTAACTTTTTTTTTTACCCTGGCTTTATTCATGAAGTTGTCAACTTGTACTTTTTAATGATTTTATGAGTTGGTGTATCTCTTTTTTCTCTGATTTTTTTTAACCTTAGCACTTTATAATCTTATCATTAATATAGATTTTTTATTCAAAATTTAAATTTTCCTCCTCTGTGTTACATCTGTTTTGTAATTCATGTGTTGTGATGGATGCAAAACAAATTTACAAATGGGTACCTTGAACCCTGACCTAAATTTTTATCCAATCTATTTGTCATGAAATTATTCAGTATCTGTTTGGTGATAGTTGACGGTTACTGGCGGTTACTCTGTTATGGACTGATCTGTGTAATACTGTGCATTCAAACCATTTTAATTTACTTTCTAGTTTTTTTGTTTAAATCTTTAATTGAAGAGAAACCAGGAAACAAGTGGAGAATGACATGAAAAAAAGGAGCTACAAGTTGGAACCCAGGGTGCACACTTCTAGCTCTCATATATTTGTCATGACCTGATTGGTCCTTTATATGTGCATGTTTTAATCAAGGAGATACACTGAGTACACAATTAACTTTGGTATTATGTAAATCAAACTATCACTCTTATGTGATCCAGCTCATAGGTGAACACTTCTACATGCCACTACAGCTGAGAAACAATTAAAAACAGATTTAATAATAAAACTGTCAAGTATTACACGTTTGAGGTTTGAGTTTGAGTTTAGTTTTGTTGTTCATAACCTTTATTTAAATTGCGTTGGGTGTCTCATTTTAGGTGTCTGTCATAAAACCGGTTCTCCAGGACTTCAGTGCTTAAAGGAAATCCGCATGTTACATAAACAACTTCATAAATGAGGTCCCATCCCAGGAACGGTAGCTTGTTCACATCTGCCCAGTCCTGAATACATGAACATGTTTATGCTTGTTTTATTCATACAACTGCATAATTCAAGCCGTACATGAGAGTAAACCCTCCTCACACACACACACACACACACACACACACACACGTTCAGGGGGAGTAAACAGCATCCTCTTCTTTTTTCAGATGTGACTCCCAGCTGCCTGGAGGAAAATGGATTAAAGCCTTACTGGCGTCATTTCACACACTCACACACACACCCCCTCACACACACACACACACACACAGGCTCTTTGTCCACACCCCCAAACTCATTCTAGCACAAGCGGCTCACCCGCCCCTTATTAACACTCCCTCTCACACAGAGGGGATCTCTCTTCTTGCAGAAGTCTATTATTAGCTGTTCAACCCAGAGACAAACTAATGACACGTTGGGATGAATCACCAGAGCTGCTGCCTCCAACTATCATTACACTCACCGTGAGGATACTGTAGACATCCACGTAGGATGCTGGACACCACACAGACACACGCATACCATCAGTCTGCTTCACGAACTGCAGCTGAAGTTATGCTCTGTGAACCGTAGAGGCACACGACACATCTGCAGGTTTTCAGCCAACACGAACAAAACACGATTCAACAAACGCCCCTCTCTCTGACATCAGTTCAACTGAAGACTAAAGCAAAATTTTCATTTATTTGCTCTCAGGCCTTTTAGACCTTTTTGTGTTCTTTGCATGTTTATATTCTCATTGTTGGCACCTATCAGAGTTAGTATTTAAATGACTACTTGGTTGTAAGTAGGGATGAGAATCAAAAAACAACTCCAGCTGAGAATTGATAACAAGATCCTAAAGGGATCAATATCACTTATGATTTGTAAACGTGGACCTTCAGTGATGATGAGGTAAATCATTTAATAAAATCAAATAAAAATCCTGAATTCCACAAAGATATTAATAATTTATTTTACCTATTTATTTTTGTCTATCTATCTTGCCTAGGCATATATCTAGGATATTTATGGCCAATTTGTATGGCCAAACTATAGGCTGAAAATATCAACAAAATTCTCATTTCTGCAGATAAGGATATTAATCTTTTTAAGCAACTATCTGCTGACACTGATATTGTGACAATAATATTGTGCATTTGTTATTCACATCAATACATTGTTTAGTTCGATTGTCCTACACTTAACTTGATTGTAAAGGTCAAACTTTTCAGTGCTTTGACACTTTTCAAAATCATGTCTTTACTCAACAATTCTCTTTTATTCTGTGAAATAACAATCAAAATAAAATCACAACTACATCTATTTTTTAATGGGACAGGTGCAGCAGAGGAGAATAAATCCATCAAAAATGTCTGGAAAGGTCCTGTACATGGTCAAAGATACACAAAACTTTGATATTTTCCCTCTTTGGTGCTCTAATATCTGGAATATATTTTGCACTGCTATATATCTTTACCTATATTCCATACCGCATATCTATTTTGGTTTCTGTATTATTGCTCCAAAAACAACTGTTGCTGTTGCACTGGTTTCACACTAAAGCTGAAAAGTCTGGTAATATGATCAGCTTAATTTCAACTACAATTAAAATTATTACAACTTAAGCACGTCAGAGTTTTTCCCCTGAAACAACAGGCATCATAATTAATTATAATTATCCAGTGATTGGTATAATCAACAATCATGTAAACTCATTGTTATAAATATTGTGTGTTGAAACTGCATGATTCTTTAATAAAAGAAACCCTCATGTCTTTCTCTACAAGTGAGCAATTGCAGCATGACACATTAGGGTAAATAACATCCAGATTGTGATTATAGGGTTTACACATGCACATTTGCCACTTAATAACTCAGGCTAAAGCACCTGTAACTGCAGTATTTTAAAGGAACAAAACAAAATAGAGGTGGCAAATACACACCGATGTGTCAGACTTACTAGACATTAAAGTTCAGCCCTGATATGTGTAATGATGATGTCACAATATTGAGTTGTTTAAGATAATAATAGCCATATTTTTGCTTTATTGTAGGAGAAGCTGCTTGGATTGTTATTTTAGAAATCAATGAAATTGATCATTTTTTATTGTCTCGCTTAAAAGGTTACCAAGTGTATGATCATGTAGTTTGAATTCAATTACAGCTCCTCCATGTGAATGTTGAATGTGTGCTACTTAAACCCACAGAGACTTCCCCGTCAACCTCAAGTCCAGCAGGAATGTTTTGTGGATCAGATATCATCCAGACATCATGCTTAATGTAACAAAGATAACTGTTTATGTTAAACTGATATTATCTCCTTTCAGTGACATTCGTGTCTGTCAAAACAGGCCTCTGAATGAGCTTTTATTGACACAACAGTGCTTGGTTTCAATTCATGACACAGGAAAATATCATTGAGCTCACAGCAGGAAGGTGCAACATGTAATTACTGACTGAGTGAAAACTTTAAAAGATGTAAACAAGTAATGGCCTGATTTCTCCAAAACATAACATCAACTGAGTATTTAAGTCTGTAAAAAACAACTGGCTAATAATTATGTTGTATACAAGATCTACAGACTTTAACTGATACAAGAGAAATTAACAATTTGCCCCTTGCATTTTTTTAAACGATTACGTGAAAAGTCTAAAAACATTTATAACAATAGCGGATAATAACAATAGTTAAATGTCTTCAGGTTGTGGACAGGCAAGACATTACAGAAAGAAATTTTGAGCTTCGGGAAGCACTGCAAGATATTCTAACTACTTCCTTACATTTAAAGTGCTACTAAATACAAGGGCATTTGCTGAGGAACATTTCAACAGAAATTTAAGAAGAGGAAGCCTTAAGAGGGCTGGAAGGGAAAGAGGATAAACAGGCCTACTCAGTCTTTCATGCCCTTTGAATCAGCTGAAGCTAACATACCCATGATTGTGTCAAAGCAAAATTTATGACAGGTCAAGTTTGCTGTCGTCCACAAATTTGATTAGTGTCTGCTTCTACACAAGATAACTGCTGTATAAAAAAGTGGGCATCACTCTGAGGCTCTGGTGACCATGGCCAGCACCATATGTCATCAGGCTCCAGATATTTTCAAATGGTAACATTCAATTGAGGTAATAGGATTCAACGTGTGGGGCTACATAGTTAAGCACACAGTTTGTAGGATTTTAATATTAAGATTTGAAGCATATGTGATCAAAATATCTCTAATTCTCATTTAAAAGGTTTTTTTATCTAGAAAAATGGGTTTTAGGGTCCCTCTCTCTCTAATAGATCAAGCACCTTTTCAATCAATCAGTTGAAAGAATGATATTAATCAGTTAATGGTCCCATTTCTTGGTGTGTTTAACGTTTACATCCCATTGTAAGTATTTATCAAGGAAGGATTTGATTAAAATTGAAAAGAAAATGAAAATATTTGTCTCTGTAGAGGATCAGACGCAGCTCTTTTTCTCTCTCCTTTGGAAACGCTCTGATCTGGGGGTGCGGAGCGTACAGGAAGCTGGGATAATGAGCTCTGCAATGACAACGCCTAGTATGAGGGGGTGGAAGAGTTACAGGCTCTGGAGTGGGCTTAAAAAATAATCATGGCTTCATTTCTTCAGAGAGAGTTCAGTTAAAGGTGTCATGTTCTTCTGCTCCCCAAACCCCTCCAAACAACACTGAAATCAAAGAAATTTTATATTGCAGGACATGGGATCTTTAAGAAAACATTTAATATTTGCAGCCCAACTCTGTAATATTACACAAAATGACCAAAAATCTTTCCAAACTTTTTTTGCTACTGCCAAGGTCTTGTTGAAACATTTCATTAAAAAGTCTAAGAATTGTCCAAATTATTTAGTGTCCTGTTTTATTTATTCTGGTCCAAAATAATACTGTTTTTGTTCAGAACAGGCAGCTCCTTCCAATAAAATGGAAATCTCTAACTTGTGAAGGGTATTTTGGCCCTTTTTCATGCCACTTCTTTTGTCTCTCCAGGCATTTCGTGCCATATTTTTACTTTGTCCCAATTATATGATAAATCAACATTTCTGAATTAAAGAGAGTTTGTGGAAGAAGATTATCATTTTATTTAACGCTTTGAAAAAGAATCTTGACCAAAATTCAGGCTGTGCTACCAAGCATTTCCTTGAGGACATCAGTACAGCATTTGACACCAGACCTACTTACTCTTAACATGAGAGCAAAATATACCCCAGTGTGCCAAATCTCTGATGAATAATAGGTAGCCATCTTCTCACAATATTAATAACCATTTTAAATCATAACCGTGCACAACGAATCAAAGAAAGAACAAAGATTATCGAAGAGCCTGGACCACTGCTGTTTGAAGCATTATTATAAACCTGCCAGAGTGACTGAAGCCTGGCCAGTCCAGAGTCTGCTGTATTCAGACTATACGACGAAACACCATTATTACCACTCTGTGCAAGGATGCCTGGGCAGCTGTTACTATGACGACTGATGTATATGTAAAGAAATGTCAAAGAAACACAATGGCTCAGACTTTGCCAGAGGAACATTTCTGCTGCAGACAGAGTACAAAGAGCACAGCTTTAACTGGCAGCAGACCACGCTAATGGGAGCATAAGTGATACATTAGATCGAGTATCAGCCCTGAATACAGACTGATACATGAGCCCCGATACCGCTTACTCCTGTATCAGGGGATGGAGACGCTAGGTTTGACTCCGGCCAAACACTGAAGGCTCATTTTACTGATGTCAAAACACTTTAGTCCAGACAGCACTGACGGCTGCAATAAAGGCTGCAAAGGTGATCCATTGAAGTGAAAAATATCCTCTATCTTAAAACGTTAAGATTCAGGTTTTTTTACTAGTTCAAATGGCACAATCTAAGACATTTTAAGTTGAGATTTTAAAGAGGTTCCACATAAAAAATGATGATGTAAAAGCAGAAATTAAATTAGCAACAAGTCTGGGATGCAGGGTGTTACCAGCACTGGGAAATACAGCTCAAAAAGTTGATTATTGATATCGACAGATTTTTAAAAAACCTGCAAATATATATTGGCCAGACATGACTATGTGTTTGGTAGCACGCTGTACAAAAGTTCCACAGTAAAATACCTTGTTACCACTGTTACAACATCATTTAAAAGAGATTCAAGTATTGTTTTCCATCTGTGAACCTTTAAGCCTTTACTTATTATCAAAGATCAACAATGTTAATGACTGTTTGTTACCAGGGAAACAGAAATAAGAGTCCAATACACCTAATGTATGATAGTTTTATTGATTGTAATTACCAAAATAAAAAACATGTGGATTCCAATTCACCTTAAAAATATTTATTGTTATTTTGGCCCTTGTTTCCCAGACCTGCACTGATATTTTGTCTCTCCAGGAGGGACTCTGTTTATACAAGAGGGTTAAAACACATTGTTCTCTAATCTATCTATTCTTATCCAACAGGTAAAGCTAAATAGAGAGCTGAACTCTGCTTTTAATCCCCATACAACCCATTCACAAACTGTCCAAGCTGTAAATTAGACAAGTCCCTGGGAACTCCCCTTTTGGTCTGAATTTCTACTCTGGAAGTCAGACCATCTTCAGGTACCCCAACTTTACCACCTTGTAACTGGATGTGACCTAATTCCCATGTGCTGATTCCTAGTTTCAAGGTAAATGGAACACACCATAATTCCCACTCCCGTTTTCAGCTAAAAAGAAGTCAGTAAACTTGTCTCAGTGATTGATACAATGGCTAAAGATACAGAGGAGGGTTTGACAGATGAAGACCCAAAAGAGAAAAAGGTTAAAAGTTAAAAAGGGAGGGTGCCAAACAGAAGAAAACAATGTGCACCATTTATCCTGTTAAAGTTATTGAATTGTCACTGAAAGGGAAGGGGGTTATAATCTATGGGGGAAATTTCATTTCAAAATCCATGGTTTCCACACAACAAGAAAAAGGTTTTGCATTCCTATTTGTGGAGTGAAACTATGGAACAGTATGAATGTGGAGTTGAAGGAATTTCTGAACATAAACCACTTTAAAAAGAAGTATAAAGAGTTGATTTTCAATGGATATAGGAATGATGGTGTTTGACGATCACAGGGTGTTTCTGTTTAATTAGTTATTTGGTTGTCCCGTCCTCTTTTTTTCCCTTATTTTCATTTGGGGGAGTTACTTTCAGTTTATGTGTGAGTAGGGATATGTGTATGTCTGTGTATGTGTCTGTATGTATGTTTGTAATTAATTATTGTATAGATTTATATTGATAAGGAAGCCAAATAATATTTTATGGATAAGGAGTGGGATTGAATAAGTATAACTTCTTCCCACTCCTTTTCAGATGTGTTAATCATAGTTTTCCTTTTCATATTTTGTCAGTTTTGTATTGTATTGTTACATTTGTAGACTATTGTATGATTACAGTAGTCATTTATTTTGTTTTTTTTACATTTCGCAAAATCAACTACTACTAATTACTTAAATGTAAAGCTATGGTTTTAAGTAGAGGAAGACACATACTGTTGCTTTAAGTCTTTATTACTGTTAAAATAATGTGATGGAATTATATATGGTTTAACTTAGAATAACTGCTTTTTAAAGGATAGGAGGTCTTGGTCATGACAATTATACAACTTAGCACTGAGTGATTTATTAAACAACTAAAGTTAAAAGATACCCATGTGTGATAAAGCACAATGTTCAGTAAAAGTATCCAACAATCTGAACTTCTCCAAACACATACAGTGGCTCTTTGTCAATGTTACACTGCTTCCTCCTTTTCTCCAGACAGAAAAAAAGTCATCATTTCCATACAGTTATGAAGTATTTTCAGCCAAAGCAAGTTACCTAGCAAGTCCAGTTGCCCTTTTAACAAAGAATTGATAACCTGGATGAATGAGAACCTACACAGACAACAAGTGACTTTGTTTTTCTTCTGAGTGTAGTGTGGGACATCCATGATCTTAAAGACAATCCCTCTTGATTTCTCTAAATGTCTCACTCTCCCTATAACCCCATACTGGACCGTATATGCACTTGCATACAGCCCAAAATGAGCGTCCTTCTTGACCTTGAGAGCAGGTGGAGCAGCTAGCTCCTGGTGGGGTCCCTTAAGATAAACGGCTTTGTGGACAGGAGCCAAACACTGAATCATAGACTCCAACCAGCCAAATGCACTGTGCACCAGGCTAGCCAGAAAAGGGAGACAGAGGATAAATTACTAAGCATGCTTAAGTGGTTTGCTGCAGTTATTTTGGTATGTTTGGCTAATAACCATTATACACAGCCAGACTGGAGGGACTCCACTCAAATGACTGAAACATCTACAGCTTCCAGCCAAACCTGGTCGGGAGCAGGAGCAACACCGACATTAGGAATCACACACTCATGTGGATTTGGAGAGCTGGAAACTAATGAAATTACAACACCCAGTCATCGTGCAATCACACATTTTTTCCTTGCTTCAGCTTTGTTCGGTATCAAAAGGACTGTGGTTGTCAGGGAGCCCAGAGAGCTGTTAAAAATCAGCTTTTCTTTTTCTTTTTTCCTGTGGGAATTAAAAAGTACTCAGATCTGTTATGTAAGTCAGCAGAAAAGACAAATGCCAAAATTTAAAATACACTCCATCACGGGGACAAACAATCCTTTTGGATAAGTATTACCATCATCTGTACATCTGAGGTACCTTCATGTTATTGTAAAAGCAGCCAGCGTAAAAGCTTTGTATTCTTAAAGCAGCATTAGAAAGGATTTTGGTGTGATGTACTCTGACGCTGACAGAAGGTCACAAAAATACAGCTGCACTGTTGTAAAACATGAAGGGCTGTTACCTCTCCCTCATAGACCATGACTTAGTAAGACGCCAATAAATCAAGGCAACAGACAGAGCAGGGATCTTCAACTCTGTATGTATGAGGGCCAGTTTCTAATTTAATGGCCACTGTGGGGGGTAGATCTTTAATGTTTCATGTCTGGGTGTGTTTGACTGTTTACACCATGTCTTGGGTGTCTATTAAGCAAGGGTTTGATTTAAGCTAAACAAAAAATGTAAAAAAAATTCTCTCTGTTGAGGATCAGATGCAGCTCTTTTCCCTCCCCTTTGGAAACCCTCTGATCTGAGGGGAAGGGGGCGGGGTTTCAGGCCACGGAGCAGACTTTCAAAACAGTCATGGTGTCTGCCTGTGATGACAAAAACACATATAGGTTGAGGCTGTATAGCTTTGACACCATAAACTCCAGAAAAGAAAAAAATTACAGAACATTTTAGGGCATTTTCTATGAAAAGGCATTTCTCTGTGAACTGAGAGTTTAGCAAAAGGTGTCACATTCTTCTGCTCCCCAAGCCCCTTCTTACAACATTAACGCAAAGACATCTGACAGGAAATGGGACCTTTAAAAAGAATTTTAAAATTACTTAGGTCTGTTTAACTTGTTTTATTTCATCTAAAATGTATGTAACGGTAATTCTTTTTTTTTTTTTGGAACTTTTTATTTATTCCGCATAAAACAGATAAACAGATAACAGATGAAGATGAGAATACAAATAATACATCCTTTTCTCATGAGTCAAACATAGATCAAGAGCACAAATTTTACACAACAATCTTAAGTTCTGACGTTTCTCTAATATTTACTAGCACAGGTAAGTAAGCTACCAAAAAGCAACATATGTAAGTAAATTAAAATAAAAACATTTTTTGGGGAAAAAAAAGGTGTTTAGAGCTCTGGTGTCGCTTGAATTATCGGTTTCCATCTTCTTTCAAGTAACGATAATTCTTAAACCTTAAAAGTGAGGTCAGTCCCTATCACCTATACTGCTGTGGGGGAAAATTAGACATTTTGCTTTTTATTTCTAATGCTATAACATTTTCAATCTCCACTGGCAACTACTGGACTAGCACTTGATCTCCCTTGGGTGCACTCACACAAATGCTTAAATTAGGACTGTGGTAAATAAAGGCTTGCCACACAAATTCTCATTTTATGTAAAAAAAAATTGAATGTAAAAATCTAAACAAAGCAACATTCATTGAGCCATCATTAGCCTTAAGAGGTTGAAAAAACTCAGTGCTACTCATGGAGAACTTGCCAAAAGCATCTTCAGAAATATCTAATAATAATGTAAGCTACAACCCACCAAGAGCAGGTCACAACTTATTTTTTAAGTTTATAAAGATACATATTAGTACATTCCTCCTTCTGTTCAAAAGTGTGTATGACAGTTAAATCAGAAGGATGCATTGTGGGAAGGAGGAATTACTTGTTTAAAGACCACCAGTTAAAAATCAAGTTTGAATTGTTGCACATAGAGCATTCATGTGAAAAGTTCCTTAAAAAATAAAATGTATATCACAGGAAGAAACAATACCACAATGTCATTTTTTCCCAGTATCTTTTAGCCCTTATAGTAATATTTAACAATTTCATTCAAATATGACTCAGCTAGTGCCTACAGTCTGCTGTTTCCAGTATGTTTGCATGTGGAGTGTTTGCATATCACTAATCCTTCTGAAAGCAACAAACCCTGCCAGAGAGGGCTTGTATGACAATTAAATTTAAAGCAGTATGTCACTCATCGGAGAAAAAGCTACATATGCTGTTTGTTTATCCCCTCAAATTTAGATTACAGATCACTGCAAGAACATACTTCATAGAATCCCTACATGTTATTTACCTAAAAAAAATAATGTGATCATGCTCTGTGGAGCTGGGAAAACTAAATAAGATGTCAATTAAAGTGTTATTTTACATTACATCATTTTATACAACAGAAAAAAGCAGATTATGAACTAGAGGGGTATCAGAGAGCACAGACCTCATCTGTGGCCTTCCCTTTGTGATGGACTTCCTAATATAATTGCTCATCTGTGAGTTGGATCAGCTCCCAAACTCAATGTGTTCTTCCTTGGCTCCTGCTACAACTTTCCACCAAGTTTGATAAAAGCTGGCCCTGAAGTTTTTCTTTCCATTATCTTCCTGACAAATAGACCAGCCCCATTTTAACTCTGGTGTGCTATTACAGATATTAGATCTGGATCTGCTCCAAAACTCAGTGAATTCTTCCCATGAGCTGTCATTTCTCTGAGATTTATTCTCCAGATTGTATGCCTTCATTTGAGATGACAGTGGATAGAATAGAAAATCAGTGAGAGGGGGGATGGCGTGGGAAAGGAGCCGCATTGAGCCAGAAATTGTTTGCAGTTTTTTTTCCAACACCACTGCAAAACTGATCATTTTAACACAATGCAACTACTTAAACCATCCTTAATCGATATTTTAGAGGGGAAAAGAGCATTGACCGTGTTCATCTTGTTGCGGCTCATGTGATAATGCCTCTATCTTCTAATGCCAGTTTCTTAAACAGAGCAATATTAGACAGCTTAGTGAGCAGAAGACACAAATTAGGTTCAGTATATTTGGCTCTGGCATTTCGTAAATGGCACAGAAATTAAACAGAATCTGGGTTGAAACTTGGTTCTGTAGATATTGATGTGCTGGATTTTGGCACCCATCACTAACCATGACTTTTGTTGGACACAAAGCCAGGCCACCAGCATAGATAGGTGGACTACAGCCTCCTCACATGGGATAGATAGATAGATAGATAGATAGATAAATAGATAGATAGATAGATAGATAGATAGATAGATAGATAGATAGATAGATAGATAGATAGATAATTTATTTGTCATTCAAAATATACACCACAGGTGCACATGTGAACAAAACTTTGTTGCAGATGGCTTAGATAGCAACACTTAAGGCACAAGTAATTAGAATTAAATAATGCTTAAAAACACAAAATAAAGAAACAACAGAAAACAAAAGTGATAAGAGTATAAAACTAAAACAGTAAACAGAAAAAAAACAAAGAAAAGTGCTGGAGTGCGAAGAACAGGAATAAGAATACAGCTGGATTATTGCACTGAATTATTCCTGAAATTATTGCAGAATATAATTGCATTAATTTATTACACACAAGTTATTTCACTGAATTATTGAATTATTGGGGCACAACCGAGCTGCTTTGCCAACCGGGGCTTAAAGATGGTGACAGTATCTTCAGTGCTTGAGGACTTCCCCATCAACACAAGCTAAGTGGTGCTAACATGGGTGGTAAAGATGTGATGTGATACAGCCTGTTGTCTGTCTCCACTGGTTTCTCCTTTGACACCAAGATTTAGCAGTATGTTTATGATTTTAAAGTTGTTGTGATCTTTCCGGGAAAGCACTTACAGACATCACCCGTTGTACCCAAAAGTGGCAGCTGCTTCAATTGGGTTGCAAATGTATATGGTAACAAAATGCCTGAAGAGTGGTAGACTCAGCAGACATACATGGCTAGATATGTTTTATTTTACTGTTTTTGGATTTGAAAACTGTTGGTTTTCTCTTGATCCCTATTACCTCCTCTACATACATTATCTTTCCCCAGCAATTTTTTGTCTGTTTCAAAGAAACAATCTGAGGGTGCTGGTCATGGCACAGGGAAGAAGTAATTGGCTTTTGTTGGTGATCCAGACGTGGATCCTGGATTTTTTTTTTTTTTAAGAACTTGTTAACATTGCAAGATAGGGCAGTTTTTAACATTTTGGCATATAACTCAATAAGGTCTCAATGGCTACTGATAACATTTTCAGAGGATGCTGGTCATGGTACAAGAGATAGGTTTTTTTTATCCAGATTTTTTTCAAGGTTTTGTTAACATTGCAAGATAGGGCAGTTTTCCCACATATTTCTAGCCAAGGCATTTCTGACCTTCTAAGCTAAGTTATTGTGAAAAATGTTGAAAACCAACTCATTGCACAATGTTAACAAATCTATCAAAAACCTCAAAGATTCATTTCTAGATTTGGATTACCACCAAATCACTAATCCATCCAATCACAATCTAATCATCTAATCACTTATTCCTTGTGCCATTACCAACATTCTTTGAAATTTTTATCAAAATACGTCGAGAACTTTTTGGGTTATCTTGCTCACAGACGGATGGATGGACAGACAGACCAACAAATGGACAAACACCAACAAAAACCTAACTTCCTTGGCAGGGCAACAAGAAAATGTGTGCATGCTTTTCAGGGGTTCTTGAAATGATGCACTTTAAATACATGTTCATTTTGCTGTTTCTTTGTCTAATCATCTTTTTTTCCATCGTAGTCCAAAATGCAATATTTTTCATTAATTAGGTTTAATGGTTTAGAAAAACTGACTGGTTATGACTTCTTATGAAGGAATGGTTTTTAAGTGGTACCAGGGATAAAGCACTTGAACACCATAGCTTTAAATTACCCTACTTTACCATTCATCTCATTTTCAATGAGACTGTTATCCACCAAATCCGCATCAAGATAAACTAAAAAAGTCTTGGAACTAGTGACTTAGAACATTAGTTCAGTAAGAATGCTCCTGGAGTGATAAGTCAAGTGGAAATGGGAAAATCTGTTCCCATAAAATCAACCAGTAGGCAGCATTTAACCTCTAAATCATTCTCAGTTTTTACACAGAGACACTATTTCCACTATGAACAATCAATCCTTGGCTCACTCTAAACCCTTAAACCCTGTATGAAAAAAACTGGGCCACTAGTTTTACTATAATCCTGCTGACAAACAAAAATACGCAGAAAACATGCCCTCCTCAGGGACATATTAAAATAGCCAGCAGTGAATTTCTGTTTAGTCTAATGCTGTTAATCAAACACTTGACAGATATGCCAAAGTGTCCCTTTGATTCTCAGACAGACACAATATCTAAACATCATGGGAGCTGTATTAGTTGGATGAATTCATTACAATGGATGTCCAAAACAATAAATCTGTTCTCATTTTTTCCATCACCATGTGTGTGCGCATGCTGTCAGCACATAATTGGAGGGGGACGGGAGGGGAGGGTAAGCTGTGCAAGATGTTTAGTGTTGGATGCTCAATGACCTTATATTCACCAGCCAATCAAGCCTGGGCATCGTGACAAAGGCAGTATGCGTGTGTTGATCTGATCTACTCCAACAGGTCGAATGTGTGAACACATCCTGCTCTCCGGCTCCGTGCTAACACCTGACAGCACCACTGGCTGCATGAGATCCATCCTGCCACCAACATATGCTCTGTGCCTCAGCTGGAGTGCAACCTGACCTTCTGAGAGGCACCGCACATACACTATACTGTGTCTATAGGGGGTCTGCGTGCAAACTGGGTGGTAAAGTCACTTCTTTTTCCTGGGACAGACATACACGCATGCAGCAGTCCCCTTGCCACTGGTTGCCCTAGATGAAGTCTTCCACCCTGTTCTTCCCAGCACAGTTTCTGCACCTATTTTGGATTCAAAACCAGGCCAGGCAGCAGAGCTCAGGGCAGAGCTCTCCGCCTGAATACTCTTGGTTTGACTGTTTCTGCACAACTTCAATGTCTTTTCTTGGTTTAAAAGGTCTTTGAATGTTTCCTCTCATATCTGCCCTTGTTTTTAAGAATTATAATATTTTTAGGTGCAGAACTCCCACATTGCCAATATTGTTTTTATGCTTTGACCACTGAAACAGACCAGTTTGGGAACTCAACATGGCTTATGCTGCAAATTAAAAAACACAAATATCTTAATAATTTGCCTACATTAAATTGATTTGACCCAACAGGTACATACCTGCTTTGAACTGGTTCTTACCTCACCATTTTCCAATGGGCAATGTCTGCCACTGTTGGCCATCGCCAGAGTTGAACCAAAGACTTTATCCCTATTATTTTCTGATTTACATGCACATCTGTGTCTTACAAACTTTAGATTATGCAGAGTTTTAATCTACTGCCATCAAATTTAAGTCATATTGTCGTACTGGTAACATGCTTCTGAAAATGTATTCCTAAATTTGCGGCATCTTCACAAAAAATGCATTCAATGATATTTATTTGGGATGCAAGTTAGTATCGTCACAATATTGGTGAAGACAAATACAACACGATACAACATAAAACAAAATGGTATGGTAACTTTATCATCCCCTTGGAGACATTTGTCAAGGACTTGATTGACTGATTGATTGATTAACATCGACTGATAATGATACATTAATGGCTTAAAAGTTCATATAAAGTGGTGCAGAAATTAGTCCAAAAAGGCAGAAGTGAGTTGGTGTTTGTACGTCCTGGTTCCCAAGGCTGAAAGTCTGTGTAGGGGATTTTAGAAAAGCTAAATGCTTGAAATAATGTTTGTGATGAACACATAAAAACAGCATTTCAATGTCCAATCCACCATAATTTTTTGAACAATCAGTAATTCATACAACATAGTCACAGCCATCATAGCAATTCTCCAACAAGAGGTTACAACATGAAACTACAATACACCTTGAGGGTTCATTGAAGGGATCTTGAAACCCCTTTTGTGTTTCAAACCTTCACTCACTGGGAAAGACAGGTATAGATGGATGGCTGGATTTATACATTCTGAATGCAATATATCATATCAATCCTCAAAAATGATTTTGCAAAGTAAAAAACACATTTAAGATGCATTTTATCTAATAAAGTTGTACTTGTAATTTTAATTTCATAGATGCAGAAAGTACTTCTGCAAAACCAAGGGTTTCAGAAGCCACAGGAGTCATTCTAAGACACAGGGATATCATCTGATTTCTTTATAAAAGGATGCTGCAAAGCAAAGTGCACATTTTCAGATGCATGTTATCATTATGGTACATTTGTACATTTTGGACATACATCCACGTTGACTGTAATATCCACAGAATGTACAAATGTACCATGATGCTTTATCCTATCGCCAATGATTGCCTACATACAGAAAAATTCAGTTCAATTTATTGCAAAATCTTGTTCTTCTCATTTCACAACTGTTTCTAACACAGACTGTCAAAATAAGAGGAACAAGTTCATTGGCATCAGCATAAATCGTGTATCCTTTAATATTTTCATTTTTTAAGTTCTTCCATATTTTAAAACCCTCGCTATTGAGGAAATTATTTGATTTTCAGTCAAAACTTATTTATGATTACCCTCTTGGTTGATTACATGAATCTAAAA
Organism: Cetoscarus ocellatus; assembly: GCA_037902135.1. NCBI lineage: Eukaryota > Metazoa > Chordata > Actinopteri > Labriformes > Labridae > Cetoscarus > Cetoscarus ocellatus. Next base: position 455,764 of record JBAMNC010000178.1, on the reverse strand, counting down.
ATGTGCTTCCACCATCATTTAAGTATAAGAACAAGACTATTTGTGTATATAAAGTCCTCTACAGCGTGAATACCCTCCATTTTGAGAATTTATTTTAGCATCTAACAAAACTACATTAAAAGTGTAAATTTAGTTGATAAAATGCATCTTAAAAAGTGTCATTTACTTTGTAGTCTTTTTAGGAAGAACACTATGTTATTTACACTGTTATTTTGAATTCAGAGTTGCAATACTCTTCATACAGCTTATCCCATGAAGTACTGCAAGCCACAAGGACTGGAGCCAATCCAGCTGCTGTTGGGTGTGAGATGGATTACACCCTGAACTGGTTGCCAGTCAATAGGTCTGACATATAGAGACAAATTACCCATCACACTCACACCTACACCCACAGGCCATGTGAGTCCCCAATTATCTGTACAAGCATGTTTTCAAGATGTGGGAGGTGGGAGGAGGCAGGGATACCCAGTGGGAACCCATGCAAGCACAGGCAGTAACTCTCACAGAATACACTGTACTTTAGAGGATGAAGTGACGGGTGCAGGGCTGTCCTGCCTGATTTCAATCTGCAGATTAATTTGTGTGTGTGTGTTTGCTCTTTTGACTAAATTCCTCAGCAGTAAATTCTATGAAGATGTTTATTAAGCATTACATGCCTTTCTACAAGCCTTACTTGATATTCTGTAATCACAGCAAGTGAGCTTAACTTGTGAAGGCCTAATATTGACCAGAGCAGATGCTGAGGTTTGACATAATTATTTTAGTCAATACTGATGCTGATACTGCTGATACCTTTTTGGTATCATGCTGCCGCAATGCCAATATTTTCTCTCCTGTTGGATCATTAAAACTGATCACAGTTTGTCCAGCAGGTCATCTTTACCGCCCTATAGAAAGAACCTTCTCTAAATCAGCAGTAAGGTGTGCCAGATGTCAGCATTAAACTGATATAACATGACAGATAAATATCTGAAACTGTTCTCTGTGTACCCAGCATTAATTGGCCAGTGTTTACAAAAAGGGCCAACAGTGTGCATCGGTAATAGCGTGTTGTAACTGTTAATGTTAGAGTGCAGGAATACAGGACAAAAATGAGTAAAAGATGCTGTGGAAAATGTTGAAACAACAGCTATGTAGCCTCAGTTTTATCATGAGACACTGCAATTCAAGTGCTGAATTTACAGGCAGGACAGACCAGTCTCTTGTTTACATGGATTGTGATTATGTAAGATTTTTCAAAAAGGATAAATGTCTGCAGATATCTTTGGGTGGCACGCCCAAGTATTGTCTATTTTGGTGTTTTTCCATTTGAAGTCTGCTCAGTTCAGCTCAACACTATGTAGCTTGGATATCACCTGCTTCATTTTCCATTACAGTACAGTTAATTTTGATGGTTCCTCTTTAAGAGGTTGTATAAGCATGGCAGAGTGAAACTATGCCATCATCTCAAGACTAAATAATGAAACGGGGCAATAGAGCTGTTGCCTCCTTAGTTTGTGTTTTATTTTGATACAGCAATGGGCCATTTTTTGGTTAGTTTTTAATTTAATGCTTTATTGGTGGGGAGAGGTGAGATTTACAAAACAAGGCAAGAAAATGAAGGGGAAAAAACAGAAAAGTAAGTGTTTGAAACAATTAAATTGGGAAAGAAAAAAACAAAATAAAATTAACTTTGATTAAAACAACAGCGAAAAGACAATGTACACAAACAACAGACATTCCAGCTTAATACTCAATCACCATGATGAAGCACTAATTAGGGAGCGGCAATTTAACTGCTGGTGGGTGAGGAATAGGGTGGACCAAAAGCATATAAAAATAGTTCATTAAATGGATGGGTAAAGAGAAAATAAATGACAATGAATTAAACAGTCAATAAAAGAAGTAAGGTGGCCAATTCTTGTTATACACACACCCACACACACACCTACACACACATACACATCTTAGATATTGTCTTCACCCATATCTGGATAAGGAATTTAGAAATTTTAGGTTAATTGGCATAAGCAAAATAATGAAAAAGCTTGGAAAGTGCCTTTATAACAAAATAATGATGAAGGAAGAGAAAGAGAAACACTGTGTAATAGAAAGTAGATATTGGTTTTAATTATTTCTATGTAGTAATGCCTTATAGTAGCTAACACTAGTGGACCAGTTTTGCAACAATTGCAGTTACAAGCACAAAACAGCACATTATTGCGAGCAGAGGAGAGTCTGGGGAGTGAATGTAAAGCTTTATAGGGCTGACAACAGGAGCTGTTTAATTTGTGTGTCAGACGTTCCAACATTGTGGCAGTACTTTGACCATCAAGTAGTCAATATGGTCCTCACATCACATTATGGTCTTCGTTTAGGTTACTTGGATCCTATCTTGGAGTGATACAAATAAATGTGCCAGATTAAAGGCACAAACCACTCAGAACAACTAAGTAGAGTTGAGTCAAGTCAGTACCATTTCGTGGCAGAGCCCCATTTGTGGGTTTCACTCACTGGAAGAGCATGCAAATCCCACAGAGAAAGGCCCTGTCCGAGAGCTTTAAACCAGGAACCTTCCTGATAGGAGGCTACAGAGCTAACCACTGCATCAGAATTTATGCAGAGTCTACTTCAGTCTCCATCAAATTCAAATTTTGAGTATCAGCTTGGTTGATGTGATGCATTTGGACATATGTTACTACCACGTGCACCTTTAGAGGAGGAATACAAGAGATTATTCATTTTTACCTCACTGCCTTCCAAATCCAAATGATGCATGCTACCTTGGTTTTTAACATGTATCTGAAAATGTGTCTGAATTTGTAGAAACCTGTCCAACATAAATACATGCTATTTTTGTAATCACACTTTCTCTCAAGTTTTAAAAGTGGAAGATTTAGCTGAATACATCTATTTTGCATCATATTTACATTTGTTCTATGTTAGCTGATGACACACATCTGTATATACTTACAGGCTACTTTACTGGGTACACCCAAATACACATTAATGCAAATATCTAAACAGCCAGTGACATGGCAGCAACAAGGTGTTGCCATGACGACCCACTGAAGTTCAAACTGAGCATTAGGATGGAGAAGAAAGGAAGTTTGATCGTGGCATAGTTGTTTGTGCCAGATGGGCTGGTCTGGGTACCTCAGAAAGTGCTGATCTACTTGGTTTTTGCACACAACCATCCCTACAGTTTACAGAGATGGTATGAAAAAGAAAAAATATCCAGTGAGTGGCAGTTCTCTGGATTAAAAATGCCTTGTTGTTGCCAGAGGTCAGAGGAAAATTGCCAGGGTGGCTTGAGATGATGAAAAGGAAGAAGCTGAAGAGTGTATTGTCCCCAGCCTTAGTGACCCCCTTGGATAATTTTCCGGAGAGAAACGTTCCTTTTTATTCAGAAAAAAAAAGAAAATATTGGCCATTTCCGTGATATTCCGCGTTTATACTGAACTCCTTTAATGTCCAATCTGTGATTCTGTCAGCAATTTTCACAATCGCAGATTTTATAATGCCCTATATTATGTGGTTAGAGCGTTTTATTTACAAGGCTGCAGCCAACCTCAAGTGGACAATTGGGGTTTTGCAAGTTTTGGCACCTTGGCATGGGGAAATCACTTTAATAATGAATATAAATAAATGGTTATTAGGGTGTATGCTTGAAAATAGATCGCTTTTGATTTTTGGGAAAAGCAACAGCCCTATGATATATTTAGACTGAAGCTGGTTTTTGAACCAGACAGAAAAGCTGCTTAACTAGGCCGTAAAAAAATTCCTTTCCCAGCACACAATCAGTTGGGTGCCAGGTTTCTGCAAGTGGACACTCGGGGTCTTACAGGTTTGGCACCTTCCTATGGGCCTCCATTTTCAGCCCTGGAGATCGCTGCTTGGTTTCAGTGGGAAATTCTCATCATGGACATACAGCAGACAAATTTGCAGCCACTGTGTAATGCTATCATGTCAATATGGACCAAACTCTGAGGAGCATTTCCGGCACCTTGCTGAATCAATGCCATAAAAAATATCACAGATCTGAAGGCACAAAGGGTCCTTCAAGGTACGAGAAATGTGTACCTAATAAATTGACCAGTTAGTGTATGCTGTTTACTTTGCAGCTTCCTCTTTTTGAAGGAATGTTGTGATATTTTGAACTCAGACTTTTTTCTGTTTCATGACTACAATCTTGGTTGATGCATCAGAAAGTGTGTTCTCCCCCTTGAAGCCCCCACTTTTGGGCTAATGGGATGAGATTTCTGTGTAAATGTCATGAGCAATTACTTCCAGGGAGCAGCATCTCGGTCTGTGACATTTCAGTTTGCGTCTCTGATTTTTTTGTGAGCTCAACGACCAGTCTAACGATCGAGGCTAATAACGTAACCGGTGATGCTATTTTTAGCCCCAATGAAGATGCGTTCAGCAGTGATGGCGATGTCCTCCTCCCCCTCCTACACCGTGATGACGTCGTACTGTTACGCAATTCCAGGGGTTCACCTTTTGTGGACCTCCAGCTCTGTCACCACTGGCGCAAAATTTGTGGCACGACTCACCGGCTCGTGCAAAGATGTTCTGACGCCACACGGATCTGGTGTCAGCGCCTTACTTCTGCTTTTATGTTTAATTTTGTCTCAATACAGATACTTGTCCAAACTTGGCGTTGGACACACCCAGGTGAAGTATGGAGCAGGTGGAGCAGGTGGAGGTTTGTTATTAAGTGGACCCAGATGGGGTCGCGCGCGGCTAACCCCCACTAACGGTCAAAACAAACGGCCGTTAAGCTGCCGTTGTTTACTTTAAGTTGACATAAAGATGATAAAACACACAAAAACAACAGCATGCCACGACAGAAAGTGTTCACTTAACTATTTGTAGAGGTGTTGGAGACACAGGTCCAGACATTCCCCCTCCACCTCGTCCTCGGTCACCAGGTCCGACAAGGGTCGCATCGGCACCGGGTCGCTCTCCTGCAGAGGCATTCTCATCTCCCGGAGGAAGAGCTCCAAGAACCGTCGGAAGGTTTTCTCCTCTGCTGCAGAGCCGGCCATCATTTCTCATTCCTGGACAGACAGAGACAGCTCCGCCCGTCAAAAAGCTACACTAAAACTTGCCGGGCTGAGAAGAGAGAAGAGTGCAAACCGAACTAACTCTCAGTGCAGGACCGGGCTACCTGAATGAATGTGTACTACCGGAGGAGCGGAGCCGTTGGCAGCCGTTGTGACGGAAGAAAAGAGAAAACAGCGGACCTGTCAGGATGGAGGGGACCGTGGCGTCTACGGTTACACTACCGGACTCGACTCGCTGTCAGAAGCCGGACTGAGACCCCATTCAGAGCCGAGCGGGAGCGCGCGTCGCGTTATCAGGGATTTCGGATGATCAGAGGGCGGTGACGTCAGAGAGGACGCAGCCACAGGGACGCGGCGCTTTAAATGTGGGTCGTGAACGTGCACGCAGCTTCGTCTGACGTCTGACCTTTATAAACATGCTGTTAATGAAGGTGGCCTGTTTTATATCTCGTCCCAAACTTTAAAGAAAAGGATAGAAAACGAAGCTGCACGGTATTTTACACGGAACCAGGTTAAACCTTAACCTTGATGAGGTCATTCAAATCATATGCCATGCCCACATAAACTGCCATTATTAATCTTTTTATTTGTTCCAATTAATACCTTGACACAGTCATACATCTGTTGTGGCTTGTCACTGAAGAGTTTTACATACATTAAAAAAAGGCTTACTATGCACTCCGGGGTGAAATATGAGGGTAAAAAGTTTGGATCCTTCAAGGGCCCATGACTCATATAGCCTATTATCTTTTATTCATTGTATATGTTTCATCATTATTTTTGCATAGAGAGTGGACTTCCTTCACATTACTTTAGTACCTGTTTTTTCTTTTTGCCTTTCTGTGGTTTAAAGTCATCCAGATGGGCTTTGTTTTCTAACCCTACTTACACCAACCCAATCCAATTACAAATCATCTGTTACTTCCAGCAGATTTTTTTCACTTGAAAACTTTAATGTTAAATTAACATTTAGACTAAAAAAGATGTTTTTTCTTACATACATTCTATGGTAAGCTACATCTGAATGTCAATATGAATATGAAGCTTACTAGAGTGATATAGTGTAACAGGATACATACGCTGTTGAATTTATTTGCCAACATTTAAGTGTGTGATAGGGTTACAAGATATTTTTAATAGGAACTGAGCAACATCTTCAAAAGTAAAGGCTGCATACATAAAATGACCAGAATGTTTCCTAAACTGCATTGTTCAATTCATTATTTATTTTTAAATTAAAACTGCTATGTCGTTTTGATGTCTTTAAACAGAGAAACTCGGGGGTATAATTTAGTTTCATGACTAATAGTTGGCAGTATAATATTACGATAAAAAATCAAAAGAACTAAAAAAGAAAAATAAACAAAAATTAACATTAAACTATCCATCCATTCTCCACTTGTCCCTTTTAGGGTTGTGGGGGGCTGGAGCCTATACCAGCTAATACTGGCAAGAGGCAGGGTACACCATGGACTGGTCATCAGCTGATCACAGGGCTGACATGTAGAGACAGACAACAATTCAAATACACAGTCATACCAAATGGCAGTTTAGAGTCACCAAACCTACTTAGCATGGTTTTGCATCTGCTGAAGGAAACTGGAGTATGTAGAGAAAACCAAAGCATGCAGGGGGAGATTGTGCAAACTCCACACAGAAAGGCTTTGTCTGACCAGGGAGTCAGTCCAACAACAGCACTACATACAGCACCACTGTGCAGCACCAGATTTTGTGATAAATCCTTTGGAAAATATTAATATTGAAGAGCCCACATTTTGCCTTAACTCAGGGTCACTAATGTTAAAAAAGGATTTTTTTTTACATTCAACACTAAGTATCCCTGATCCACCTCTGTTCTCACTCTGTCTGAGATGTTTTGTTAAAGTCTGCCCTTTAAGGCTCCCTTCCCAACATGGCCCCAGTCTGCTCTGATTGGTTGATGGGTCAACTCTGTGGTAATTGGTCAGTTCAGTGCTGCGCAGTGCCATATTGTCAACAACTCTGCATTCATTCTACTGTCTCTGCTCTGCTCTGGGCATGCTACCATGAGCTAATAGGCTTAAACTGATGAAGAAACAATGGCAGAGCTATGCATGGGAATGTGGAAACAAGTCATTTCATGAGCTTCTAGCACCATAAATATGGGGAGAGGAAGAAGTCCTTGTGCTGTAGACTTATTGTCTTGTACACAAATGTGCTCTATCACAGGGAAGAAACGTGTTAAACACACTAACAGGCATATTAAACTCAATAAAACTTATCACAGGTTCTTTGAATGTGTACCTGTTATCATTTGAGAATAACAAAGGCTGATTCTTAAGATTTTGTAGTTGGATTTTGATTTGAAAATTAAGAAAGTGTTATTTATATACAGACATATTTTCATTTGCCTAATTAGAATTTAACTTCCAAACATGTCAGTTTGATTGTTACTCCTATAAAGAAGCAGAATGTACGTATCTATAGGGAGAGAGCAACCATAACTGAAATTGAAACTGTTTTTATTCTGCACATTATAACATCCAAATCCTCTTTATACCTTAATCTTGTGTGTCCAAGTCATAACTCAGCTGCACTTTGTGAAACTGCCTCAGTTACATGGCAGTGTGTATCCTCCATTTCTGCTCTGAATTTTAACAAATGAGTTGCCTTCATTATCACAGTCTGATATATATAGTAAGTGATCATGTGACCTGTCTCAAAGGCTTTGAGCTGCAGCCTTGAAAGTCTTGAATAACTGATGAAGAGGAGTGATTGCATGAATGATCACATCAACTGACTTCACAGATGATGTGTTCAGTTGTGCAGCTGTGTTTCGACACTTTTTCATTTTGTCTGGTTGCATATCACCAATAAATATTATTGATTATGTGCCTCTTGTCAAATGAGACACCTGTCTGTTTTAGCCATTTACAGATAAAAAGACCCCCTCCACAAAATACAGTTTGATAATAGTGAATCAGCTGATGTTACTGTATTAAATGTGTTGTGTTGCAAAGATTGCAGGTAGGTTTTTGATGTGATTCCGCCTCAAATTGACTGTATTATCTTTTTTTGACCTTGTTTTTGCTTTGTGTTTGTCATAACTGAAGGGTAGTGTGTAATTCAGTGCAAATCTTTTGAACTTGCAAGCCGATTTCTATCCTGTCTTAACTTAGACTTTTGAATTTCTTGTGAGTAACCAACTTAGAGTTGTGTTAACCAACAATGATGTCACCTCTCATCAGTCAGGTTTAAGGGAACCTTACTGAGTCCCCATCTATCTATCTACCTATCTATCTAGCTATCTATCTCTTTACAAAGACGAGTGTTATACTGTTTAAAGGAAAGTGTTCTCACCCTTTAATATAGTAGTTCTCCAAACTTTTTGAAATGCAATTACTGAAATAGCAATACAGAGGATTTGGGACACACAATGTATGCATCTTATAAGAGCAGGAGACCCCTGCATTACCGGTGTTGATTGCAAACTTTCATTTTAAAGAACTTTGACCCATAACCCTAATTGTTAACTCAGCCAAGGAGGTTTTGACGGCATTTGTCTGTTTGATTGTTTGCAGGAGAACTCTTGAACGGATTTCAATGAAATTTTCCAGGAAATGTTGGTTATGGCACAAGAAAAAAATTATGTATCTGGATGTAGATCCAGGACGTCTTTGAAGGATTTGTTAACATTGCATGATAAGGCAGTTGTCCACATTTTCAGTGATAGATTCTCTCTGTACCTGTCTTGCTATATCTCAGTGCAGCTTTTGACACCATAGATCAGCACATTCTTCAAAAGAGACAAGAGGAATTACTCTGGATTCCAGGAACTGCTTTAAATTGGTTTAAGTCCTATTTATGTGATCAGTACCAGTTTTACACATAAACAATAAGTCTTTTGTGTACACTAAAGGCGGTTACAAAGTTACTCAAGGTTCTGTGCTAGGTCCAATTCTATTCTCCTTATATCTGCTTCCCTTTGTTGATGTCATGAGGAAACACTCTAATCAGTTTTCATTGTTATACTGATAATACTCAACTGTACTTATCAAAGAAGCCAGGTGAAACAGTTTTCAGTTTTCCAAACTAGAAGCATGTCTAATGGACATTAGGATCTGGATGGCCAAAAATGTCTTCTTCGTAAGACAAGACAGTGGTTATTGTGCTGGGCGTCCAGTACCTTAGAGAAACCTGTTCTAATGATAAGACAGCCCTTGATGGCACCAAGCATAACTGTCAGAAATCTTGGGGTACTATTTGATCAAGATTTGTCCTTCAACTCCCACATGAGCACTTGAAGTTCAAGTATAAGTCTCACCTGGTGTGTACTTATCTACCTGACCTTGCAGTTTTGCTGGTTCCAACTGATTCAATGTCTGTAATCAGGCAGATTCATCTTACCAAGCTCCAATCTACAACAACTGTGTTCTGCCCAAAGCAGCACGACCCAATCAACATCCTTTGAAGCAGGAAGAGGTGGGAGTTATGAGTGAGTGACAAGTAATCCTCCGATTACTTGCAGGATATGCTTTTCAAGATTCAAGATTCAGATAACTTTATTCATCTCATAGGGCTCCCTCTTATCTGTCTGACCTAGTAACCCTATGCATCCCAGCATGATCACACAGGTCCTCACATCAGTCCCTCTTGGTCCTCCCTTGGACTCAGAGAAAACTTAAAAGTGACTGCCCCTTTTCAGTTTCAGGCTTGTGGAACAAATTGCTGCAACAAGTCAGGAAGTCAGGGATGCAAACACTAGCACTCATTTAAATCTCCGCTTAAAACCGACTTTTTTCTTTACCTTTGAAATTAGTTGAATTATTTTTACTTTTTGGTTTAAATATACTTGTCACATCATCTGAAATTTAATTGTATGTTTTGTTGTTTTATTTTTCTTTGATATACATGTATGTATTTATTATGACCTGCCTGTGAAGCACTTTAGTCAGCTGAGGCTGTCTAAAATGTGCTATGCCAACAAACTTGACCTGACTGCCCTAATGTAACATAGGATATTATGGAATTAAAATCCTATCTTTATTTGAGAGCATGCTTTAATGTGTGAAAGCACAGTTTCAAGTTTGAGAGCAAAGTTTCAAGTTTTGAGAGTAAGGCCTTTTCGTTTTGAGGGCATATTTCATATTTGAGAGTAGATCTACATGTTTTGAGAGCAAAACTTTGTCATTTTGTGCTCAGATTTTTCCTTCAAAACCTTGTTTTTGCGCTCAAATCTCTTTTCTCCTCTCGGATTTCTTCTGCTCACACACGAAACAAAACTGCTCGCAAATAAAACAAAACTGCTCCCAGCCAGTAGGAAGTGAGTATCGGTTCGACCAATCACGTTATTGCTACATGGTTTGGGTCTATGTACTTTGGCCATCCGTTTATCGTGTTCATATGGGTGAACGAAAAACGGAACCGGACCGCCGCCCGTACGGGACGTTCGGCTCCGTCTAGTGAACCCCCTAGCAACCATGTAGCAATAACGTGATTGGTCGAACCGATACTCACTTCCTATTGGCTGGGAGCAGTTTTGTTTCTTGTGTGAGCAGAAAAAATCCGAGAGGAGAAAGGAGTTTTGAGCGCACAAACATGGTTTTAAAGGAAAAATCTGAGCACAAAATGACAAAGTTTTGCTCTCAAAACTTGTAAATCTACTCTCAAATATGAAAAATGCTCTCAAAACGAAAAGGCCTTACTCTCAAAACTTGAAACTTTGCTCTCAAGCATTAGAGCCTGCTCTCGAATAATGATAGGATTTTAACTCCATAGGATATCTTAATTATGGGAAATATCATATCCGTGTAAATAAATGGAAAGTCCCTCATTTATTTGCTTTAAGAATTAATGTAGAAATCATTATGCATCCTTACAAATTCTGTCAGATACACAGACACAGGACAAGCATGACAAAAATGTTGGTATATAAGAAGTCTATAGATGAATGTATGTTTCTTTCTTTCTTTTTTTACTTACTCTTTTTTACTTACTTTTTATTGTAATTAAATCATCAAATACAATAGTAATGCAAATTTTTAATTTTGTTCTTTTTTTTCCTTTTTGGAAGAGAACTGAAAACAGAAGATTCAAAAATGACAAAGACATTGTGGCATACAATACTAAGGGTCGACACTACAGAAAAAAATGAACATATATATATATATGAAAAAAACAAACTTGATGGACCGCCATTAGTTGTGGGAATGACTGTTGACTTAAATCTTGAAGCCAATCGTGACAATTAGGAGAGAGAACAAACTGACTAAAAACTTTTTAAAGTTATATTGGCATACAGTGCCTTTATTGCAGTTATATTCTCAAATATGTTCACATGTATAATATTTATTTGCTATTGTTTTTATTATTTATTATTATTTTATGTAAGAATTTGTCATGTATTTTTGTATGTGTATTTCACATTTTACTACGCCTTGCTATTTTTTTAGTCGTTTTATTATTTTTTAAATTTTGAGAACGTTTGAGAAAAGAAAGACAAAAAATCATGTACATAGGGGAATCAAAGGGTGAGTATCGCATCTACTCGGACGTTTTATCCATGAAACCCGGAAGAAGACCCGGAAATGAGTGCGTCGATGTTTTTATTCCCCTCATTTCCACCATGAAGGAAGCAAACATGGCTCTGCCGGTCAGCATAGGGACCCTGCTTCAGGCGGACTTACCGGAGGACGCTGCTTACCGGGAGGACGGCCTGTGCGTGGTCGGTATTTTCGGGAAGGGCGCCATGCAGCCCGGTCCCCTGAAGGAGTCCATCATCAACAACCTGACGGACAAACACATCTTCTCCCTGTTCAGCGGGGCGGACGACGGCGGGACTCCGGACAGCCACATCCAGGCTCTGTACCACCAGGAGAGCCGGGTGCTGTACCTGCTGCTGACCTCCGTGTGCGACTCCCAGCAGCTGCTCCGGGCCTGCCAGGCCCTGAACCCCGGGACGGGACACTCCGACGCCTACGACTTCTGGAAAGGCCTGGACCGACAGCACTGCCTCCACCTGCTCTACATGTTCTCCGTGTGCCACGTCCTCCTGCTCGTCAACCCCAACCAGACCTTCGATGTGACCTATGACCGCCTGTTCAGAGCCCTGGACGCCCTCAGGCAGAAGGTCCTGCCCCTGATCCGGGCTGCCATCAAAGACTGTCCCGTGTCCAAAGAGTGGAAGCTGAACTGTCGGCCCTGTCCCCCACGACTGCTCTTTGTGTTCCAGATGAATGGCACTCTAAAGGTCTTACTTTCAGCTCACTTTATTCATGACATGCGGGTTTTTGTTCAAAAGTAGCAGTCTATATATATTCTTCTTTGGGTCAGAGACTTTCAAGGGCTTCAAACCCCACGGATGCACCCACTAACTCATCAGTCAGAGCCCCCACTATTGATACCATGTCTCTACTGGACTTCAGCAGATTAGACCATGGGTTAACAAACTCTGTCTGGTCAAGGGTCCTCATATGAGCCACTGCCCCCTTACAAAATGTCTCAGATTTCCTTAACAGTCTGGTCTTATTCCTCATTGAGCACTTTAGAAAACATGTGTAAAATAGAAAAAACCTCTGTGGCTTTTCCACAACCCCTGTAAAAGACACAATTCTGGATCACCAAATCCAGAATAGTGCCAAGATCTGGACCAAACTCAGCACATACATGGAAGTTGTTAGCCTGTATAAACACAACAAGTTTTGGGAACATCACTTCATATTATGATTTTATCTGAATTATTGAATGTCGTCAATGGGATTTCCCATTATAAAGTTCAGTGTTTTTTGTGTGACATCAATCTGGATCAGATCCAGATGAAATTTACCTTGATGATAGAGACATGGACCCTATATTATCCTGTGAAACTGGAAGAGAAACCATTAAAAATGGCAGAGATCTGATTTTTTTTTTAAATTCTGCCCAATGTTAACTTATGGGGTTTTTGGAAATTTGGGGTTTTTTTTTTTGCATCCAGACAAATATATGTATCACCACCAAAATCTAATCATTTCTAACTTGGGCCATTACCAACATCTCCTGAAAATGTCAGCAAAATCCGTCCAGTACTTTTTGTGTAATCTTGCTAACAAACAAACATACACCGGCAAAAACATAACCTCCTTATCGAAAGTAACTAGAATTGCTATATGAATTTCCAAGGAGCCAAGGAACTTCCAACATTGTCGGGCAAGTTATTGTTGAAAATGTGTAAAACTATCAAGTGCTATTAAGAATTAAGATTACTTAAAAAGAAAAATCCTGGATTTGCATCTGGATTCAGATCATCACCAAAATCTAAACACTTCTCCCTTTTGCCATGACACACATGCCCTGAAAATGTTTTGAAAGTCTGTTGAGGACTTGTTCGAGAAGATGTGGAAAACTGCCCTATCTTGAAATGTTAACAAATCTTTAATACTGGATTTGGATCACCACCAAAATCAAAACACTTCTTCCCTGTGCCATAACCAACATTCCCTGAAAATGTCATCCAGTTCACTCAGAACTTATCGAGTTATCCTTTTTACAAACAAATGAACTAACTGACGAATGCCAGCAAAAACACAGCCTCTTTGGTGAAGGTAATTAAACAGGTGATTTTTAAATGTGTGCTGAAACAGTGTGAGACATTCATGCATTCTCCTGATAAAAATGGAATAATAGCAGATATATCTTCTGGAAAAATAAAGGCAGAAATGTTCAGATCTACAGGGACTGAAAATTAACTTTTCAAACTATTTGTGGATTAATATTTGGTACTGAAAATACCGTTCATCTTTACTATGAAGATTTTGAAACCTTTATCTCACATGAAAACACATGAGAAAGCAACATTTGCTCTAAGTGGCAGGCAGTACAGTCATAGTTTGTTCTTAATGATCTTGTTTCTGTGATTGTGTACAGCCAAAATTGAAACTGAAACTCAAATAATCTCAAAGCACAAACACAGATGGTACATCTAAGACTGGATTACAGGCTAAATTGACCCAAGAATTTTTTTATTTATTTATTTATTTTTGACCCGGACCTTTTTTGAGTCAGTGCAACCAGAACAATTCAGGTAGAACTGGATCCTTTTAAATAAGATTTTGGCCACTGTCATGTCTTATTAAAATCATATACAGATCAGATCTTTTGCCATGTTACCTTGAAAAAAGGTCAAAGGAAAGTTAAATTTTGAAAAAAAAAAAAAAAAAAGTAATATAAGTAAAGTGAGACTATGAACTTTTAGGGTGAATGCAGCCATAATTGCTTGAGTATTCAGTCCAATAATCAGTGCTGAATGTGCTTTTAAGGAAAAGTGCTGAAAGAATTAATGCAATAAACCGGCATTATGACGTGTATTTATTCTTCTACCAGCCTAATTTACAATATGTCTGACTGAAAATAAGTACATAAAGTCATAGTAAACAAATAAAACAGAAAACTTCTGTAAAAGTGGAAACAAGAAGAGTGAATCTCAGAGTTTGTGAGAAAAACAAATGGAGTATTAGGAAACCTATGAAATAATACCTTTAATGACAAGATCAGCTATGTGAGGCAATTTTCTCAAAGAAGTGTTGGGAACAGAGTCTGCAACCATGTTTCACAAAACACAGAACTTGTTTATACCTAAACTGACAAAATGTGTTACATGAACTAGATCCTCGATGATTTTTTTGGTTTACAGGAGTTTTATTACTGTAAGAAGGAGCTCAAACAACTGTACTGATGAATCTGTTGTTTGTTTTTCTCTAAAGGTCTCCTTAAACGGCTCTGACTCTGGAGGAAACCCCGACAAACCCAAGAAGCACTCTCCTAGGCGGCGGCTTCAGCACGCCCTGGAGGACCAAATTTATCGCATCTTCCGCAAAAGCCGAGTCCTCACCAACCAGAGCAGCAACTGTCTGTTCACTGTGCCCGCCAATCAGGCCTTTGTGTACGTGATACCCGCCATGGAGGAGGACCCTGTGGGCACTTTGCTCAGTCAGCTACGATCAAACTGCATCTTGGTCGACCAGGAGTCCACCGCGGCGATAACGGGGCCGAGGCGTTACCAGCAGATGCGACGCTCAGCTCGGCAGCCCAGCTTTGAAACAGGCAGCAGCTCGATGAGCGGTCAGCTGGTGGACTGCAGTCTGAAGGAGTTTCTCTGGCAGCACGTAGAGCTCGTTCTCACGAAGAAAGGCTTTGACGACAGTGTGGGAAGAAACCCACAGCCTTCACACTTTGAGCTGCCTACGTACTCCAAATGGGTCCAGGTCGCAGCAAGACTCCACCAAGTCCTGATTAATAACACAGAAGAAGAAATAGCTGAGCTGGCTGCAAAAGTGCAAAGCCAGCTGAAGGTTCTGGAGGGTTTTCTGGACGCTGACTCAAAGTTCTCTGAGAATAGATGTCAGAAAGCTCTGCCTCTAGCTCACAGCGCATACCAGTCCAACCTCCCTCATAACTACACGACAACAGTGCACAAAAACCAGCTGGCTCAGGCGCTGCGGGTGTACAGTCAGCATGCACGAGGGGTGGCTTTCCAGCGGTATGCTCTGCAGCTCCACGAGGACTGCTACAAGTTCTGGAGCAACGGACACCAGCTGTGTGAAGAGAGAAGTCTGACCGACCAACACTGTGTGCACAAGTTTCACCTGCTGCCTCAACCAGGTTGACACTTCAGACCCTACTAATGATTTTTTTCATCAGCTTTAAAGCCTCATGAAATATGATAAACAGAACAGAGCTGACACAACACTAAAAGTCTTGTCCAAGCTTGTCTGCAAAGCCCCCTAACAGGAGTAAGATGCTCCACCTCTCAGAAAACATGTCCTTAAACTTTATATTTTTTTTCCCTAATGATGTCTTAAGTGGATATACCCCCTCCACTAGATGTGGGGCACTTCCTGAGCCAGGAGTTAGTTCAGCCCATTGCTGGCTCCAGTGGAGGAAAAATATCCAGGCATGTTTGTGCAGCCACAGTAAACATTAGAGCATGACAGTGGAAAGCTGAAGCTCATGAGTATTTACACCAAAAAAGCATGTTGTAAGCTTGGTTGTGACAAAGGGGTTTATAGGCATGTCAAATCAAACTCTAGTGTGGATTTTAAGGTAAGAAACTACAAAAATGTGATGTGGAGACCTGGGACCAGTGTTAACTTGTTGAAAAGGAGTTAAATATGGGACCTTTAAACAATAGTGATTCCTGTCTTTATCCCAAAGCAACAAAAGTACAGTTCTTGGCACCTGATTTTGGGTATTTTCTTGTTTATGATTTTAAGAAATGCAATGAAAGGCTGTGACACTGTCTTAATAGTACAAATAAGTTTAGAAAATTTGTATTTGTACAGTTTAGACAATGATCTCTTTTCCTTCTCAGCTTAAAACAGCATTGGGTGACTGTAAATACATTCATTCAGGGTTTGTATTGGCAAGTAAAATCACATTTTTCAGTGAAATGGGCTGTTTAGGTGACTTTCCAGGGAGCTAGATTTTTCAGTCCTGATATAGTGACTATAACAGCACAAGCAGCACAATGTGAGCACACCCTACATAATGTTTTAAAACATGAAATTAAAATGTAGGAAAATTTGACAGCCTTTGACAACTGAATAAAAACATTATTTTTTACATACATGAATTTTCTATGATGGTTTTATTGATAGTAATCTCACATTCACTGAGGTTACGCAGATAAAGAGCTGCACATCTTAAAATGTGCAAACAGCTCTGAATGTTAAAATACCTGATACCTTTCTGTACTAGTGTGTGCTTTTTGATTTTCAAATCAAGTCAGAATGCATTTGAGAGCACAGACTTTAAATTCGCTGTTTATTTCTGCAGGAGAGAAGCCTGACATGGATCGAAACCCACCGGTCCTGAACCATAACAGCAGAGGACGCTCCACCAGCTCATGCAACTGTGGAAGGAAACAGGCTCCCAGAGAGGATCCATTTGACATTCAGTCTGCCAACTACGACTTCTACCAGGTCAGGATTCACTCACACTTGTCTCTGCCTAAAGGAAACACTAGAATAGAATTGTTTGTCAGATATCACTCAGTCAGCCCTCACAGTGCTGATGACTTTCACCTTGACTTGTTAAGAAGCTTCCTGATTTGTTACATGACCTGCTCTATCTTTATTAAACCAGTGATGATAAAATAACAACCTTGTACCGTCCTATGAACACACCAAAGATGAGTCAAGTAATCAGCCAGATTTTTGCAATTTACACAGGACGGTGAAAGCAGGGAGAAAATCATCAATCAGAAATCTGAACAAAACTGCAAATAGGCTAAAATACAACAGAAAAATAGTTTTAAATTTGATTAATAAATAAGTACATAAATAAATCAAATTATAAGTAATAATAATAAATAACTAGATCAAATAGATAACCTAAATAGTGTGGATATATATATTAAATAAATGAATACATCAATCCATTAATACATTAAGTACAATAAAGTACCAGCAGATTAATAATTTTAAAGGAAGGATTAATGAAGAGTGAAGTAGATCTGGGGCTGCACCTCACTATTTTACATTGTCATCATTTTGCACTTTTTGGCGCAAGTGTAAAATTTTGGAAATATTCGTCATGCTTGAGCTTTTTTTACCTCCTGTTTTGGCATTATCAGCCATAATAAGCATTCTGTTGCACATCTGAGATCCTCAACACGAATCATCAAGCCACTAGCTTTGATTTTAGCGTCCAGCCTCCTCCTCTTCAGTGGTGTTATTCTCGTCTTTCTTTTTCTCCATGTTGGTGCTGCTGACAGGACTGTTGTTAGTGAGCAGGGGACGGGGTGGTCTGTTGTATTTTTAGAATTTTTTTCTTCTGTTGAGAGGAAGAAAGGCAGGGAGGGCCAAACACACAATCAAGAGAATAACCTAAAATAATGGTTTGATCAATGCCTTTTTGGTGCATCAACAGCTATATTAAAAATAAACAATACCTGTCTAAACGTGGGTCTTGTTCAGAAAGCAAAATTTGAATAAAAATCAATACATCTTTTAGCCCTGCTTCTCTGTCCTACCTTCACTCAAGAAAATGAGGGGTATCCATTTAGTCCTGATTTCTGTTGTTGTTTTTTAGCAAAGTTTGCGGTAGAAATATTTGTGTTCTGTTATTTGGGCCATAAGGTAGAACTGGCAGTATTTAAACTCCCTCTACAAAGAGCCTTTTAGTACAGATCCTGGATATATTAAAGGAGGCAGTGCTGTTTGGCCTGTGATGACAACATTGTAGGAAAGGTGCGATGAAGATTTTCTGCATATTGGTGTGTTTGGTGGTAGAAGCTCAGATGGAGGGGGCGACTCTGAAGCTCTGGAGCTCTGGAGCTCCCTGTCCAGCCCTCCAGAGGTGTTGACACTGAAAGACTAACTGTTGATAAGGGGTTAGTGCCGATTGGTCCACACATCTAAGTTGTGTGAGCCAGTGAAAATGGACTGTATTGGATAAAAGGGGATCTTCACTAAGTGTTTGTTCTTCCGGTTGGTTTATTTTTAATATTTTTAAACTCTCATCTTAAAGAAAAAGTCTCAGATGTATCTGTTGTCTTTGTAGGTTCATCAAGGTGTCCTTTTTTTTTTTTAAACTTCTCTTTGTTTTTTTTTCTTTTTTAGATACAGGTAAAAATAAAATCTGAGACGTGCTTACCCGTACCTCAAATCAACACAAAATACTAAATGATAATAAATAAATAAAAAGATAAGATATAAAAAAAAATAAGTAAAAAACAAAAACAAAAAAAAACGTAATAAGATAAAAAAAATGGGATTTCAACAGTAATAATATTACCACTTGGAGGATGCCAGGTGCTCTAAATTGTTATTTTTTCATGGGGTTGTTTTTTGTTATAGCAGTCCATAAACGGCTGCAATATTGAGTAAAACATATTTATCTTTCCTCTCAGGGTAAATTTTTTTTTTTCTAACCGCACATGTTTCATTACGGCATTGCAGCAGAATTTTTCTTCTTGCTTACAGCATCACAAAGCGTATCACATTCTTCTGGTTGTTTGATAAAGAGAGCTCTAGAGCAGCTGACCTAACCCCAAACATGACAAGAACTGGGTCTGGTTTGATATTTTTCTGGAAATTCCAGATAAACTTTGGAATATTTTGGTCCGGTAGTTGACGATGTGGTATTTTTAATACATTTTTTAAGTGTTATTATTCATTTGTTCCCCTGAGTACTCTCTGGACATTGAACATACATCATCACGTTGCTTTAAATCACTAAAAATTATTTGCTCCCATGTATTTGTTGTATATATTTGGTAAACTCTTCTTTATTTTCAGATGCTGGAGGACAAATGCTGCGGAAAGCTGGAGCGGATCGACTTCCCGGTGTTCCAGCCAAGTACACCAGACCCTGCTCCAGCCTCAAACCAGGCCCAGAGACCCTCATGTGAGGCGTCTGGTGATGCAGAGAGGCTAAAGGAGCCGAGCACTGCGCAGAGCCACACACCAGGAGACCCGAGCCTTAGCCTGGCTCTCAGTCTTGGTCAGTCTACTGACAGCCTGGGGCCTTATGGGGACGGAGAAGGAACCGAAACCCAAGCCCAGCAGAAACGGCCGAGCCTTGTGGACCGCCAGCCCTCCACTGTGGAGTACCTCCCTGGTATGATGCACTCTGGCTGCCCTAAAGGTCTGCTGCCAAAGTTCTCCAGCTGGTCTCTGGTTAAACTTGGCTCTGCTAAGTCCTACAACTGCCACACGGGTCTGGAACAGTCTGGCTTCCTCCCAGGCTCCTCCTTCCTCCTGCCGTGGGACATCGTGGTCCGCTCTCGGTCTGAGGAGGACACAGGACTGACGGAGCCTGATGGGAGCAGCTCATCGTGGCCTGCTCCTAACAAGACCCTGGTGGGGAAGCGAGGGAGCACTGGAGGGCTGGGCAGGAGTCGCAGGAGGGACGATATGGCTCGTGTGTTTGTGGGGTTTGAATACGAGGACAGCAGGGGGAGACGCTTCATCAGCTGTGGGCCTGATAAGATAGTTAAGGTGATGGGACCGGGGGGCACCAAAGACTCTGCTACCAGAGTGTTAAACACGGACATGCCACTGTACATCCCCTCTCCCTCTCAGGGCCGTAGCCTGAAGCCGAACTTTGCACAGCTCATTCGCCTTTACATCGTAGTGCCTGACGCCCCTCTGGAGGTCACCCTCAACCCACAGGTAAACGTGTTTCTTCTAGAATGAATGTAACACCTTTATTTACCACTAAAAACAAACAGAACTGAGGCACTTTTTCACAAATCGGACCTGTTGTAGGTTCATTATAAAGACAAAACAGAGAAAATAACAATAACATATTGCTGAAATAAAAAGCAGTAGGGTTGCCACACTTGACTCTATAAGGTTCTAGTAAAATAAGCCAATAGTGATACTTGTCCCAACGCCATGGCAACAAAAGCAGAAGACCAAGGCTTTCAAAATCAGAAGTTTCTTGTTTTTATCAACAAAAATTGCAGGTAAACTCCTGAACAGACTCTAAGTTGCAAGTGATTATAAGATATACTATCATTTTTGATACACACTTGTCCTATGAAATAACAGATATTGTATCACCATAAAACAATTAATTACCT
Organism: Cetoscarus ocellatus; assembly: GCA_037902135.1. NCBI lineage: Eukaryota > Metazoa > Chordata > Actinopteri > Labriformes > Labridae > Cetoscarus > Cetoscarus ocellatus. Next base: position 435,172 of record JBAMNC010000178.1, on the reverse strand, counting down.
CCACCAAGGAGCAGTGTTAATTTTGTTGACTAATTATTTTCATCATAGCTTTCATCAACATTTTTTCCCCTGATGAAAATTAGACAGTAACTAATAAAACAAGTGCACATGGACTAAAACTAAACTAAATTAACTGACATTTTTGCAACAGATAAAAACTAGACTGAAATGTTCGACAGAGACTTAATCCAATTAGACCTAATTTTGTCATGTAGAAAGTAGGGACAAGTTAGGAATATATCCAATCACAGCTACTTTGGTTGTGTGGAAAGGCTGGATGAGTTAAGAGGGACATCCAATCAAAACTGCCTTAGCTTCATGTTGGTGGGATCCAAGTGTGAAACAGGACTTCAGAAATTCAAGGAAACATAAAAAATGCCTTACACTTTACAACACATTTCATCGACTAAAATGTTGTGAAATTTCATCAACTAAAAGTAGACTAACATTAAAACAATGGAGATGACTAAATTATGACTAAAACCAAAAGATTTTTAAAGTGCTGTCAAAATTAACACTGCCAAAGAGGTTATGTTTTGCTTATGTTTGTGTATTTGTTTGTTTGACTGTGAGAAAGATAACTCAAAAAGTTCTGCACTGATGTTGATGAACTTTTCAGGTAATGTTGGTCTTGGCTCAATGGACACATGATTAGATTTTGGTGGTGATCCAAACATGGCTGATTTAGAGAATATTCTTTATTTTGGGCAGTAAAAATGACCTGTTAGACTGACTGTGATCTGTTTTCATGATTGGACAGGGGAGAAAATACTGCAAATTATGTCGACAGAGGTAATTAGGAAAACCTCTGTGTGTATCACTACTTTTTAGAAAACACTTTGAGCTTATCCCTGTAAGCCAACCATTGGTAAAAAAAAATTTTTTAGGCATTCATCTTCAAAACTGAATTATTAAACATTAGAGAAGCAGGATTCCCTTTTCTTAGGAAGCATTAATAGTTCAGCAGTTGAAGAAGTCACTGGTCAAGGGTGAGTTTTGTGCAAAAACTTGCATAACCTTCAGTGAATTCTTAATTTTAGCTGATTACGTCTCTTTCTCTCAAGGTTTAATTATCTTATCCTTGTTCAGCTGTAAGATTTAGGAATCAGTGACAGATATGTTGGCACAGGTGTGGAAATTTGTTTGTTAGAGTGATGCTGTCTTTACAAGTTCTCACATTTTCTTGAATCCGAGCACAGTTTGGACGCTCAGGTGTGTCGCTTTCTTATATAATACTCGTGGTAACTCCAAATGTTGCTGGAGGATCATCATGTTTTTTAATTTTATGTCAATATAAAACTATTATGGTGAAACTTGTCCTTGCATCCAGCTATATACCTCAAACAAGAACTTATAATTAACAGTTAAATGTATCCAAATGTGAAGAATTTCAACAACAGCGAAGGGCTCGATGAGTAACACAAAGTTTACACCCTGTCCTTTTTTAACTTTATATTCAGTGCACTTAAGGTTTGCTTTTAAAACTCTTGCTCTAATCTGATGCAGTGATACATTTCTGTATTTTTAGCTCATGATAGATGAAATAGTGAAACTTGTCAGGTGTTTTGGAGATGAACCTGATCATACTTGTTTCATTTAACCATTTTTGTGTGTTTTTTATTTTGTTTCCAGGTTCAGCCTGGACCTCCTCCCTGCCCGGTGTTCCACCCGGAGCAGACAGATATTGCTCTGCCGCCCGACGGCTTCTGGGTGCTGCGGTTTCCTTACTCCTATGTGACAGATCGAGGCCCATGTTATCCCCCCAAAGAGAACCAGCCCCTTAACAACTACAAGGTGATGAGAGGCATCCTGAAGGCCAGCACTGCTAACCCTCAACCACAGTGAACTTTACCCTCAACCGTAAAAGAAGACTTCACCTCCCTGGGCACGGTCTCATTAATTTGGACCTCCCTATGCAGGCTGAGGTCAGCCGATGACCCACAGACCTCCTCAGACCTTATCTTATCAGAGTCTGGCCTTGACCCACATTTCGGTCTGGGAAAAGTGACTGAAATCATCGGTTGGATTTCCAGATGTGTTGTGGACATATATGGTCCCAAGGGTTGACTGGCATAAAGATGGATGACCAGGCAGCTAGGAGGAAAGGTTCGCGACGAGATGCTTCAGACTTTTTGTCTTGTGCATCAATGTTTCTATCACACAGGAGAGATGTGCGATCATCTATACCGCTTATCCCTTTTGGGTGCGGGGACTGGAGCCTATCCCAGCTGACACTGGGCAAGAGGTGGGGTATTAAACTCGAAGAAGCATATTTTCACCTCTTTAAAGTAAAACTGTCTTGTTCTTCTATATGAAGAACTCTGCATAATTGTGCATAATTATGGGTGGGCTGTCTGTACTCTCGGGTGAGGATGGTGTTGCTGTTTACCAGGGTGCGTTTCACCTTTTTGGCTGTTTCCAGACTAAATGAGAGTGAAGTCAAAAACAGCCTTCCCTTCATTGATGCCTCTATAGTTTGGCTTTAAAAGTCCACTTCAAAATGACCTATGCTGTAAGCAAAGAACAGAGCAAGATAATTTTATAGAGTGGTGAAGGGATGATGTATTGTTGTTGGCCAACCAGGATGTTAGCATAGCTCTGTTTCCCTTTGACGAAGAGCCTGTGGGACTTTAAGCTGAGCTTTGGGATCACTGAAGATAATAAGGTCTGTGAGGAACTAGGGATACACGATATCATCGGTATGATTGGCAGATATTGACGTTAAAAGTTGGATATGGGTATTGGCTGATATTAAAGCTTTTGCTGACATGTGCAGCCTATATATTGGCCCTGTATTGGCAGTAATATTTGCAAAATACTCAAATGTGCCTTGTCATCACTGCATGGGTACATGTAAAAATCAAGAGTTTGATTTTTTTTTTCAAGAGTTAAATGCTGTTCCTCTCATTGAAGGCAACAAGTCAATTTACAGAAAGTTAAAACTTTGTTCTCTTGACGAAAAATGTCGAAAAATTAGCATATCGAATATGGACAAAAATCCAATATCACACATCCCTATGGGGAACAAAATTCATTAAACTTGTACAGTCAGTTCACCTTGATAATCTTCATGTACGACCTAAATTTAATGATTATTTATAGGCTTAAAGGCCCTGGTGAACCATGCAGAGGTTTTTAATCACTCTGGTTGGTTAGACAGAGGAAAGGCTGAAAGCAGGTGGCGCCATGGTGAGGGATTTTGACGTCATAATTTTTAAGGACCAGTTAAAATAAAAACATATCGGCGAGTCCTCCTACAAGTACAGGTTCTACCAATGTCACAGGGCTGCTGAGCTGTCAGTCAAACAAATTCAACCACAACCACAGAATCCTGAGAAGAGGTCTAATGAAGGGTTTTCTTCACTTTAACCTGTGTGGGTGCCCAGAGCCTTTAAACGTAATCTGAAAAACTAAAGAGCTATTATAGATCTAACATGATGGTTTGACTTAGAAGCAGCCTCATCTCTTCGTATCGTGGCCTCTTAATCAAGTTTCCTCCTAATCCAATGACCTGATCAAGTTGGTGCCCATGGCTGTGGCGATAGTGTCATTGTTGATTAATTAACTATCAGAAATGACTGCATGAGGGCCCCCAATCATATCTGTAGTCCTTGTTAGCAGCTCATAAACAACCATCCTTTTAAAAACTCAATTATGCTTCAAAATTCAAAGGCGAGACAATATCGAGGTGCAACCAGAGAAAAACACAAATAAGAATCAAACAGGGGAGGAATAATTGATTAATAGTGAATTAAATGATACACTGTACAGAACTTTCTAGCATTTTTGTGCCATTTTAAGCATTCAAAATGTTTTCTTTTACAGTATAATCAGTCTTCATGAATCCCTGATCTTTTAACCCTGTTAAAGATTTAAAACTTAATCATATTATACATTTGTCTTGCTTTATAACATGATTTTTCTCTTAAGATCCAAATATTCTCACGTTTGTTGAACGAAACAAGATTTCTCTATTATCCTCTTTTTTCAATTAAACACAAGAGAAGCATTGATTTTTTTTATATGTGAGGAGAAGACATTTGAAGACCACTGCAAAAACACAAAACATATTAAATTGATATGGGAATACTACTGATTATATAATATTTTCAGGGGCCCCCTGCAGTCATAAGCCCAATTCATACTGCTGTTTAAAGGCATGATATGGGTGGAGGGTAACAGAGGTGTGATACTGGAGAGAAGGAAGCACAAGGACTCAGCGGGAGACAGGAACGCTGCGAGTGAGTGTCTCTGCCTTTGTGTGTATGTGAGGCCACATGCTGTGTCGCACGCATCTGCAGCGTATTGCAGCGTGAACTGAAACTGATATAACGGCTTCGCGGGATTAATGCGAATGTCTCCTGATGTAAATATAACGGAACAACATTGCGGTGCTTTTGCTTAAAGGCACTGTGAATTTCACTATAGGCTCTAAGATCTTTCCTAACCCTCTCCCACCCTTTGCAGCCAGGGATGGGAATCAAAAACCAATTCCTGTTAAGAATCGATAACAATTCCCTCAAGGAACCGATATCATTCGACCTCTTGATTATCAATTCCCTCATTAATTCTTTCCACTTTGTTCTGCCTGCCCTGCAAACCCAGGACGTCACACTCTCATCAATGGCAGTTGGCAGAAACGAGAACAAAGAAGTCAAACTGTAATCATGGCAGACAGAGACGGAGGTGCTCAAAACTGTGCCTTAATTTGAGAAAAACACTCACCGCACAATGTTCAGTGGGTGGAAACACCAACAACCTGCAGAAGTATTCACCTGCAGCACAGCGTTGAATATCAGGAATGACGTGTTTGACATTTTGCCATTAAAAACGTATGTAGAAAATCAAAAGTCACAAGAATTGGATTGGTAAGCAGAATCGATTATGGCATTGGTAGCAATTAAATCCTATCTGTTCCCATCCCTATCTGCAGCCCCCGGGGTTAGATGCATTTTGTGTTTAAATGAGACACTGAAATCTCTTTTGCATGTTTTCCTTTTTTCAGGCATGTGAGAAACTACCCTAAAATCCCCTCTACATCAGGCCTTAAGAACTCGTAGTACTAAACTCACTTGTTTTGGACTCATTCCTGCACCACTCTGTTGGCTTTAATTTGGTTTTGTGCACCATTTAAAACAGTTTTACCCTGATATATTAAAACCTAAAGCATAGTTTAACTCTTCCCAGAGGAAGACTCAATTGATAAGTGCCATTTTTCTTTCTCTAAGAATGAAAAACCGAACACAACAGGGACACTTTTTTGTTTACTGTGTGGTTTTAAAACATTATAATTGAGCATTTGGACTGCCTGTTCTTCTTCATCATGCGTGCCACTTTGCTTTTGTGTTCAATGATTTCTTGAACTTTCTGAGACGAACTCTGATTTTCACACTGACTTCACACTGTGATCAGACAGCTGTGCGAGGAGGCGTTTGATGGAGCAGTATGTGAGCTTCTTTATCCACTTCTTGTCTGTCACTTTCCTTCTCAACAATCTGTGCGACACAGTTGACTTTAAATCATAAATATTTAATGAAATGTTTGTATGTTGTGTGTAAATGCAAAAAGGGGGCTTTGGATTAAAGTGTTGCCTTCACTGTGTATTGTGTGCTACAGTTTTACGTCATACTGCAGCACAGCACTGCTTTTTCCTGAAACACAAAAGCACTGAAAGGCAACACGATTATGTTTTTGTTGTTGTTAATAAAATTATCTGTTGGGCATTTTTTGTTCAGTGTTTTTATTCATTTTATTTTAGATAATAACCAAACAGTCACTCAGGTGCTGCAGTCAGTTTCTATGTCTTTTAGTGCAAATAAAATACTGCAATTAACTTTTTATATTCCTTTTGCTTATGAAAAAATATAGTATGAATATCATCTCCTGGGTGTTTTAGGACTGCAAACAGACCATTTTGTTTCACTATGTTGATTTGAAATGTTATTGTCTGTTCTTTTAATTTATTTAATATTAATAAAACTTGCTCAATGTCTGGAAGGGGACCTAGAGCACTTTTATTAAGACAAAAAAAGGGAAAATCATAATGTCAAATTTTTGCTGGCAAAACATAGTTACCATTTAATCAGAGTTTTTAAAGCAGGACTTAACTCATTATCAGGGTATTTTGATGTGAAAGGCAACATTTGCTAGTGAGTACAAGACTGGTAAAAGTGCAAAACAAATAGTTATACAGTGAGATGTCTTACTTCTTAAGATTTACTGTATTTTTCTTTCTTTCTTTCTTTCTTTCTTTTTGCTTCCAGCAGATGGTGCAATAGTCCATCATCTTTGGTCCACCACTGTGATATCAATGTTAGGAGATGTAGAGCCTTTATAACACTAACCTTATTAGATTGAGAAATAAATAACCTTTTCATTAACATGATTAATAACAGGGGATTGAACTTGTTACAAACTGAACCAAGCATTTGCTGTGAATTAAGTTTACTGAGACTGTTTGCAGTGAGGCAAGAATTTTTTTCTCACGTGGGCTCCTGACATCTTCCTCTCAGGGTTCACTCAAATCCTTGAAAAAGTTTTTTAAAAATTCCTGAGATTTTTGTTTTTTAATTTCAGGCCAAAAGAATTCTCAAGTCTCACTTTTGCCTTTATGAGGTCCCTGATTTTAGATCACAAACACTTACTGAGTGTTGTTAAAGGAAAGGTGATATAACAAAGTGGTAAACACATGGATTAAATTTAAAATGAGTGGAACTTGACAAAGGAAAAAAAAAGTTGAACATTAAATATCTTGTCTCTGTAGAGTATTCAATTGGATATAGGGCGAAAGGATTTACATATCATTGTATTCTGTTTTTATTTAACGCAACGACCCAACTTCATTCAAATTGGACTTTGCATATACAAAGTAGCTAAAATCGTCAAATAACATGCATTTAGGCTTACAATAGTTTTGAGTTTATATTTAGAGTTATTAAGTGAAAGCACATGAAATACTCATGCAGAGTAAAAGTACTCGAGGCTACAGTGATGTCTGTTTTTACAATCTCTCTTTAAAAGTTGATATAATGGAGAATCAAACCTGCCCCAGTGTAACAGAGCACTAATACAGACGTTATCATTGATCACAGTGTTTCTGAATTGATCTATCATTTATCAATCAAGCTGATAAAACTCTTCTGTTTCCTCTGAAGCCAAATTATGTTGTTTGTGATGTAGAAATAGATTCATGTGTGGTGTACAGTCTGTATTCTTCCCTTATCTTTGAGGAACACAGAAGTCATTTGTTGATCTCATGTCTTAGTCACACTCAAGCTGAGCCCTCAGGAATGTGGTTATTAACAATGAAGTTAATGACAAAGCTCAGGAGAGATTGAAGGTCATAAAACTGAACAATCATTGGTCGAGATTTAAGGAAACACCGAACATTCACTGGACTGTAGTAATCAGAAAATAATCTCTGACTTTTATCATTTCCCCACTACAATCACACTTTAATGATGTCCAGTGTGTGATCGATATTCAGATAGTTATCTAATAAGTGTGTTACCTGTCAGGGGACAGGTGCCAGACCAGATAAGGACAGCACGTTGCAGTGGCAGCAACATTTGGAATAATTAGAGTCAATCAGTACATTTAACTAAAGAGGGGATAAAGGGTGACGCTGTCTGGGGCCCAGCCTCACAGGGGGCCTGAAGAGGTTAAAAAATGTTTTGTTGTGTTTTTTTTTTTTTTGGTTAAACTTCAAAGTAGCTTGAGATACTGCATTCACAAGCAAGAGATGGACATAGATGGTCCTGACCTTGACCTTTGACCTTCAAAATGTATTCAGTTCATCCTTAAGAGATGAAATGTGTTCAAAATGTGAAGAAAATTTCTCAAAGTGCTCTCGAGATACTCTGTTCACAAGCAAGAGATGAACATGAAGCTTCATGACCTTAACCTTGACCTATGACCTCCAAAATACAGTAAGTTTATTCTTAAATCAGAATGGAAATGGGTGGAAAAATTGAAGAAAATCCATAAAAGAATGTCTGAAATATCATGTTCACAAGCAAGGGACTAACATGAAGGCTTCATGACCTTAACCTGTGCCATTTGACCTCCAAAAGCAAATTACTGTTCCCCTCCAAAAGGGGGGAATCTGTTCAATGCTTAAAAAAACCCTGCAAAGTAGCTTTAGATACTGCATTCACAAGCAAGAGATTAGCATAAAACTCCCTGACCTTGACCTTTGACCTTCAAAATGTATTCAGATCATCCTTAAGAGAGGAAATGTGAAGAAAAATTCTCAAAGTGCTCTTGAGATGTTGTGTTCTCAAGGATGGCCTGGATTTATGGAGATGGATTGATAGAGATACAAAGCAGATATTAAATTTGTTCCTCTTATTAGTGCTTAAAAGTTTTTATAATTAACTGAAAGTGTTACAGCTTGTAATAATGTGGCCCAAAGGCAGTGAAAATGTGGTAAAATTCACATGGCCCTCCTAGAGACCAAGATGTGTTACTAAGATTGCGGCGCCCTCAAACACAGTGGCTCACGGCTCTCCCTCTCAGTATCAATACAATCATACGTGATATATATCTGTGAGTATTAATTACTATGTGTTCAATAAGTATTCTGTATATATTCATCTTTTCTGTGCAATACATCTCTATATATTTTTTTACATTCTTAATATTTATCCTTTTGTCTTATTGTGTTTGTATATAGAGATTTTTAATTGAACTGTCCTGTAGGATTTTATCTTGTTTACATTTTGTACCTATACTTTCTTATAACTATTTTATACTTACAACTATTTTATACTTTACTTCTGTTTTTACTTAATTATCTGTTTGCACTGAAAAAGGAGAAGCTCTCCAATCTTGTACATTTTGCATAATGACAATAAAGGGCATTCAATTCTCTTCTATTCCAGAGACCAAAGCTTTCTGTCCCTGCTTTAAATAATCATAGTGTTGAAACATCTAAAGAGCTTTAACAGTAAACTTCAGCTTGATTCACTCTTAAATTCTGATTATAAAAGCATCTGAGCTAGAATTGTTCACACAACATTAATCTGTAATGTCACCAAAATGTCCCAACGGTGTCACAATGTCCTTCAGAGAACAGTGACCGCAGCAGTAAATGTGGGAGTGTGTGTTGAGCAACAACAACCATAAAAAGAGCACAACAAACTCCAGGAGTTCTTGATTGTTGTTCCTACCTGTGGGCAGGTACGGGGGGAGGCGGGGGGGATAAAAGCCGACCCACATGCAGATCAGGGTTTACAGCTCGGCTTTGTTTCTCATTTATGCTCTCGCCTGAATACGACTGTGCCAAAGTTCAGCGTTCACAACCTGCAAGAACAAAAGGAGAAAGAAGACCCTGAGCTGGATGTGCTCCTGCAGCTTCAGCTCACAGATTTTACCTGGAAACACCTGATACTGCTCCGAGAGGCGGTTCAGCTCAGAGAGACGTGAGTTTAATACATCATCAGATTAATCAATGAATCAATAATTAAGTAAAGTTAAGTGTTCTCAGGCTCCTGTAATGTTTCACCACAAGGTTAACTTTCAACTTCTTTTAGTTTGAAACCATGAAAAGGCAAAAATACCAGTTTTTGTTATTTAGACATTACAAATCCTGCTTCTCGTGGTCTTTGCGAAGTATTTTGACAGAAAATCTGAATTTTTGTGGACATTTTTCTGCCTGACTTCTCTCACCTTGAGAGGACAAACTTAAAGGAGTAATGCATGTCTTAAATTAGTGAGTATAAGACCACAGACTCTGTTACCTCTGTATTCTTTTTCATATCAGTCTCTCCTGCATTTGAGAGTTTTAACTTTAAATTAATATGTTTGTCACTAACAGCTATAAAACTGAGTTTTAGCACATTTACATTTGAGTTTATAACATTCATCCTACATTGACAAGTTCAGAAAGTATGATTTTAGAGACTTTCTCTACAATAATGTGACTAACTGTGGGGATATTTGTCCTTGACTTTTCTCACATACTTTTCTGTCTGTTAAAAAAAAAAGACGACTGTAATAGGCAAGTCATTTCCACCCACTTACAGTCTGTATGGATGTCTTACAGCTCCTGTGGGAAGCTTTGAGATGATTATAAAAAAGACTGTAATTAATGCTAATGCATCTCTATGAGCAGCACAAGTAAACAAAAACACTGAGTGGAAATCATTACTGTATTGGGTAAAAACATAAGACTGTGAAAGACTATTAGAAAATAGAGGGATGATTGATTTTGGGGGGCTGGAGGAAGCAAAGCCAATCCAAAAAGCTGGAATATAAGAATAATGTTTCACAAAGAACACTTTTCCAAATGTTATTCTGTTTGCACAAAGCTGTCCACAAAAAATTTGTTTTTATATCTGTTAAGTATAAAGTTAAGATGGCAGTAAAACTGATATGATATAACATCATATATTTAATTCTGTTTAATTCAGTTGTTCTGGTGAAGGCAGAGATACTAAAGCCATTGCTTTTGCCTTTGCTCTAAACACTTTTGATAAAATTAAATTAAATGAAAAGAGGTAGACTATCAGACATTCGCTTAAAGAGCTATATTTGTCTGAGTTATGGATGCATGTGATCTGAAATGTTCTTTTGCTGGTTTTGGGTTCAGGGAAGGGATGCATGATATTGGATTTTTGCTGATATCCAATATGCCAATATGTCCCAACTCATTATTTCTGATATTGATTTCAATAACAATGTAAATACTGATTTTTTTTTGTCAAGAGCACAAAGTCTCTACTCAACTAAAATTGACCTGTTTCTTTTGAGGACAGTCTGTTTGTGTTAGAAAGAAATGTGAAGCAAGAAAAACAACATTTTATTCTTAAATAAATAAAACATTTGATTGATTTGACCTTCAGCGATGATGAAGCAAACCACTGTGGTACACTTGTACATTCTGACAATATTACTGCCAATTTAGGGGATATCTATGGCCAATTTGTAAGGCCAAAATATTGGTTGAATTTAACGCGTAGGGTGTCAGTGGTGCAGTCTGATAGGGCGCTTGGTCGGTAATTGAAGGTTACAGCTACGAGCTAAGCTCTGGCTGACACATGGCAATGTGTCCTTGGGTATAGCACTTAACCCCAAGTTGCTCCCCCTGCTGCATCAGTGGCATGTACATGGGTATGAAAGGGCAAAAATGTGTAAGTTGATACTGAGGGACAACTGACAGAAACTCCAACCATCAATGAGGTAATGTGTAGATATGACCTGCAGTGTAAAGCAACTTTGAGTTGTAAAAGAGACTAGCAAAGCACAATATGAGCTCCAGTCCATTTACCATTTACCATACATCAGCAAAAATTTTTATATCTTCCGATACGAATATCTGTCCGATATTTAATGCATCCTTAGTTTAGGGTTTTAGGTTGGGGCCAAAGTTGGTTCTTGATGGCGCAGCATAATCCTTCCCCCTCATGCCACAGGAGTTAGCAGTGAGTGCTTTTGCAACCTACGGTTCTACCCCTTAATCTGGAGCTACTACAAGTTTCAACGTCACTATTTGCGCATTAGTTTGCAAGCTAACAAGCAACAGTATGTTAGACAAAGTGAAGCAAACTTTTAAATACGAGGGTGATATTGTCACTCTAGGGCAGACAGAAAGGAAATATAGAGACTCTCAGGAAGGTCAGTGTCTTCAGGTACTGAATACAATTCTGGCTTTGGTGGCAAGAACATGTAGAGCTGGACGGGTCTGATAATGTCAAGTTGGCGTGCTTTTTGAAAGTCAAGAGATGTAAGTTTTTCCACGTGCACACAACATTTATAGCAAAGATTACTTTCTTTTTTATGGTTTCAAAATCAACCTTGTGATAGGCCTACATCTTTTGTTGGTAAATACAGACTGTGATTAGTATATTTGTCATTTTTCAGTTCTTCCGTTGGTGATGCCACACTAAGAACTCTGCTTTCCTCTCAGTTATACAAAGACCAACATGGCCACCAAGAAGACAGTCCAGCGAAGGATTGTGTCCAAGGATGGACACAACAACGTGCGAATCGACAATGTGGAGGGTATGGTGAAGCTGTATCTACACGACATCTGGACCACCGTGGTGGACATGAAATGGCGCTACAAGCTCACTCTGTTTGCTTCTACCTTTGTCATGACCTGGTTCATCTTTGGGGTCATCTTTTACTTCATCAGCATGGGCAATGGAGACTTTGAGCCTGGTTTGAGCGCCAACCACACTCCCTGTGTGGAGAACGTGGGGACCCTCACTGGAGCCTTCCTCTTCTCCCTAGAATCTCAGACCACCATTGGTTACGGTTATCGTTACATCTCAGAGGAGTGTCCGCTCGCCATCTTCACTCTGGTGGCTCAGCTCGTCATCACCGGCCTAGCTGAGATCTTCGTCACAGGCGCCTTCCTGGCCAAGCTGGCTCGTCCCAAGAAACGGGCAGAGACCATCAAGTTCAGCCAGCTGGCGGTGGTCTGCAGACGTCAGGGGAAGCTGTGTCTGATGGTGAGAGTGGCCAACATGAGGAAGAGTCTTCTGATCCAGTGTCAGCTGACGGGAAAGCTCCTCCACTCCAACGTGACGGAGGAAGGCGAGAAGACACAAGTCCACCAGAGCACCGTGGACTTCAACATGGACTCCAGCAGCGAGTGCCCCTTCCTCATACTCCCGCTCACCTTCTATCACGTCCTGGACGAGCACAGCCCGCTGACAGGACTGACCGCAGAAAACCTCCTCACTCGAGAGTTTGAGCTCCTCGTCACTCTCAACGCCACCATGGAGTCGACGGCAGCCACGTGTCAGAGCCGCACCTCCTACGTTCCTCAGGAGATCCTCTGGGGTCATGAGTTCAAGCCTGTTCTGTTTAGCACCGCAGGGGGGCGCTATGTGGCGGATTTTAACTTCTTCGATAAGGTTCAAGTGAGTAACGACCCTGCCTTCCTCAGTAACAACACAGAGAAGCTCAAGCTGGAGGAGGGCTATAAGAAAGAATAAAGGCGTTTTTGATTGGCTGTTGAGGAATATGACAACAAGACCCGACAAATGGTGTCAGTCTGTGAGGGTGTTTACATGCACACTAATAAACCTATTCCCATCTGAGTCCTTTTGTAAACTGCATAAACTGGTAAAGGCCATTTTGAGAAATCGTCTTACTATCTCCAGCTTCTTTCCCAATTATCCATTCATCCAGCGCACACATACACCTTAGCCTGGTTTCTTTTTTCTAAAACAGATGTCCACGAGTAAAATATACATGTGGAATCAGAAGAAAGAAAAGAAACAGAAAACTAAGTTTTATGCAGCAAGAGTGCTGGGAAACTGCATTTTCCTGAGTGAAATCACTTTCATGCTCAATGAAATAATGGATGTGACTGTAGTTAAATGTGTGTAACTCATTAGTTAGTTTTGTGTTTGGGAGCAGGATAACTCAAAAATGTATCTACATAATTTGATGCAATTTTCAGGAAATGTTTATCATGAAAAAATGAGGAAGTGATTTGATTTTTATGGTGATCCCAATTTGGATAAGAATCCTAGATTTTTTTTAAAATAATTTCTTAACATTGTAAGATAGGGTAGTTTTCCACATTTTAACTAATAACTCATTAAGTTCTCGGCAGATTTTGATGACATTTTCAGGGAGTGTTGATCATGGCACAAGGCAGAAGTGATTAGATATCGGTGGTGATCTAAATCCAGATGTGGATCCAGAGTGTTTTTAAGGATTTGTTAACAGAGATGGGGCAGTTTTCCACAGCTTTTGACAATAACTCGCCTGACAATGTTGGGAATGCCTCGGTTTGTGCTCTCAGAAGACTTCTAGTTTATTAGTTAAATGGCAAAATACTTGGAAAAGTTTCACTAGAATGGTTGGTGTGGGCTCCACAAGAACAATAAAAGAGATTCATTCAATCAATCAATCAATCAATCTTTATTTGTATAGCGCCAATTCATAACAAGTGTTATCTCAAGACACTTTACAATAGAGCACAAAGCTCTTCATATTATGGATACACATATATGCATAGATACATATAAACATATAAAAATACACATATACATATATATACAAATATATACATCCAACACCCAACATGAATCCATATAGCCAATCATGAATCCCTCCATCATGGCGGCAAGAAAAAACCTTCTGTAAAGCAGCAGGAAATCTTGAATGTGGACCCCAGTCTCATGATGAACAGCAAATCCACACGATGCTGTGTTGGGTGTGTGGGCAAAGGGAGGGAGGTAAGTGGAGACAAGTGGACTAAAGTAAGAACTAAAGTTAGTGACAGATCAATGGACCAATCATAGACCTGTCGCCGTCACATTTGTTTCTGCTGAAAACAAATTTATTAGAGGAGGGTCCTCATGTCTGTGTGGTTGTGGTGAAAAATTTATAGAAGTATAATCAATAAAAGTCTTACTGGAAGTAAGAATTTATGGTAGTGATGAACTCATGGGTGCCCAGACCACAAGTGCATCCCTACCATATTTGTCTCCGTTAAGTATAAATGTATTAATGGTAGACCTCTTGAGATGTGACACCTCATTTTCAGGAGGGATCTCATGTCCATGTGGAGCTAGAGATAGTTACTATAGATGTATCCACCATGGATAGAAAGATCAGATTCATTGTTGAATAACTCAAGCCCCATTCACACATGTTAAAGAAAATGAAATTATCTGGACTTTACCCAAGTGAGTTATATATATAAATGCAAATAGTTGAGTTTTTCACTCAGACCTCTCCTGGATAATTTACTTGTGCCCCCCTAGTATTTTTTCAGAGTAAAGTCTGAGGTCATTCACTGACGGCGAGTGGGGAGAGTGACATCATCCTCTGTGACCAATGCGAAATTCGAAAAGTGAGACTTGACAGATAAAAACAATCATTGTTGGGGGGAGAAGTTCATTTGATTGCAAGGAGAGTAACACAAACTCAAATGTGTGTCTTGTGCTTCTGCTGGATACAGAGCTAAAACATTGCAGCTTTTTTTCTCTGGTGTAATCATCATGCATGTAGTGACGCTGGTTCATATTCACTTCTGTGTGCTACAGTGCTCCTCTCATCTCATTCACTGATGTTTGTGTTATGCTTTATAACATATATCACCGAAGTTAGGTTATAAATTGGGATCATAGCATAAAAGCTCTGATGAATCATCTGCTACATTCTGAAAACTGCATTCCACTGAATATTTTTGACATCTTGACCTGCCCTCCACCCCCTCCACCCTGCTGAGAGCAACAAGAGTGAACAATTGTCAGGGAATAACCTGGACATTATTCTCATAATAATATGGTTGCATGTGTGAAAAGGGCTTTTGCCAAACTTACTACGGAGCTAAGAGACAAAACAACAGGAACTAACACAAGAAGTGAAAAGCTGTTAGAGGCATTGTTGTATCAAATCATGTATTTGTGGAGAGAAATTAAACCTCTTATAGACTTGTAGAAATGTGCTTTTTAAGTCAGTGCCATTTAACTGAAGTGTATGTTAATGCACTGAACCAGACAATTACCATTAAATATGCCCAATAATCAGATTTAATGCGTGCTTGTAAACACACTCTGTCCATGGCCCACAGTTTTGAACATTTTGCACATGAGTTAAGACACTTCAAAATTACCTTTTAACATATTCAAATTAAATCTAATTCTAGTGAGGTAAGCTTGGTTAAAGATAAAACATGATAGTGAAGGTTTTATTTTGTCTAAACTGTAGATGCTTTTGTACAGGAGCCTGTGGGAGGAGATGCCACAGGACATGCACCTATATGCTTTATTTTACCCTGTGTTCACATTGTTTTGTTCTTTATTTTTTTAATATCTTCAAATGTTTTTGTTGTTTTCTCAGCAGAACGAGCACATTGTTTGCTTTGGATCTTGAAGTATAAATTCACTGTGGGATAACTTGTGTTCGTCTTTTTACAAGTGCTCATGGATCTGTTAGGTCATTGAATTTGTACTGCATCTTCTTCACAAGAATATCTTGTGGAAGGTGCCATGTTATGGTTTAGTGAAAAAAATGTGAGTTTTTTAATGTGGGTATATTTAGAAACAAAATTTGTGAATGTATCACAAACAGTCTGCAGCACAACAGTGTAACTACAGAATAACTTATAATGTAATAGTACTGATTAGTTTGTTTTTTGTAAATAAAAGTTTCTTTATTTACTAAAAATCATCGAATTTTTGTCTCACTGTGTGCATATTCTGGGAAAAACCTTCAGCCACCTATAATTGTATGAAGGATTATATTCCTAAAAACAGTCTGAAGTATGAATGGGTGAAGGCTGTGAAGGATAAAACAGGTTCAGCCGCTGTAGGTCTCTGTTTTCTTACTGTCAGCCTCTGTTGTGGCAACACTGAAGATCAGTCAGCAGCTCGAGCTGTCATTGACTGTGTATGATCCAAACAGTCTCTCAGTCCAAAGCAAAGCTGGTCTTTAATGTCAGAGACAAAGAGATTAAAATGAAGGGATATTTAATAAAACTCCACCATCACAAACTTAATCTAAAGCCTTCAGTTCTGCTTGCAGAGACTTAATTTTAGTTTATCTTTTCTATTTTAGTCCCTATGTTTCTGCCTGGATGGATACATCTCTGGATATATGTATGTGTAGATATTAATATATTTATTACATGTATTTATACATATATGTGTATCTATAAAATAAAGAGTATGGCTTCAGCCTGCCCTATTGTAAAGTGTCTTGAGATAATACTTGTTAGAAACTGGCGCTTTACAAATAAAGATTGATTGATTTTTGAATGATCAAGCAGCATCTTCAGCACTGGAGAGATAAAGGTCCCACGTCCTGGTCTGTTTGTCCGTTAACAACAGGGGTGTTACAAATGTTTTCACTGAGGGCCAAATACCAAAAAAAATGGAGAATTCATGGGCCACACTAATCACCTCGCCCTAAATATATTAAAGTCAGACAAACTATTCCAGTGTTTCTTCTGTAATAGCTTTGCAGGGACAATTGCCATCAATGTCAAGGCTTCAGGATGGCAAATTGAGGGGGGCCCTAGTTGGTCCTGGTCAGGCTGTGCTGGATCTGGATCTACTTCTCAGAATGAGACCAACACTCCATGCAGGAGAGAGGGCAGATGAAAATGGTATATCTCCACATTCAGATGCAAAACAAGAGTAAAATGCCAAACTTTTTTGGGAGTGGAAGTTGGCGTTAAGCACTGTTGATTGTACAGTGGACCTTCAGATGAAGCACATAGTAGAGAAAATGAGAGCAATCTGTGCTTTCATTCAATGCCATAGTCTGATTGACATCATTCACCAGTCAAACACAAGATCCATGTTCTGATTTGGGCGACCTTTAATTTTATTCTTATGTTTTGTGAGGCAAATAAAATTAGCCGCAATTAGCCCCAAAGTGAATGTCTTCTAGGCAAGTTTTTATTTAAGATGATAAAGAAAAAAAAAATCATCTCTGAGGATCTGATGCAGCTCTTTTTCCCTCACCTTTAGAAACACTTGGATCTGAGGTACAGGAGAATATGGAAGGATATGATGAGCTCTGTGCTGATTGGCAGACTTTCAAAACAGTCATGGCGTCTGCCTGTGACAAGCAGAAAACACACATGTAGGTGGAGAGGCTGCATAACTATCACATCATATATCCCAGGAAGTAAAAAAGTGAGCATTTAAGGGGCATTTTCTTTAAAGAGGCATTTCTCTGTGAACTGAGTTTAGTGAAAGGTGTTATGTTCTTCTGTTCCCCAAGCCCCTTCCAACGAACATTAACAGCAAAGAAAATTGATTTCGTAGGACACGAGACCCTAAAGTCAATGCAGAAGTGAAAAAAATGCCACTGTTATTGCACTCATGCCTGCATGACTGATCCAACACATACTATCCCTTAGCAAAAAAGTTGTTTATTCAAGTGTACTATGAGTACACTCATTTTATACTAAAACTGAGGTAGTATACTTGAAGTTTAATTTTTATATACTTGAATTTAATATACTTGAGAATAGTATAGTAAAGTATGCTTGCCTTATACTGAAAAGTATAAAGAAAAGTCTAACACTAAGTACATTAATACTAAGAGTTACACTTATACTTTAATACTAAAACTTATACTTGTACTTAAGAATAATTTTTACTTCTTTCTGCCACAAAGTACTAACACTTAGTATATATTGATCCAGGTAGTACAGAACAAGGTCAAGTCATTGCGCTTACACTTAAATTAGCAGAATAAAAATATTTTTCACTACACACATTTGCTTTGAGGTATTACCCCTCTTATAAACTTACATGTTCAAGACCATATAGTGCTGGAGTTCAAAGGTTTACAGTAAATAATATGTGTGCTCAATTGCATTATTGTTATTTACCTTAAAAACATAAACAGAGAACATTAGATTTGACTTTATTGATCAAGTTCTAGCCCTTTTCATAAGGGTTTGGGGTATACCTTAAGTATACTTCAGTAAACTGACGTGTGGATTAGAAGTACATATAGTACAGTAAAAGTAAATGCATTCATTGTATACTTGAAAGTGTACTTTTGCAAACTTAAAATTGCCTCCTAAAGAATACTTCAAGTATACTTTTATAAACTTAAAAATGTTCCAATTTAGTCCGAAGAAATATTGAATTAGTATACTTTGTAGTACACTACAAGTACAATGTCCGCGGTAAACTTGCTACTCAGGTATACTTAATAAAATGAACATCAAGTGTACTACTTTTTGCTAAGGGATTAGCAGTCTGCTTGGAGACTAGTTTGGTTTTGGCTTGGTTTCTTCTCCATATATTTGAGAAAGACACATATAAGGTGTTCGTAAAGGGTTGGGGACTCAAGACTTTCACTTCTATTGCAAAATAAAGGCTTTCACTTTCAGAAATTGAAGCTAAACTGCAGTAAAACACAAATTACCCGATGCTTTTATTCTGAAGAGCCTGAACCGGAAGTCGTGTCGTTGTTGACGTAAACACGGAAGCAAAGCGGAAACGCATCTGAGTGAAGACTTAGCTGGAAAAACCTCTTTGGTTTATGCTTTGTTTTAATTTATCAGCTTGGAAAACTGTGTTTGGTTGTTGTTTGACATTTTGGAGCAGAGATGAGCGTCACTCTGGACATTCGGCTGAAAAGAGCGAACAAAGTTTATCATGAAGGGGTAAGAGTGTTAACATGGTCACCAGCTCTCAGGCTGTTTCTTTAGCTTTCTGTTTGAGACTCAGACATTTATGTCTTATTTAAGACATATTTATGTGTGACTATGAGATGAATGGTCACCTACCTTGGTGCTCCAGACACATGACCAGCAGCTGACCAGCGGGGGTGTTACACTCAAATCTGTCCTGCACGGGTATTTAATGACTTTGGAACAAGACTCTCCATTTAACCAGATTAAAAAGAAATAATAATAATAAAAATCAGCATGTTTGCACTCTAAAGAGAGACATGTATATGACAGTCCTATCAGAAGTAGCTTTTATGGACTGCAGGTATAAAACATGAACCGAACAGGGGCGGAAACAGAATATTAATGTGTGGAAAAAACCCCCACTGAAAACAGTCATTTGCTCAGACTCCAGTTCAGCGCTATCTGCTTTACAATAAAGTCATTCAGAGGGTAGAGCAGACAATCTAATAGAAATCAGTGATAATTTTGTTGACTAATTGTTCTCGTTATAGTTTTCGTCAACAACCCTTTTTCCCTTGATGAAAACTAGACAGTAACAATAAAAACAAGTGCACATGGACAAAAACTAAATTAACTGACATTTTCATCAACAAATAAAAACTAGACGAAAATGTCTGACAGAGACTTAATCTAATCAGACCTAATTTGGTCATGTGGAAAGGAGGGACAAGTTAGGAATATATCCAATCACAGCTACTTTGGTTGTGTGGAAAGGTTGGATGAGTTAAGAGGGACATCCAATCACAACTGCCTTAGCTTCATGGTGGTGGGATAAGTTGTGGAGCGATCCAATCAGAGCTCCTCTCTTTATGAATTGATATATTCGTGTAGAGCAGGTTCACTGTTTGTTGTCAGTTCTGGTATTGTAACAGAGATGCTCTGCCAGGTAGCCTAAATAAAGGTGACTGCAGTTCACACAAAAGTTGCATTTGTTTCTGTTCATTTATACATTCAAACTTTACTAGCATTCAATAAAGGATTATTAGATGTTTCATTTTATCCAAGTGTAAAATATGGCTTCAGAAATTCAAGGAAAAATAAAAAAGCCTTACACTTTACACTTCATATTTTAGTCGACTAAAATGTTGTGAAATGTTATCAACTTAAACTAGACTCAAATTAAAACACTTTATATGACTAAATTATGACTCAAACTAAAACATATTTTTCTAGCAAAAGAGTATAAGTAAAACTAAATTAAAAAGTGCTGTCAAAATTAACACTGATAGAAATACAAGTACTTTTCAGAATTTCAGATGATGGGCCTGTCAGTAGTTTTTCTGTGGGTACCAGCACACAGAATAAGAGGAAATGAATTAACAGACAGGAAAGCAAAAGAGTAAACAAAGTATATTAACACTGATTTATTAATTAAACTAAATCAGTGTTAAAATGAGGAGAGTGATATGAGGAAGAATGAGATTTGGACGCAGGGCTGAACAGCATATTATTTAAGATAGGGAAGCGTGCTAGGGGTAGATGTAGTTGGAAATCTGAAACAGTGGAGCCTGTATTAACTGAGTTTGAGAAGTATGAAGCAGGAAGAAGTAATTTGGTCAAAAAACTTGAAAGAATTAAAAGCCATTTTATTTTAGAATTTCTGAGACAAAGCTCATAAAGAAATACTATTTCAGTATTGCTGTTGATATAGTAATACTGTGACGGTTTGTTGTTGCTGTGTTGAGAATGACACTCATTTTAAACACAGCTTGAGACACTAGCGTCCTCCTCTAAGCCTTTCAGGTGTAACAGGTGAGGATTTCTGCTCTCTGTTCAGGAAGTGGTGGCCGGAGTCATCGTGCTGGTCTGTAAAGAGGCCCTGCAGCATCATGGCATCTCTCTGAGCATGGAGGGCCTGGTCAACCTGCAGCTCAGCTCCAAGAGCGTTGGTGTCTTTGAGGCTTTCTACAACTCCGTGAAGGTAAAACAAGGACACTTAAAAAGGGGGAGCAGGGGAACTGGGGCCTAGCCACACGGGGGGACTGTTGAGGTTTAGTGGAATTCAAGTTATAAAATCAAAGTTTACTTTTGACCTACGTTTGCAGAGCAGTGTGAGTTGTCAGAGTCCTTACGTTTCATCAGGTGGATCCATCTGACAAAGCTTTCCTCACTCGGGGGGGAAGAGGAGTAACAGGAAGACAGAAGACGGGAAGGAGCAGGAGCCAGTGGCCATATTTTTATTTTTATTTCTATCTAATTACATTTATATTTAAAAATAGTTTTTTTCTTTTTACTTTTCTGATACCTGCATGCTTTTTTACCCTGTGGGCCTGTTATGCTGCTGGAATCTTAATTTCCCTGAGCAAGTTCTATCTAATCTAATCTAAACTAATCTAATCTAATCTAATCTTTAAACTAAAACATTTGTATTTGGTCTGGAAATGACCTGACCATTTGGTTTAGTTGTACAAAGTGCAAGAAGTCACTGCGTGCCTCCAGCTGACCTGTGATGGAAAAACATTCACCAAATCATTTTCCCTTTTTTCACCAAAGGTTCAATCAATCAATCTGTATTTGTTTGGCGCCAATTCATAACAAGTGTTATCTCAAGACATTTTACAATAGAGCAGGCTGAAGACAAACTCCTCATTTTATGGATACACATATTTGCATAGATACATATATATATACCTTAATAAAATACACATATATACACATACATACATCCAAAACCCAACATGAATCCATTATGAGTGCAGCTCTGGGCCAACAAAACTACAGGGAGGTGCATCTATAGGGGCCTTACAAGTAACGGCAAAAAGAAAAACCTCTGTTTAGCAGCTGGAAATCTTGAGTAGATCCTGTTTCATGTTGAAAAATGTCCCATGGATTTGAGAATCAGTCCACCTGGTGTGGAGATTATGATTTTTCTGGGGGAAGGTTTGTTAGTTTGTTTGTTTGTTGGCGAGATAATTACTTATCAGTGCAATTTGATGACATTTTCAGGGAATGTAGGTCTTGTTGTTCATTGTATTGTTTATTTTCTTGTTTACTTTCTGTGGTTGGTTATGTACTTGTGTAAATATTTTTGGTTATTCATTTTTGTGAGTATGTATAAAAAAGATGATTAATTAATTAATTTCTGAGCACTGGAGAAGGGGTAGAATTAAATAAGCTTTTGCTTCTACCTTCTCCTTTTTGGGCATGTTTTTCTGATATTTTTAAAAATTGTTTTAACTTTTTTTTCTCTTTTACTTTTGTATTACTCACATGTTTGAATAAAGCCTTCATTCATTTATTCATTCTGTCCTGGCAGAAGGGAGAAGTGATTACATTTTGGTAGGGATCTGAATCCGGATGTGGATCTAGGATTTGTTTTTAAGGATTTGTTAACAGTGCAAGATAAAACTTTCCAAACTGGACCAAACAGCATAGTTATCTATCATCTCTCTCCTGTTGCAGCCCATCCAGCTGATCAGCAGTAACATCGAGGTGGCCAAGGCTGGAAAAGTCCCAGGAGGAAAAACTGAGATCCCCTTTGAGTTCCCGTTGAGCACAAAGGGGAACAAAGTGCTGTATGAGACCTACCATGGAGTCTTTGTCAACATCCAGGTGAGAAATGGTCCCAGAAAACAAGCAGGACAAAAGATGTTATTCCTCATGTTTCACTCTTTTTACTCGAGTATCATCAGGAGACCACCAAAATAATATCATGTGGCCCATTTTCTCCTTTAGACGTATCAGGAGAAACATCTAGATCACTTTTTATCAGCTCAGTTCTGTTAGATAAACTTCTCTGAATAAGAAAAACATTTTATTCTCAAAGAAAAGCTCCTGTTTCTCTTTGAGTGTTGACATTTAATGATACTGAGGTAAAGCGTTTTGGTACATTTATGGATTCTGCTGATATTACAGCGGATATGTGGAATACATATAACTGATTTAGAGATTTTAGACCCTTTTTAGGAGGGCTGACAAACCTCTAAGCTTCATCTTAGCCCTCGCACAGTGACAATAAAATATGGCCTTGGCCCTATTGTTCTTTTTTAATATGACAAAAATGTTTGCAAAGGTCTTAGTTTGATATTTTTGTAAGCCAAACACTAAATTCTGAATAATAATTCTAAGTCAGGATGCAGAGAAAACTCAACTCTTTTGTTAATAAATGTTTGTTTTCACTGTTTTGACCTCTGATATTTGTTAATGAGTTAATAAGCAAACATAATATCCAGTGCAATATCCTTACTGACAAACTTGCCTTTTGGTCAAACAGTGCTCTCATGTTTATATTCATATTGTAAATATTATTAATGTTAATAGAATCAGTTCTTTGGCCTTGTTTATAGTCTCACTTCTACTTATTTTATTTATTTTTTCTTTCATAAGGAAGTTGATTACTGCTTACTTAATTTTTCACTTCAGTTTTTATGCTCTTATCTATTTAAATGTCTTTGTTTGATATTCTTATGATGTACTGTGAATAGGAGCAACTGAAACAACTGAATTTCTCCTTGGGGATTAATTAGTATTTCTGATTCTGATTCTGAAATGACAGAAGATCCCAGAGGTTAGTCATGCAGAAGCTGGGCGTTTTAGTGAGAAATTATGCATCTCAAGGCCTTTTGACTGAACCGAAATATAAATAATAGTTTTTTTAAAGGGACTTTCATACCATACTGAGAGGTTATGATGCAAAACGTGGAGGTGGAGTGTGACAAATCGTGCTTTAAAATGTTGCTGATATTGAAACTATTAAATGTGTCTCAACACCAAGTTGGCCCTCCTGTTGTGCTGAATTAAAAACCCCAATTCCAATGAAGTTGGGACATGTTTAAAGCATAAATAAAAACAAGATACAATGATTTTGTCCTTTTTCACCTATATTCATATGATAACACTACAAAGACGAGATATTTATGTTCCTGACAGGGACAGGGGCAACAAAAGGGAAAAGAGCTCGATAAACACCTGTCTCCACAGGTGAACAGGCTCATTGGAAACAGGTGAAGGTCATGACTGGGTATAAAGGAGCATCCTGAGACACTCAGATGTTCACAAGCTAGAATGAGATGAGGTTCACCACTTTGTGAACAAACAGTCAAACAGTTTTAGAAAGAGAAGAAAAAGAAAGACATCCCTTATTTGTTCCTCATGGGGAAATTCAATTCTTTACACTCTGTTGTTGAAACATGCTACACACACACAGGCTGAAACACACATGTACAAACAGGTCCTACGATCATGCACTGATGGAGACATGTCAGGGTGATGGCTTGCTGCTCCTGAAGAGGCACTACCGAACTACCGAGCAGTTTTGGGGTTAAGTGCCTTGCTCAAGGCCTTGCCCTCCAGCTACCAAACCATCTTCCAAACATGGTTCAGTCGGCCACCCTCCGATCCCCAACCTAGGTCCTTCTGGACTGAGCTACTGCAGCCCTGTTGACTCTCGCGAACAATGTTTCTTATGAACAATTGCAAAGAAAGTAGTGATTTCATCATCTACAGTCCATAATATCATCAAAAGATTCAGAGAATCTGGAGAACTCTCGCCATGTAAACAGCAAAGACAAAAAAAACAACAACATTGAATGCCTGTGACCTTTGATCCCTCACTTCAGAAAACAATTGTCAGTTTAATGCAAATTAAGACTCTAAGCAAAATCTGATGCTTCGACCGTGCTGGGATTTCAAGGAATAGAGAAAAACAAAGCAAGCTATGATAGTAAGAGTGTTTCACAAAGATCAAAATTTAAGGAGACCTTTACGGTTGTCGTGGTAAAAAGTATTTCAGTGAAGTCTCCTGCTGTTTTGGTGTCCTCAGTACACTCTTCGCTGTGACATGAAGCGCTCTCTGCTGGCCAAAGACCTGAGCAGGAACTGTGAGTTCATCGTACACTGTCATGTAAGTCAGACTAAACTGATTTTTATAGTTTATTGTCTTTAACACTAAACAGTTTAAAGTTGCAGGACAGCATCTGTTTTATCGTCCTCCTGACCTCGGATGTGCTGCTCTGATTTCAGCCACAGAAAGCCAAAGTCGTCCCCACGCCGGTGAACTTCACCATCACTCCTGACACTCTGCAGAACGTCCGAGAGGTGAGACTCCACTTTAACCTGCACTTTGGATTTCTGTGAGAAAAGCTGACAAGAGAAACCATCTTTGTGTTTTTAGAGGAGTGTGCTGCCAAAGTTTCTGATCAGAGGAAATTTAGACGCCACCAACTGCGTGATCAGTCAGCCGCTGACCGGAGAGGTGGTGGTGGAGAACTCTGACGTCCCCATAAAGAGCATTGAGCTGCAGCTGGTGCGGGTGGAGACCTGCGGTGAGTTCTGCCTCTGAGATGATTGGAAAAGTGTTGTGGCTGGGGGGCTGAGATGTATGCGTGTCCCAAATGGTTTGCATGATCAGAAACGAGGAACACGAACTGTAGTCGATGCAGCAGCTCCAACCAAAATGTAGAACCTGCTAAAACTTTGGCCAGTGCCTCAGTCTGACTGTGGTTGATCATTTTAAACTTTCATGGGAAAATTTATCAAAATGTATGGAGCGTCCCATAACCTTGCAGTGATTTATGGGACGGCCCCCAACTTATAATGATTAGATTTTGGTGGTGATCCAGATAACCGCCATTAGCGAACAATCGTTTTTGCTCAATAACTGTCTAACTAATAATGATATCAACATGATTCTGAGTGCTAGTTGTGGGTTTTCAGGGTCATTAATCATATTATGATGGTAACTTTATCATGGAACTATTGCTTATAGATGTTACAGCAATATGTGAGCTACCTTGGTGGAGGTTTGTGCTCTCAGAGTGCTCTCTAGTTTTAACATGTTTATATTATTTTTTAACAGCAATAGCAACAACAAAATAAATGAGTACATGCAAATCAAAGGCACTGTCTTTTTTCTATTTTAACTGTTTTATTTCACTGTTTTAACTTGGTTTTTATCGTTATCTTTTTTTTTTTAATTTCTTTTTATGTATCTTCGTTAAAGCACTTTGATCGACTGCTGTCTCCTTAAAGTTGCTTTATTAATAAACTTGACATAGATACAAGGATGTGTGCCACTAAACTAAACATACATCACAAAAAAAGAAGAAAAAAACAAAAGACTTCTCAGACATAATGCCATCATGGTATAAAACAATTAAATATGCATATTAATAGAAAAATTAGGTAAGACATTTTTACAGGTGCAGTTTATTATTTTCAGGAGATTGTTAAAAGTCAAATGGTAGAAAAGTTTCTTTAACCACATTAGGATCAGTAGTTTATTCTCCTAAATTGTGGAGTTTGTTGACTGACATGAGTTTTTGAGCTAAAATGTGGCTGATACTCATGCCCATGACATTATCCTTTAACTACAACGATGAGCTAAATTTAGCTCACAATGAAGAAAACTTGTTTTTTCATTTCCCAAACAGCAAAATTATTGATCTAAACATTTTGAAATTGCCTAAAACTGCCTGTATGTCTGTGAATTTTACATTGTAGTGGTGTGAGGGGAAGGATTCTCCAATATTAAGTCTGTGTTGTTTAAAGTAATATAAATGATACACATGCACACTCTATCTATTTTTAGCATATTTAAACTGTTGAATATGTATATTGTTGGATTGTGTTTTTGTTCTTTTTTACCCCTTTTGTATATTTTATATATTTTTGATATATACTCAGGTCAATTTTGCCCTATTTTCTACCTATCTTTATACCCCTTTTGTATATTTCCTGACCCTTATTCTAACTGTATGTTGACTGTTTTTGCACCAATTTACCAAAATTCAGATTCTGTTTCTGATGATGTCCTTGGTGCTGTATAATGGTCTAAAGTGACTTAAACTAAAACAGGTTTACATCAACATCCCTGTTCAACTGCTGTTATTGTACAATATAAACATGCATCATTTTGAGGAGGTAAAAATTGAAACTCCTGTGCTGTAGCTCCACACAGTGGTCAGTACAAGCTGACACTCTTTCCCGATGTGCAGGTCACATGACTGAAAGATTTTCATGACATGACTGAAAAAAGTGTCTGATCGCCCTCATGTTGCTGCTTAGAGCCTCTTGGGCATGCGTTTGTCCTGAACTCTGTTGTCATGTCAGGACTTTAAAGGTATCTGTTGTTGTTCAGGTTGTGCCGAAGGTTACGCCAGAGATGCCACAGAGATCCAGAACATCCAGATCGCTGAAGGAGACGTCTGTCACAGTCTGGCTATCCCGATCTACATGGTGTTTCCGAGACTCTTCACCTGCCCAACGCTGGAGACGACCAACTTTAAAGTCGGTCAGTACATTAAAAAATCAAAACTGTTGCTTCTCTAAAAGCAGTGGTTTCACCTGACATGGATGGACTGGTCAGTATGTTTCAATAGTCCATCTGAGCAACAGCACATAGACAGTATTTGAGCAGAGCCTTTTATAAGCATATCCAGCAGGTGATTGGATGATTGTTTCATCAATCACACGAATTATGGGCTAATCAGCTAATGTGGTGGGCGAGCGCAATAAAATACAAAACATGAGCCACTTAGTAGAACAAACTCACCAAAGCATGTCAGAAGTGAATCAAGAATATATTTTCAATCAAGAAACACTTTCAGTGTGGTTTGTTTTTCATTTAATAAAGAAATGCGGTTCAGATCTGATAAAACAGCTACTGAAGCTGTTAGCATCTATGCTAATCTCTGTAGCTCCCACCTCTTCCTGCTTTACAAGATGCTGATTGGGCCGTCCCGCTTTGGGCCGCTCACAATCCTAGAAGATTGGAGCTTTGACAGATGGATCTGCCTGATTAAAGTCAATGAATCACTGCAAGGTTATGGGACGGCCCCTTTAATATGACTGAGAGAGACCTGAATAAGGAAATACACTTCTCAACACATTTTATCACATTGTGACAAAAATGCCTGAGACACACTGAGACTAGGAGTCACTGCAGTACTGAGGCCAATCACAAGGCTCCAGGAGCTTGTAAACATTTCTTGTCCTCAGAAAATGAGCAATAAAGAAGATTACACCATAACTGAGCTTTTAGGTACGATAAGTCCTTGCAGGTTAAACTTAAGTGACTTCCTTCTTCCTTGTTTGTGCTTATCAGGGAACAGAAGTTACAGCATATGACTCAGTCACTGAACATGTACTTATCATCTGACCCGACAGTTTGTCATAAAATGGGCAAAAGATTATAATATGTTGCTCCTGCATATACACATGTATACATATACAGTATATATATGTAAATATTTATACATGTGCTGATGCCTGTCTCTACCAGGGCGCTCTTGTAAACAGTTCTTTTAAACTTTTGGTTAAATAAAGATTAAAAATGATCTTCACTAAAAGTCAGTGTGAGAGTTTTATCTCAGCAGGAGGTGAACTGTTTGTTGTGATGATGTTTCTCTTTTTCTTTTCAGAGTTTGAAGTCAACATAGTGATCGTGCTTCATGATGATCATCTGATCACAGAGAACTTTCCTCTGAAGCTCTGCAGAGTCTGAACCGGAACATCGGCACAGAGTAAATCTCCTGCAGACTTCAGTCTCCTAACAGGACTGAAACCCAAGATCTGTGCGAAGAAGGACTCTGAGATCTGAGAACTGCTGATGTTAGAAATGAACTGAGGAGAAAAGCACTGCTAACATCGTCTGTGATACGCCTGATCTTTACTAACATGAGGCAGTGGTTCTTAAAAAAATCTTGAACATTTCATTCACTAACATGTAAAAATATTGCTTTTTGGTCATTAGATAAAATAAAAGATTTAACAGAAGACGGGAAAAACATGTTTAAAAACCACAGTATAGAATCACTGGGACAAAAAACATTTTATGCTTTGTGTCTCAAGGTGATGCAGGACTTTCTGATTTTCTGCAGACAAGAAATGAAACAAGCACTATTGTCCCGAGACCATTGAACCCAGGAATAAAAAAACATTTTTATCACAACAAAAGTAACTGTATGACTTTTGGCTTTGAGCTTATCAGATTCTTTGCCATGTTTCATTAAAACAGCTCTGTGCCCACTTTTGGGTCCCAGACCACCAGGCTGCGTTAAAATGACCAAACTAATGTGCTGAACATTCATTTGTCATTTCTGTATTTGTTTAATAAATGTTACATTTGTAAAGACATCTTTTTTTATCCAGATTCCAATTGTGCAGTTTCACCTCAGTGATGCTGAATGTTTACTGAATATGAGTGTGAAGGAAAAAATGAGATTTTAATGATACCAATGCTAATGTCCATTCTGCTTATAGATCCAGTTCTTAATGATTCCCTAAAGGTTTTAAGCAAGTAAAAATTAAGTGTATAGAGGTTTTTAGGGTCAACAATGCCAAACATGCCTCTCTTAAGAGTTGTAATCTTCATCTGTAAAACACTTCTAAAAAACAAGGTTACAAAGTGCTTTACAAGGACAGCGATAATGAAAACAGCACAACAAATGAAGTCAAAAAACTTGTTTAAGAGAAATACATAAAAAGATAGAACACAATAAATAAAACATGTGAAATCAGGGAAGAATTGCCAATGAAAGTATTTCTTCAGAGTAGATTTTAAGAGCTCAGACTAAGCTGAGCAGATCTCCTTGATATCGATCGCTATTCTGCAGAGAAAAATGTTTGTGTTTTTTAAAATCTGATGTTGTGTGGTTGACATCTTATTGTGTTTAATTAAAACAGCATGGACCGCATCTACTTCCTGTCTGCCATTAGTGCTTCTTTATGTACTTTGGGCCGACTGTGATTGAGAGCAAGACATCCAGGATTAATGAGAGAGCCTGATGTTTGTGGAAGGAATGGATAAGGGAAGCATTGAGCAAAAAGACGAATGATATCGATTCTTTAAACTATTCTAAACTGGAATAAGTTTCTGATTTCCATTCCTAAATTTAACACTTGAGTTTTGAGTTGTAAAAACTTTGAAACCTTGAGATGTGGAAAGACACATCAACCAAAGACGAGCTCAAACACAGGTTTTTTTGTTTATTTGAACATTTTCTCACATCACTGTAAGAATACAAAAAAACTCAAGCTGATGCCTTTATGGATTTTAATCAAACACTCAGGTTAACACGAAACAGAAAGATAAAAGCAGGCATGACGGCAGAAGTCAGGAGGATCTCACTCCGACATTGTGGTCAAGAGAATAAAGATAAAAGCTTCAGGGGGGCGGGGTTAAGTCATCAGGGGGCGGGGCTCAGTCCTCAGGGCGCTTGGCGCCTCCTGCTGGTCAGAGCAGGGGAAGTCGTCGGGCAGCAGAGCGTGATCCCTGCAGGTGGGACAGGTGCTCTGCTCCTTCAGCCACGAGCGGATACACTGAACACAAACAGAAAAGCACCTTTAAGTTTTAGACAACACCCTGTTTTTTATTAATGAGGAAAAATATCCAACAGTTTCACTTTATAAAATGAGTTATAAACATACTCAGCGTGTTAGTTTGTGCAAAAAGCTCTAAAATCATAAATATCCGTCATTCTCATAAATAATCTGACACGCTGAGGTCAGGCGTTCATTTAACATATTTGAAGGTCACCGACTGTTGTTAAGTTTGTTGAAATTTTCATTCATGTAATACATTTCTGTCATTTTTTGACACATTAATGCTATTATAATCCATTATAATTTGATATTAAGCTGCTGAAAGTGCTCAGTAGATGTTTAAACTAATAAAACTGTGAGCAGATTTTTGAGCACTCAGTGACTCAAAGTTAAGACGATAAAGGATCTACTTTAACCTTTTAAGATCTAAAAAGTTTAATTTAATTTAATTAAGTGTTGAGATAATAAAAGCTTAACAATGCTAACAGCAAAAGATGAAATTAAGCTTCTGTAAAAAAAAAAAATCAAATCAATTTCTTAACAAAATCTGAGTTCATCTAAACTTAAAAAAAAAACAGATGCAAAAAATTATGAAGCATTACAGATATTTATAATTTCATATAGCTATATGCACAATATAACTCACTACAATTATGTTTATAACTTTAACTATAACTGCATTTTTTTATGTTTCTGTAATATTAATAAGTATGCAGAAGCTTTTTAACAGAAATTATTTTCTTTTTGCTAAAATATAATTATTATAGTCACCTAATTTTTTTAAATTTACTGTTCCAAACAACCCCAGAAAAAAAAGGTAAAGCATGTTATCATTTCTTGATTAAGACGTCAGATTATAGTTATTTACCTGTTACTTAACAGAAAAAGAAGTTTGAGTGGTTGAATGTTCTGTTTGATTAATCTGAGCCCAGTGAGCGGCTCAGATTTGGGTATAAAAAGGTGAATTCAGTTTGATTTACTCATTCCTTTTCAACATGTGTTTCCAATGATTAAAATATTTATACTTTTAAACACGTTTTTGAACGATTTCTAAAATATCTGTCTTTTCATTTTTATGACAGGAGGGCTCATAAAAATCTGTTAAGCACTGTGGGTGTTTATAATTAAGATTTTACTGCATAATAATATCTTATAAACATGATTTTATGATGGGTTATAAAGAGAACCTTCATTAAAAAGTCATTTTCTCAAACATTAACGATCATTTTCTCATGTTTGGACTGGCCCTTGCAGGCTGCCGTCCCCCTGAAGTGAACGTGTGCTCTGAACATCAGTCTGTTCGCTGACCTCGTGATGGAAACTGTGTCTGCACTCCAGCACGCACATGTCCTCAGGGCTCATGTCATCGTGACAGATGATACAGGGGTCTTCAACATTAAGCTGAAACAGAAAACAGATGGATTTGAGCCAAACTGGGGACAAAATGTAAAGACTGAGTATTTTTCTCATTTTGAAGGTTTTTCTCAAACTCACAGCTTTACTGATTAACAGTGATGTCAGCGAGGGCTGAAAGATTTAACATTTTCATATCGCAATCGCAATTTCAGACAAAGATCCCCAAAGCTGCAGCTCTCCTGACTGACCCAGGATCTGTTGTTTCAACTATTTTACGTGTAATGTTTTACAAATTTGCGGGCAGTTTGCATTCATGGAAGTGCTGGTGAGCAGATCAACAACACAAAGCCTCTGTTTAGGAGTAGAAGTTGGAGTATCCCTTAAATAATAACAGATAATTTATCATCAGTATTAGATGATGAACGTGTTATGAGCTTTTGATCACTGATTTTCTTACTGTTGTCTGTACTGTAAACACAGTGATTATTGCACTGAAGCTTGATTTGAAGAAAATCATGAATCGAATTGAAATCGCAATATCTGCCAGAAAAATCAAAAATACATCTTTTCCTGAAATCGTTCAGCCCTACTGTCAGCATGCTAACACAAAAACACCTCTGTCCTGTGAGAATGTGCCATAAGCAAAATAATGAAGAAGCTCAAACATTTGACTCAATCACAATTTCAGATTCTGACAGCATGAATTTTTAGGTCATGGACCTATTGGTGTCTCATCATTTGGTTCATGGACCTGTTCTATCAATATCTTTTTAGGTGGGGTTTACTCTGTTTTCGGCCTAAAATGGAGAGTTTTCATTGTGTTTTCGCCTCCTGTTTACACAAGACCGATGCCCGGAGTGCCTGAATCTGCAAGCTTTTGAAACCAGGGTCCAGAGTGGAGAATTTTGAAAACATATCGCGGCCTGGCTTCATGTAAACGGGAGTCAGCGTTTTAGGGTGAAAAGCTGAGATCAACACATGTGCAGTACCCTTTCACATGAAGGCTGCGCACGCATACCAGGAACAGCAACAGCTTTGGCCGTCTACCGAGCAACATGTGTGCTGCTTACCGTGCTCGGTTTGTTATCCAGACAAAACTATCCAGACAGATTTGTTTTCCATTTCTGAAAACGGCCTCATGTAGCCTTACTTTGCTATCCATGCATCCATATCATTGCAGTTACCCATGCATCTGTGAATCTATGCTGACTACAGATGAATCCTTTCAGAAGAGACAGCATCCATTAATGATGACATTCTCCCACCATGAGCAAGCAGACACTCACAAATACACACAGCACGAGCCCCCATCAGAGCACACACACTAACTGCATCCATGTATCTTTGTACCGATCATGTAATAAACTATGATAATCCACAGTCTGGTATTAAGAACCCTTCATTAAACATCTCATACTATCAGATTCACTGCTTTCGGTCAAACTGCTGCTCAGAGCTGGAGCGGCACTTCTCTGTTCTGTGACTCACTGCGTTGGGCTGTGTGGTCCTCTGGGGTCCAGGTGCCTGCCACGCTGCTGAAGCCCCTCGCTCTGCTCGGCCCGATTTGGCAGCCAAACTCAGTTTCTCCTGTCACCAAACAAACAGACACAGATCTTAGATGACAACAAGCTGGACAGGTAATCGCTCCAAATAACAACAGAGTCCCATCAGGATAAAGTGAGATCACGGTTTTATTTTTACAGGTGAAGGATCTACCTGATGGTCCAGGATGAGCCGACTCACTCCTCCGACCACGTCCTGTAAGGACATGCTGCTCAGGCTGCCCCCGCTGGACGAGCGGAAATCCTTCATAAACCGAGTCAGCTCTGCCCTGAACACACAAACAGGTCCGTTTTTTACAACAGTGACTTCTTTTATAAGTTTTTATCCTCACTTTTACAAAAAAAGGATTAAAGACAAACAGCCAGTAGGGGGAACCCTGCAGTGAAGATGATTATGGGTAAAGTCATTTTTAAGTTCAGACATGATTAATCAGTCACAGAAAGATCCTCCTCCTTTACTCTGTCCATTACTCCCATTTTTCATCTTCTTTCAGTCTGAGAGAAAGTCGTCTTTTTCATGTTTATTTCTGTTACTATTTTCTTCCACTCCTTCAGATTTGGGAGTTCAGGTTTAAACCATCTTCTTGTTATTGTTGAGGAAAGACTTCCCTCCCTCTTTCATAGATTAACTTTTCTGGATGTAGCAAACCCTTTTTCCCTCCGAGAGACCCCTAAAACAGACTGTGGCTTATATACCAACGTGACTTTATATATTTCTTTTAAAAAGACTTTTTACTGCACCAACTATGAAGCATTCAACAATTTACATTTTAAAACCCTCATATAGCAAAACTAAAAACTCCTTTATGACAGAAAAACATTAAAATGACACTGTATATTAAATAAATTACAGAAATGACCGGCTGGATTATTTTTTTTTTTAAGATTTTCAACTAAAATTGCCTTAAATACTTGAAGTTTCTTCTCATTTACTCTTCTATTGTTTTTATTATTTTATTCCTATTTTTAAATATATATTCCTTAATATTGTGTTCATTTTTATTCCATTACTGTTTTTATGATCATTACTGTTTTATGCATGATTATATTGTACCCCTGTACAGCACCGTGGTCGACTGAGTTTGTTTTTACACGTGCTTTAGAAGTTTTTAAAGCCAGAAACGACCTTAATCATAGTTATAACTGGATGTGTCTTGTTGTGGCAACTGAGCTGACTGAGCCGCCACGACAGACACGGCTTGTTGTTGCCTGTTGCGATGGAAACACATTTTCACTATTCATCAAATGTTGTGTCACCGATGAGCAGAGGGAATATGAAGTTCTCTGTTTACCTTGTGTGGTCGGGGAATATGGAGGCCAGGCGCTCTATGGCTTTATCAAACACCGTGTTGCTGTGTGTAAGCACTGAAGTCCGGGCTGGCGGTTTGGTGTGCGTCAGAGGCGGAGCAGCAGGAGCAGCAGGAGCAGGAGCAGGAGCTGCAGCAGCAGGAGCAGGAGCTGGGGCCGTGGCTGCAGCCTGCTGAGTCAGCGTGGGTGAGCTGCTGGAAGCTCCCGCTGAAGACTGAAGGGCTGCAGCTGTGTCTGCAGATGTTGTCTGCAAACGAACAGGAAACAGAGAGACATTAGATTTTCATTATCCTGCATCAAACAGTCAGAACCAATGAGCCGAGAGTAACTCTGACATGATCCGTCGATTGAAAACAAAACAGTGTCTGTGCCTTCTTAATTACAAAGGATTTTGTGCTTTATGGATGAATTCTTGGGCTACGGTGCCTTTGTTCAGACAAGAAAGTGGATATATTTGAGAGAGAGAGAGAGAGAGAGAGAGAGAGAGAGAGAGAGAGAGAGAGAGGAATCGTGCATGACAGAAACAAGAAGGCCACCTGCTGACAGAACCACAGAAAAAAAACTGCAAGGCTGCTTCAGTGTTTTCTGCTTTTCCAACAGCAAATAACGCTAATCTCCAAAATCACATATTTCTCAGTGAATCTTGTGATCTCAGGTGCTTTTAATTTAAGAGTAATAAGAGTTAAATGTCATAAAAATGAACTAAAAACAAGTAAAACTGAGAGCGTTAACCTCACTACTGTCAAAAATGTGGGAAAGCTGCCCTGTCTGTTAACAAATCCTTAAAACAATTTCTGGATCCACATCCAGATTCAGATCACCACCAAAATCACTTCTCTCTTGTGCCATGACCAACATTCCCTCAAAATCTAATCAAAATCTGTTCATACATTTTTGATATCCTGTTTACAAACTGACAAATGCTGGCTAAAACATAGCCTGCTTGGTGGAGGTGAAAAATAATCTAAATTTATTTAATATTTCAGATGTTTTGTTGGAATTGACTAAGTGCAAGTAAAAACATTCTCCAGCACTTCTCACTGATCAATCCATGACCAGATCATTAACCTCATCCATTTCATCAAATAAGAAAATACCTGTTATCATGTAATTTCTCTTTTAGCTGTGACCTGTCAGGAGGAGCTTTAATTATTGCTGCTGCTTCATGGTTTGATGGTTTGTGGATTGATTGTCTTACCTGTCCATCTGTAGCTTCACTCTGACCGCTGGCGGCTGAATCGAGTTCGTCAACTCTTTTGCCGCTCATCACCTGATTGGTCACCTCTTTGAGCTGCGTCTGTGGATCAGAAACACGAGTCTTTACTTAAACATCGTCCACACAACTCTTAAAAGTGCATTTCTGTTTGTGTGTCAAACTCTAGAACAGCCTGGATGTCACTTTCAAAATGTTCAATAACATAAAAATATTTAAATGACACTACAGACAATATTAGTACATTCACACAAATAATCTAACGAAAACGTGGTTTTATACCAAAACAATTTGTTACCATATAAGTCATTTTAAGAATGTATATTAACACATGCAAAATATTGTATTAAATAACATAAAATGTAGTTTAGAACAGACTGTGGAGAAGCTTATTGTATGGGTATACTTAGTTGGATGGATGATTATGAATACAGTAGTGTACATTTAAATATAATATATAAATATATATAATATATACATTCATATTTTCTGAAGTGCTCACTTATTAGTGTGTTTTGTTTGTTCTCTTGGAGGTTTATATGAAGAATGGAGTTGTGTTCGATGAGATTTATTTTTCTATGAAGAGTGACTAGTTTGTAAAATGGAGCTATTACCCATGTATTTCTATTGTTACATGAATAATGACAGCTGGTACTAAATTTTGATTTTAATTCAGTATTTGATCTGATTTGTAAGGACGGGGCAGGACCAGATAAGCTCTTTGCTTCATTCTGTTCCTTCTCAAACCGGTCGTTGTGTTGACAGCAGTATTAATTGTGTTGACTAATAATTTTTATCATAGTTTTCAGCAACAACCTTTCTTCCCCCAACGAAAACTAGACCGTAACTAATAAAAACAAGTGCACATGGACAAACACTAAATTAACTGACGTTTTCATCAACAAATAAAAACTAGACTGAAAGGTTTGACAGAGACTTAATCCAATTAGATCTAATTTGGTCATGTGGAAAGGAGGGACAAGTGTGGAAAGGTTGGATGAGTTAAGAGGGACATCCAATCACAGCTGCCTTAGCGTGGTGGTGGTGGGATAAGTTGGGGAGTGAACCAATCAGAGCTGCTCTCTTTATGAATTGATATATTCATGTAGAGCAGGTTCATGTACAGCAAGTGTAAAACATGACTTCAGAAATTCAAGGAAACATAAAAAATGTCTTACACTTTACACTTCATATTTTAGTCGACTAAAATGTGAAATGTCATCAACTAAAACTAGACTAAAATTAAAACAATTAAGATGACTAAATCATGACTGAAATTAAAAGATATTTTAGAGAAAAGACTACAACTAAAACTAAATTAAAAAGTGCTGTCAAAATGAACACTGGCTGACATAAATATGTTTGTGCTCATGTGTGTGAATATATTTGATGGACATGTACAGTTGTTTTATGTACACAAGTATTATTTGACTTTGCTTTGTTTGTTTGTTTTTTTAGGTTTGAGATAAATAGAGAAAAAGAAATAAGAAAAAGAAAAGAATGAAAGAATTAGACTGTACAGCTTTGGAGCATAAACCAGGCTTCAGACCAGTTTGGGTCAGACTGAGGTCGAAACATGCAACATGTTGGTCCAACGTAGAGAAACTCAGTCTGTTAAAAATTCAGTCAGACTTAGAAGTTTAAGACCTTTTTCAAAGTCCAGTTAGAATAAATCCCCTTCACGCTGCATGTTAATGTGCTGATTGTGTTTTTGTTTGAGTGACGTTCTGCTGTTACTGACGTCAATGCTGGAGATCCTCTTCTCCATCTCCTGAACTCCGGCTCTCCAGGCGTTTCTTGCCATTTCCACTTCTTTGTTTGGATATCTGTAGAAAAGAAGTGAGATCACACATCACGACATGCATTTGATTGTTAAATATGATTTAACTTGTCTGTTCTCACTTGTGCATGGCCTCCTCCAGTTTGGTCAGTAAAGCTTTGTTGTTGGTCAGCTCTCTGTAGAGGCCGTACAGCCTCTGATCCCTCCTGCTCTCCACGATGGACAACTGGAGAAACGACAACAGTT
Organism: Cetoscarus ocellatus; assembly: GCA_037902135.1. Classification (NCBI taxonomy): domain Eukaryota; kingdom Metazoa; phylum Chordata; class Actinopteri; order Labriformes; family Labridae; genus Cetoscarus; species Cetoscarus ocellatus. The sequence continues at coordinate 397,313 of JBAMNC010000178.1, read as the reverse complement.
AACGGTGGAAATGATCCTTAATGACACATTTCAAAACAGTATGTTTGTTTTATTGACTGAAAGCAAATAAAAGTGCTTGTGACTGAAAAAAAATAAGATCTGTCAAATTGAGCAAACTGAATGAGTTCTACCTGGGACTTCTACTTTTGTTTTTTTTGGTATAAAAACAGGCGCTGTTATAGTATTTCCTATAAGACCATTACTGACCATCTCTGATCACGTTAATAATTTACTCTCCATGAGCAGATCCATGTTCTTGAGCTCAGTCTGTGCACCTGAGCTGCTGTGGTCGTCCCACAAAAGACTGTTTTTCAAGCTGAGTGTCCAAACAAATGTCTCTTAGTTCAGATGTTGGTGAAAGGTGGATTGTATTTTCATAATTGAGACAGAAAATTGGCTAAAGAAGACAATTATGAGCTTAAAGTCTCCATTTATTGAGTCACATAATCACATAAATATGCTGGGATGTGACCATGCACATCATGTGGAAATTTGTGTGTAAATAGTGCTTCACAAATGTATTAGACCAAACATGTTTGTTATTGGACTTGCGTTTCAAACAAGACTGGTACATTTTAGGCTTAAGTCATCTTTTTATCCCAAATTTGAGGCCGCTCACTGGGCTTATCTGAGAAGTCAGAAATTAATCAATAATAATATCAACAGACAGACTAGTAATCAAAGATTATCATGGAAATACATCCACTTTCAGGTTATTTTTTTTCTCATGTTTTCTTCAGGTCTTCAATTTTTCTTGTGATAAGTAAAATTTTCATGCAGCATTTGCTCAGCCCTGAAATAAGAAATCAAATACCTGACCACAGCGAGCTGACAGTGTCAAAGTAAACCGTCATTATAATCAAATTACAGAAAAGAGTCATTTCTGCACTCGCCTTAAATTTATTCCACAAAAGCTTTTGTTCCTCTGTCAGTCTGACCCACCTGAGCATTTTTAGACCTCCTGACGGCCGAGGCTAATGAGGATCTACAGTGACTGATCTCATCCTCCAGGCTCATTTTCTCTGCAGCCGACTGATTGCTGAAGATCGAAGAGGAAACGAGGAAGACGTTACTGCTGTGCTGCTTTTAGTAAAACCAGTTTATCATCGCTGGTCAAAGATCACTCACCTCAGCTCCAAGAAATCCCTCAGCTTTGTGTCGTAGCTCGATTTTGTATCTCGGATATTTCTGTTTAGACTGAACACAGAAAGTAAGACATCAATAAACAGAGAAACTACAAATCAGTAACTGAAGAATGGACTGTGTTTGCAGGTTTGTTTAGGGAAAGCACTACTAAAAAGGCACAAACCACAATTCAAGAAATGTTGGGACACTGTGTAAAATATGAATAAAAACAGAATACAGTGATTTAGATTACACAAAAACTAATGGATGGGTTTTGCTGAATTTTCAGATGTTGATAATGGCCCAACTTACAAATGATTAGATTTTGGTGGTGATCCAGATAACCACCTTTAGTGAACAATCGTTTTTGCTCAATAACTGTCTAATAATGATATCAACATGATTCTGAGTGCTAGGTGTGGGTTTTCAGGGTCATGAATCATATAATGATGGTAACTTTATTATGAAACTATTGCTTACAGGTGTAACAGCAATATGTGAGCTACCTTGGTGGAGGTTTGTGCTCTCTGAGTGCTTTCTAGTTTTTTAATACTTCAGCAAAAACTCTCTTCAGTTTCTAGATGCCTACCTAGTGTTATTTAAAGAGGAGATGTAACACAGGTGCTCCTGTCCCAATTTTTTTTTCAAATCAAAATCATAAAGTATATATAAATAATAACAAAATTAACAATTAAGTGAATCCCTTAAAAAAATAATGATCTTGTCATTATCAGTGATCAATTACAATTAGGGAGAAAGATATCCAATCACTATAGTCTGTCTTTACTTATATTCAACACAGTGTCCCAACTCTTTTGAAACTGGGGTTGAAAATCATGCAAAACGTGATGAAATTCACTTCATGACACCTTAATGAACAGATAAAAGACCTCATACACTAAACTAGAAAGCACTAAAAGAGTGCAAACCTCCACCAAGGTAGCTCACATATTGCTGTTACATCTATAAGCAATAGTCCCACGATAAAGCTACCATCATAATATGATTATTTGACCCTGAAAACCCACACCTAGCACTCATAGAATCATGCTTATTTCATTATTAGTTAGACAATTATTGAGCAAAAAAAACTGTTCTCAAATGGTGGTTATCTGGATGAACACCAAAATCTAATCATCTTTAAGTTGGGTCATTACCAACATCTCCTGAAAATTTCAGCAAAATATGTCCTGTAGTTTTTGAGTAATCTTGCTAACAAACAAACAAACATACGCCAGCAAAAATAAAACCTCCTTGGTGAAGGTAATAATCAAACTAAAAATGAGGTACATCCCTTAAAATATTATCTTGTCATTATCAGTGATCAATTACATTAAGGTTGAAAGATATCCGATCACTATGGTCTGTTTTTACTTAAATTCAAACAGTGTCCCAACTCTTTTGGAAACAAGGCTGTAAATCACACAACATATCATGAAATTCACTTCATGATACCTGAATGAACAGATAAAAATCCTCATACACTGAACATCACCTAAGATAATTCTACCTCCTGTGTTCCTCCACCAGATCTTCGATCTCCACTTTGAGGGACTTCAGCACCTCCTGGTTTGCTTTCTTCTCGTTTTGGTCCTTCTTCACCTCCTCTTCAAGTTTCTGCTGGAACAGTCCCAGCTCCGTGTTTGTCACCTTAGAAAGCGAAACGACCAATAACAGAAATTTTAACATCGCCTACATTCAGCTCATCACCTTCATACTCGGACAGTCTCACTGATTTTGGACCTACTTGGACGTTGGCAGTGATTTTCTGGATTTCGTCCTCCAGGGCAGAAATTTCTTCTTGGTGCTTCGGGTCGACTTTGTCACCACGGTTTGACATTTCCTCAATCTGTGTCTTCAACACTTCGATTTTCTTTTGCTTTTTGATGAGGAAACCCTGAAATGAAAAGACCAAAATAAGTAAGAAATCCAACCTAAAGAGAAACTTAATGAAAAACATACAGCCAAAGTCAGTGGAGAGAGCGGTTAATGTTAGCATTGCCAGCAGCGCCCTCCTCCGATTCTCTAAACATATTATCCCTGACAAATCCATGAGGACCGCAGTTACACATCACTCTCATCTAATCTAATCACCAACCTTTTTTAGCCTGGGAGCCACCTGAATTGTGAGGAGTATTGCAGAGGGCTACTTTTTGGATTTGAAGTTTTTGAGTAATATAAATTTTATGATTTATCTTAAAATAATTAATATGCTTTTGATAGGCTACACATGACACTGTATTTTTACTTTTTACATAAATGATTCCGGACAACAATTATCATCAGTTATTATTATGAGAGCAGTATTCTTTAATATATCTTTAATTATTTAGGTATCTCTTAAACTTATCATTGTAGCCAACTCAGCTAGAGCAATGGAGGACTCCTTGATACTGATGGTTTGCCTTAACTTTTCTATTTTTTATTTAAAAAGGAGCAATTTCAGACAAACACACCATTATCAAGGAGCCAGGTTGGCGACAGTAAGAGCTTGTTCTCTCACTAGCTGGATGCTAAAGGTACAGAGTAAATGACGGACACTCTTTCTGCTGCGTACAACAATGTGCAAACTTTTCTATCAAACTTCCCACATCCGGTCTTAAAGCCGGTGGTAAGCAAACCCTCGCCTTCAAAATAAAAGCATCGTTTCCAAAATAAATCAGTAACATGCATTCCCCTTTGCATTTTCGTTTATCCCCTTAAAAAAGTGTTCTTCACAATCATGTTAAACATTCACATTTCGTGATTTCCTGGCAAAAACGCTGATAGAGATGTGGCATCAGTGCACAAACAAACTTTGAACCCACGCAGGTCAAAGTTAAGAGAAATGTTCAAATTTAATGCACATGCTGCACTTCTTGTTATGGTGTGTAGCATGTGTGAAGTATGGTTTATTTTCAAAACATCACATCTAAAGTAAAAAATGGTTATTCATCTCAAGCTCTATGGTGGTGATGCTGTTTTTAAAGCATTCCTGCAGACACCTCAAAAGCACCCTGAGGGATACCCCTGCTCAAATCAACGTGCAAGGACCACCTGACTCAGCGTTAATGCAGGTTTATTAGTTATTATGGCACAGGATACTTCGGAAGTGCTTCAAGCTAAATGCTATCACCCAAAGCTGGTTGTGTATTTCCAGCCACGTAACAAGAACAAGGACCTCACCTGGAGCCCCAGCTACTGCCGGGTGGCTGTACTATACCTGATGTGACAGGCTTTGGTCCGCCTGATGAAGAGACGTGTGAATGAAAACTAAACCAAGTGAGAACTTAAACAGTTTTGCAACTTCAGTCCCCAGTCGGACGGATTTTAGGTGCGAGAGTGACCCAAACGGTCTGATCTGAAGTGAAACTGAGTGAATTTTAAGGCAAGAAACTTAAAAAAATATGTTTTCATGAACTCTGGGACCTTTGTGAATATGTTGATGACAATATGGGACCTTTGAGCAAAGAGATTTTCTCGTCGTACTCTTACTTTGTAATATATGCCGTCTTACGCTTTGTCTTCTTGACTCCCTGTTTGGGTAAAATCTGCTTTAATTTTGACAGAAGATAATGAACATCTGGTGCTTCGCTATATTCCTGTGTCCAGGGAGTAAAACCCTCTATGGATCAGAGAGGAGTCGGGCTTTACTCCAACACTTTTAGTTAAAACTCAAACTTGTTAATAACTCACCGGATAGCTCTCAAAACGCTCGTGAACCTCTGTGTTCACTGCAACACTCCTCATGGTCTCTTGACTCGTCTGTTAGGGGGAAAAAAGAAAAACATTAGTAAACTACAAACTAGTGACACTTCGTCTAAACCTGACACACCAGATGGACAGTTCAATGTATTTTACCAGTCCATCTGGAAAAGAGCCCATAGAAAGTTTGGGAATGGATACATTCAGCAGATGATTGGACGATCGTTACGTCAATCATATTCATTACAGGCCAATCAGATAGTGTAGTAGGCGAGCGTTACCGCTGCAGAGATAAGTTTGTGTTAAATGATTGTATTCAGTGTTTGTTCTTAGTATTTATCTAACGCAAATAAAATATTCATTCATTCATTCAGTCAGTGTAAAATACAAAATGTAAGCCACTACCCAGAACAAACTCTTGCCAAAACATGTCTGAAGAGGAGCTAAAATATCATTTCTATCAAGAAACCCTGTCGCTGTTGGTGTTTGTTCTTCACTAAATTAAGACAAAACGTCACGATCTGACAAAAATGCTACTGAAGCTGTTAGCATAGAGCAGGGGTGAGCAACTTTGATGACCAAGAGGGCCACACTGTTACATGTTATCAGGTACTCTCAATGAGGAAATAAAATATATAAATAAACAAAAAATAGCAAATATAAAGCTTCTAAATGTATTATACCAACATTAATATATTTCAACTCAAACACAATTAAAAATTCACAATTGAATGAGCCTGACACACAACTAAAGCCAATTTAAGCTTTTTTAATGCAATGAAAGAATTAATGTTTTAGGGATGTAACAGTTACCGGTAAAATGATAACCCGCGGTAAAATTTCTGATGGTTAGTATTACTGTTTCTTGTTGTAATTACCGGAAAACCATGTTTGATAACCACACTGTGTCAATTACACTGTACTGGACGCTGTACCAGAGATTTTCCCCCCTTGAAACGGACAAAGTCTGAAGTCTGGTCAAATTTTGGATTTTACAAAGATGCCGTGGATAAACTGACTGAAGACGGTCACCCTGTCTAAAACACGAAGCTACGGTGAAAGAAAAAGACGTGCGTGGTTAAAACTGCTGTAACTCCTCGAGTAAGTGAGCTGACTGAGGCGGAGAGAGTAAGAGTGAGAAGATTCAGTGACCCATATCTGAGTGAATTACAGGTGGTTTATCAGTATTTTCTGTGTAAATAATGTATAAATGTTGTAAATAATAGTATCATTCTGGAGTGTTCTTGCTGTTCTTTTGCCGTGTTTCATAATTGATCGTCTTTCTTCATCATAGTTTGTGTTTTATGGATTTCGTCGATCGTAATTTGGAAACATTGGAAGAGGAAATGTGGAGGAGATCTGTCAGGGAGAGGAGAGACCAGGGGAAGTCATGAAGGGGGCTAACTGGACAGGAATTACCTCAGGGACTATCATCAGTAAACAAACGCCTGGACATGGTCTAATATAATCCGTTGTTTCTTTTTATTTCTCATGAAAAAGGGTGAATAAATTTAATCTAAGGACATTTCCTGACACATTTATTGACAAAAAAGACAAAAAGATGTTATAATTATAATATTAAAGGGGTCAAATGATTTCAAGTGTGTGTGTAAAAGTACTTTTTGAACATTTTGAGCACACTGCAACAATACCGCGATAATAATAACCGTGCTCATTTTGGTCACAATAACCGTGATATGAAATTTTCATACCATTACAACCCTAGAATGTTTACCAGCTTTTTAAGCACAAATGTATAACCTTTACCAAATACAGTTTTATTATAATTTATATATTATATTTTAATGCCTCATAAAAGATATTAAGAGATACACCATAGCAAAGTAAGTTCTTTAATGACTAAAACAAAGCATGTACCAGCAATCTAAGGTAAGTCAAAATATTTTATCACCTATCCTAATTTATGCTTTATGTAGTACTGATTACTCATGATGAATCATTGTGTTTGTTTGTTTTTTTTGGGGGGGGGAATGATGATTGGTGGGCTGAACTGAGTGAGTTTAAGGGCTGCATGTGGCTCCACCATCATTATGTTGGTCGCTAAATGCTTCACAGCGAAGTCACAGCACCGTTTTATGGCTCTGTGGTCACCTAATCTGACATACTGACCATCATAGCTGACGAAAAAAGTCACATGGTGTGACCTCATTCAAGGTGCAGTCTAGTAATAAAGACATCTGACAGGTAGAAATAAGACCTGACATGGTCTTAAATTCCAGATATCAAATGCAAGACTTTAGAGGCCACCCTGAACCTAATAACAGCTTGACAAAGGGTCAGTACTTTAAGCTCAGGTTTCCACATATTCTGAGTTTTGAATGAGTAAATTCACCTGAACAGCAGCGTCGATCTTCAAAAGGCTGTCCTTGTTTTTCACTGGAGCGACTCCACCTGAAGATGAATCTGTTTCCATCAGTCCTTCTTCACTGTCACTACAGTATAGATCAATTTCTTCATTGTCATTAGGTACAAAATAAGGGGTCTGCTGCTGATGGTCGTTTGGAGTCCACTGGGAAAAGCCATCATTACCTGTGAAAGTAATTCTACTAGCTGGCGGGACAGGCGGGAGAGGATTAAAGCCGAATACAAACATATTATGGGGATTTGGGAGGATGTGAAAGAGCTGAGTCTGTGCTGACAAAAAACTGTCCTGATGAGGAGTGAAAGCAGCTTCATGAGCAGTCCTTAAATCAGAGGATGGATGGTTTGTTCCTGGATCCACCAGGTCGTCCAAGTCATCCAGGTTATCAAGGTCGTCCAGACTGGTTTCATGCGTGGCTTTCTGCAGGGAGACGGCGTGTTTGGCCAAACCGATACACTGTCCCACCTTTATGAAGCGAAGGGACTCCAGGAGAAACTGCTCGAACCCGCCCGCCTCTTGGATCTTCAGCTGAGCCTCAGGAGGGAAATTTTTCAGCTCGCCCACCAACAGACGGTCCTCAGCCACCAGTGGACCGTGCTCCTCCAGGATCTGAGCAAAGTAGCTGTGAAAGAAGAGACAGTCTGTTGTTTCAGAGTAAAAACACAAAGATCCCACGTCTGCTAAGGTTGGGTATCAATAAGATTTTACTGATTCTGGTTCTGCTCAATGATTTAACTTTTTAAAGGTTCTTAATTTACACATTTTTGGAGAGTAGATTACAATTACTATTTCAAAAGATCAAATCTACCTGCCAATATCGTTGGCCTGGTGTAGGTCTCAACAATGAGCTGCCAACAGTGAGACATCGTTTCCCCTCTACACACAGAAATTAACCCTTTGTATATGTGGACATACAGACGCAACAATCATCACAGGATTTGCACTGACTGTCATAATGCACATCATGCTACAGCTTCTGTGTTGTTTGATGGAAACCTCATCCATCCGTCTCCTTGTTTCCAAAATAATCCTAAAACAAAGTCAGTCTGATATCACCATCAGCAGTCAGGGGACTGAACACTGGACTGGGTTCCCACCCTTTTCTAGAAATTATTTTCCAGGACGTCACACGGGTGTTGACACCTACTTTCATTAGAAAGTAGCTAGGGAAAAACTGCATGAAAAGTTGCTGATCTCTTCTCTGGGGCTTCTTTGGGGAAAAATAAGTCCTTACTGGGGTCTGAAAAGTTTGTAAATCTAAAGACAAAGTCATGTGGAAACACCGGGGAACAGGACTGCTCTGGGGGGGACACGCATAGGGCCCTATAAAATCTGCTATCACCGAATCGCGGAGGGAATCACGGAATTAGGCATTAAACGCAGAATTCAATGTAAACACAAAATACCACGGAAGTGGCCGTCGTTTTACGTAAAAGCATTATTTTCTGACTAAAAAGGAACTTATCTCTTGAGAAAATGCCCCGAGGGGGTCACTGACGCTGCAGACAATACACGCTTCACTTCCTCTCCCCCTCGTCATTAACGATGTCAACATGTCACAGTGGCCGTCTAAGACACCGGCTGACCCTGTGTTCACGCCAAAAGCGATCCAAGCGTCCTCTGCGTCAGGCTGCCATTCATTTTCAATAATTGCTGGCGTCGAGGGGCAAGAGGGGCGCGATGCGAGCGACCTCGAGTGGCGTGTAAGTCGCTAAAGAAGCTATGAAACTCCCGGCTAACTCCAGAGTACAGGGCAGAGCAGTTTTCCAATGATTATTATGTGTCAGGAGATCAAATGTTCTGCAGATTTTGTCAACATACTGTTGACTCAACCCGTAAAGATACATGTGACAGTGAGTGATTATATTTCATTACTTTACACTGTAATCAACTTCTACTGCAGATTCGAGAGGGACCACTTCACACCTGTCCCACCCCTCTCTGTAGTTCCTCTGCCCCCCCCACCACCACCCACAGACACTGAGCCCCTCACCTCAACCTCATCACCACCCCTGTCCCCCGGCACCTCCAACCTCCAGACCCTCCAAGTGAGCGAGGAGGAAGTGAGCCGGCTGCTGCAGAGACAAAAGACCAGGAAAGCTCCAGGTCCTGATGGAGTTTCCCCCTCCTGTCTGCGAGCCTGTGCAGACCAGCTGGCTCACTCAGCTCTTCAACAGGTCCCTGGAGCTGGGTGAGGTCCCCTCCTGCTTCAAGCGCTCCACCATCATCCCTGTCCCGAAGAAACCTACCATCTCTGGACTTAATGACTACAGGCCTGTCGCCCTGACATCTGTAGTCATGAAGACCTTTGAGCGGCTGGTGCTGGCCCACCTGAAGTCCCTCACGAGCGACCTGCTAGACCCCCTGCAGTTTGCCTACCGGGCAAACAGATCAGTGGACGACGCTGTCAACTTGGGGCTGCATTACATCCTGCAGCACCTGGATCGTCCCGGGACCTATGCACGTGTCCTTTTCGTAGACTTCAGCTCGGCTTTCAACACTGTCGTCCCCCACTCCCTCTGCTCCAAACTGTCCCAGCTCACCGTGCCACCTGCGCTCTATCAGTGGATCTACAGTTTCCTGACTGACAGAAGCCAGCAGGTCAGGCTGGGGCAGGTCACCTCAGACATTTGGACCACCAGCACAGGGACCCCCCAGGGATGTGTCCTTTCTCCACTACTCTTCTCCCTCTACACAAACGACTGCACCTCCACGGACGCCTCTGTGAAGCTACTGAAGTTCGCAGACGACACCACCATCATCGGTCTTATCCAGGATGGTGATGAGACTGCTTACCGACAGCAAGTGGATCAGCTGGTGCTCTGGTGCAGTCAGAACAACCTGGAGCTAAACACGCTCAAGACGGTGGAGATGGTAGTGGACTTTAGGAGACACCCCCCCACCCTGCCCCCCCTCACAGTCCTCAGCAGCCCGGTGTCCACTGTGGAGAGCTTCAGATTCCTGGGCACTATCATCTCTCAGGATCTGAAGTGGGAGCAGAACATCAGCTCCATCCTCAAGAAGGCCCAGCAGAGGATGTACTTCCTGCGGCTCCTGAGGAAACATGGACTCCCCCCTGAGCTGCTGCTGCAGTTCTACACTGCAGTCATCGAGTCTGTCCTGTGCTCCTTCATCACTGTGTGGTTCGGAGCTGCCACCAGGCAGGACAGGTCCAGACTGCAGCGCACTGTGAGGACTGCTGAGCGGATCATCGGTGTCCCCCTGCCCTCTATCCAGGACCTGTACTGCTCCAGGACTCGTAGGAGAGCCGGAAACATTATGAGGGACTCCACTCACCCTGCTCACAGACTCTTTGAACTGCTCCCATCCGGCAAGCGCCTCAGAGCCCTACGGACCAGGACAAGCCGGCACAGGAGCAGTTTCTACCCATCGGCAGTCACCATTCTAAACAGCTCATAGCTACATAATTAATAAGAGCTGCAACTTTTTAAACAGTTAATAGCTGCACTATCATTGCACGGCTGCACTTTCCTCTCTTCAGTTGTAAACATTCCTGGATGCTTGCTTGTATATATTCCTGATGCACATTTTTTATTTTTTATTTTTACACACACACTTTATTGTTAAGAGTTTTTGTACATTTATATTTCTTCATTTTATTTATTTAATCTTATCCTCTATTTTTTTCTTTAAAATTTTTTACATTTACCTTATTTTTATTTTGTCTCGTTCACTGTACTAGAGAGAAAACAACTGCCGAAGTCAAATTCCTTGTATGTGTCGCATACTTGGCAATAAATTCTGATTCTGATTCTGTGTCAGGCAGTTGGTCGGGGGAAAAACGGTTGTTGACGAAAACTATGACGAAAATAATTTGTCAACAAAATTAACACTGCTTTACATGGATAAAATACCAGGTGAGGCTTGTGTGAAAAACTTGCAGCTTGCCCAAGTAAATTCTGCATAATTTAATTTTTTTTTGCAAGTGTGAATGAGGTTTCTGTGTCCATCAAACAGCAGCAGAAGAGCCAACCTATCACATTTACCTGCAGAAATATATCAAAAAAGTATTGTCTCATTTTTAATTCATTCAGTGGCCAAAGAGTACTATAAAATCTGTTCTCTGCCTTAACTTCTCCTCTTTCTAGCAAGAACTGCAGTCAGCTGCTGCTTATTACATATCAGATTTTCACTCAAACTCAGTCTCTGGTTTCTGACACACATTAAAGCAGAGATCATGCCACAGCTGGACTATATATCACACAGCCAAACAGAGAGTTGGTGGAGTATTTCAGGGCGTCTACACTGGTCCTGGTCTGTGATCTTTGTTCAACATAATCAAGAACTGAAGCTCTCACTTACTCATACAAACTCTCTTTAGTCGGGTCGGGGTTGTTGTCCAAAATGTTGTTATAGTGGTTTCCGTGTCTCCTGCTGTAGAACTGCTCTTCAAAATCCGCCACCTGTTCCCGGAGATGACTCGGTACACTGAAGGGATCACTGGGGTGAAGAAATGATCTGATGGTGGGAAAACTCAGTGTTTAAAACCACAGTAAGAAAGACAAATTCTTGCTTTATCAACTGGGTGATGCAACTTACAAAGAATCATCTTCAAAGTAGTCTTGATCTAACTCGTTTCTTGAAGATGCAGCCCTCAAGGGGATAACAAAAAGACCCTGAGGGTAAAATCAGAGGTACCATGTCAGTGATGCTTCATATCCTTTTTCTCACAATAAACTACCTGGACAAGCTCGTAGTTAAGCTGCAATAGGCTTAGACTGGGGATTTGACACACTGAGCTCCTCCCTCTCTCCCTCTATCTCAACTTTTCCTCACCTTTTGTCCTTTTCTTTTTCGACCTCGAATCTTCATAGGAGAATTCTGAAAAATCAAGGGACTATAAGTGCTTCATTCATATCAACACAATATGTGGCTCTACTTTGCTAGTGCCTGCCAAAAGTAGATCTCTATGTAGTAAAACAGCCTCAAACTAGTGTCACACAACTTGCTGCATGAAAGCAAAATGCTTAAAATAATGAATTTCTGTCTTTCTTCAGAAAGTTAAAAAAAGAGCTTTAAGGTTTGTGAGACTTACATTTTGATTTTCATCAGACTTTTTTAAGACTGAACAATATCCATCTGAAAAACAAGAATTTGAAATCAACTCTGCAAGCAACACAAGAACACAACTTCAAATCAAAGGTTTCACATACGTACCCATCATATCAAAATATTCATCCAATATAGTGTGGCATGAGTCATAGCTCTCCCTGTGCTCCTCCAGAGTCCAGATAAAAAGTCTTGTGTCATGAGGCGGAGCTTGTTTTAGATAATCAGTCACAGTCAAGCCAATACTTGAAAAAAGCTCGGGCTTAGTCCCCAGTTTTTCTATAATCACACTCTGCAACGGGCTAAAGTTCAGCAGAAAAGACAAGTCCAGCTGCTCCAGGTGTCCCGCGTGGCGCTCAATGAAGGATTTGGCTGCATCCAGACCTGCAGAGTTAAAAATACAGTCAGTAAAGTGTCACAGATCACGTCTTTTTAAATGGTTTATGAGGGGTTTCTTCCTTTATAGGAGAGAGGGGAGGAACCTAGAGCAGGAAGAGGGGTAAGAAAGTGAGGGGAGAAAGGCCGCAAAGGCCCAAGCCCAGATTTAATCAGTGATGCCCATATCATTTAATCTAGGGCAAATATAAAATCAGATCTTTTCCACACAAAGAAAGAGATTCACTTTTTTAATCTATTTTTTTAACCTCCTTTAGAAAAAAAATGGCACAGACATTTTTAAATTTTTAAGTTGATCAAAATACAGAAAAACGTCAAACTCTCTTATCTTTATTTTTTTTAATAAAAAAAACTAAGTAGATCCTTGCCATACTATCTACTATGCCCTGTAGGAAAATGTGTCTCACTTACAATTTTTCCTCATTATTCATGATTTTTAATTTAAATGAATTATTGTCACTCTCACATTAATTTTTTATGTCATTTTGAACCTCTTTTTGTGCCTTAGGATTGTTAATTTGATTTCATGTTTTTAATAATTATTACTATTTATCATTTTTCAATTTAAGTCCCATTTCACAGAACACAATATATTTTGTAAAGTTGAAAAAAAAAATTTAAAATAAAAAAAATACACAGCTATAAATGTACCTTTTCAAAAACAAACCCTCTCATTATTAAAAAATAAATAAATAGTGTTATTTAGTATTCCATCAGTGCAACTACATTCACCATTTTCTTATTTTATCTCTGTTTTAAAGAATATGGGGGAAGGTGTTATTAACTTGAGTACAGGGGGGCAAATCAGTGGCTGAGTAAGTCGTGGAAAAAGAAAAAAGGAACATTATCTTTCACAACGAAAAATCTAATGAATCAATTTAATTGATAAATATGTAAGGCTTAATGTAATTTAAAAAGGGGGCTCTTATTTTGAAAATCCAGTGTATTACAATAATATCTATGCCCAAATAACTATGGTTTTTATTTTGAGTTTAGTTCAGATGTTCTGTTTTTTCTTTCAAGGTTTGCTCTATTAAGAGATTAAGAAGAACTTAACGAGGCTTCATTTCAAAATATCCACTTTTCGTAAAAATAAATAAATAACTAAATCAATACCTAATGTTAATTATACAGTATATAAACAATTTTGATGAATTGAAATTTTTAGAAAACACTTTAATTTTTTTTTTTAAGTCTAAGAAATAGACTTTGAGGAATTTACTTCATTATTGTACTAAACTTTAAAAACAAAACTGGCCCTTAAGGTAAAATAAATTAAGCTTTTCCCAAAAAAGTTTCAAACAATCAGTTGGAAGTTTGTTTCATCTCACAATATACAACGCAGCGGACAGATGCCTCTCATTTGCCTCTCAAAAAACAGTGCTGACTTCTTGAAACTTAAAAGTAAAAGTGCTGAACACTAACCTGCATTGTTTAGCTGACATGCCCATTTGTTGAGTTTAGGATTAACGTCCGGACAACCGCTGAGAACCTCGACAAACACTCGAGCCCAGACGCGGTTCTTCCTCTCCAGCAGAAGCTCGACTGTCTGACCCAGCGTCGAGTCGGGCTGCTCCTGCTGCAGGTTCAGCATCCTCTGCGCGACCTGATTCCCCCTCGACACGTCCAGCTCCAGCCACGGCCTCAGACTCCTGGTCAGGGACACCTGGAGTCCTCTCTCCTCTCTCAGAAGCTCCATGTTCTGGTTGATCTGCAGGAGAACTCGATCTCTGTACAGCAGCCAGGCTGGAAACACAGCAGAGAAATCAGATTTAAGTTTCAGATTTCATGAATCATGCACTGCTGGTAGAAATTAGGGATGTTCAGAAGCCAATAGTCAAAAATGTGTCTGATGAAATGTTCGTATCAGGCAGATCAAGTGAGATCATACCTTGACCACAAATTAACTGCTTAATATTTTCCTGTTTTTAATAAACGCTTAATTTGAGTTTTCAAAGCCTCTGTGATTTGAGATTCATTGGTTTGCAATCCAAAAATAAGTTAGATACATTTAAAGCAGGTAATTAAAAAAAAAAGCTAATCTGCTCACTGGTTTGCCAACAACCTCAAGCATTAAATAACTTCAGTGACTGATTTGGCTGAAGTTCAGCTATGAGTTTACTGAAGCAGCTGCTTGCTGGTGATGGTCAAATATGGCAGTTAAACATTAAAAAAAACATGCCAGTTCAGAGGGGTTAAGACCAGAGATTAAGAAATAATGACTAAATATTAGGATAAGGCATTTTTTTTTTACCTTTCTGTTGGTTCTGTGTTGCGTCTTCTTTCTTCGGCAGAATCTCATTGTTGATCTCCTGTTGTTCTTGGAAAGACTTCCTTAGCTGCTTCCTCTTGAGCTTGCGCTCCGCTTTAGATTTTAATTTCTTCAGACTAATAATGAGAGGAAAATAAAACAAAATTCATAAGGCAGTTATTTATGGACAAAACTTATTTCAGTAAGTACTGGGGATGTTAGTTGTTGACAAAAGAAAAATCAGTGACTAAGTAATTGAACTAAAATTAATAATTAATATAATATGATAAAAACAATTATTAAAATGTAGTTTCGAGAGCAGAGTTTGCTGAAGAGTGAACTGTCTGACTTCTAAGCTAAGAGTTAAATCTAAAACGTGTCAGGAAAAAAAGGATTCATGTCGAAATAGAGATTCTCATTCTCCACGATTCTGCATCAATCTAAAATAAATAAATAAAAAAATCAATGCTTAAAAATATATATTTATCTCTCAATGTCAAGAGCCCACAAACGTGCTGCTGCCCATATTATTTGCCAGCATGGGCTTTCATAGTTCACAACTGCAGCTAGATACATGCTGGTACGAGTCGATCACACTGCAAACACACTCCTTCATTAAGAGCAAGTCTGCGGGTGCATTTTGGATTTTGCAACATCCCTTGCGAGACAGAGCTTGACATAATAAATTAAGCATGCAAACTGAAAAAGAAAATGTACTCATCTTGCACGCCATAACCAGAGCTTAAAAGAAGCCTAAACAGGTTCATTTGTAGGATGGGGCAAACAGTGTCAGAAATGCCTTTTTGGAGGGTTGTGCTCTCAGAGAACTGCCAGTTCAATGTAAAAGCTGGATTATATACAACTATTATTTTACAAACAAATTGTTTTACTTCTTTGAAGTCTTAAAATAACTTTTAAGCTGTCTGTTGATGTCAAGCACACAATAAATTGCAGCAAATCTTGATGTTAGCACGGTCAGAATCAAAGTTGAATCAAATCGTGACAAAGGGCAAGATTCACATCTCTAATTTAAAATGTTGGGTTCTTGCACTCTTACCTCGTGCACTGCTGATTCACTTTAGGCTTCTTTGGGGTCTCTGGTTTGGGGATGGTATCTTCAAGCTGATGAGAGAAAAAAAAGGCATGAGGTTATAAAATACCCTGCGAGTTATGTGCAGAGTAATTCTGAAATCTCTCTGCACCTGCAGGGGTTCATCTCAGTGGTTCTCAACTGCTCTGGCTTCAGGACCCACACATCTCCCATTAATGACAAGCTGTGACCCAAAACGTCTTAAATGTATTTAATAAGAAGATGCAGCACCTTGATCCCCAGACAGTACAAAATATCATAGTGTTCCAACACACAAAAAAAATAATAATAATGGGAAACCGAAATGAGCTGCATGTGGTGATGCTAGAGAGGAAAATATACCCTTTAACGTTCAATTTGCTGCATTTTAATTTAAAGCAGAAAGTGCAGCTCAGGGACTATAAATCTAACTGTAGCTGAAATAAACACGCATCACTAGATTCCTAAACAGCTCTGTATCAATAATATTTAATCCACTAATAGGGCTGTCACAACACACACAACACTTCTGTAACTTCAGCCACTTTTAACAGACTCAGAGATTTTATGCATAAACATGAAAAAAAGGCCAGCTACTGAGAAGTTGAATAAAAAAAAATCTTAAAATGTGTTCCCACTCACTGAATATATAACAAACAGCTTTCTATGAAAACATGTCAATTAGAATTACAGGGTATTATCGCCGCTCCTCTACATAAAAAGTCTCCTTCAAAATAAAAGCACAGGATTTTTTCCCTAACATTATTTTTTTTTGCCCATACAAAGGCTACCACCACTTTAGAAATACTGGTTTATCTTACCGTACACTTTACCAGGCCTGTTGGACTGTAGATCTTAATACGGCAGATTTTTCCGGCACAGTCTGGAGTAAAACAGGCCTCATGCAGGAAATCCTTCAGCACAGAGATAAGACAAACTTACATGTGACGCAATATTTACAAAAAGACAAACCCTTTCAGGCAACTTACTGGTGATTATTTCTCTTAGACGACTCTTCTTTCACTTAAATATGTAAACTTACCTTATCACTTTTCTCAAACACAGACGATGTCTTCATGGTCTTCCAGCATGTGATGTGGTACTCAACAGTGCAGCTCTGACAGCAGCTTATCTGAATGAAGCCCTACAGAAGAAGGAATACATTTACACTTGATGTTTGAACCCTATTACAGACTCTTCTGTTGGCTGTTTTCTCCGAGCATCTCATTACCTTAAAATCTGGGTCTGTGAAGTAGATTTCAGCTTTAGAAGAGCCGTGGCATTTCACCAGCCGACAGACGGCATCAGGAGGAGGAGGAAATCTGCACTGCTCTAAACTGTTCTCCAGGATTCCCTAAAAATGAGACACAGGACAGTTGATCCCAGTCAAATTCTACATGATGATTTAACATCCCTGCTCCGTCAAGTCCCGGAGAATAAACGTTTTTCAATGTTTTCATGTCTAATATTTGTTAATAAGCAAACATAACATCCAGTGCAATACCCAGTCAAATGTGGTCTACTGTCACACAGTGCTGTCATGTTTATATTCATACTGTTAATGTTAACAGTGTAACTTCCTTGGCCTTGTTAATAGTATCACTTTTACTTATTTTATTTATATTTTCCTTCATAAGGAAGTTGATTAAGCTTAAAGATTTCACATGTTGCAACCTGCTTACCTAATTTTTTAATGCTATTATCTATTTTAATGTCTTAACTTGATATTCCTACTGCTATACTGTGTATAAGAGCAACTGAAACAACCAAATTTCCACTTGGGATTACTGAAGTATTTCTGATTCTGACTCCACTAAACATGCAAGACTATGCTCAACTGCAGCCAATGCTTAAATTAAGTGTTCAGATTTATTTATTTTTAATAAAGGGATGTATGATGTCCATATCAGTGGAAAATACTTTTGTCCTATCATACCTTAAAATAGTCTGGCTGTGTTTCTTTGACGATGTCTTTGGTTAAAGGCCAGGTGAGTTTACCAGGAGTTATTTGATTCTTCACCATCTGCAGAGAATCAGAAAACTGCTCCAGAGCAACTTTAAACCTGCACCAAAGATCAGAAACAAATGTTATAGTTAATAAGTAGGGGAGGGAAAAAAGGTGTACATCAGTTTAACACAAAGAGAAAGTCTTGGAGTTACAGCACCTGTTCTCTCTGAGATACACCCTCCCAATGGCGTAGAAAACCAAACACTGAAACCTCCTCTCTTCGTATGTTTTCATCTTCTCAAGGAGTTTTTGGGCTTCTCCGAGTTCCTTTGTAAATCAAGAAAACAGACGTGATGACACCAGAGCTGTACCTTTCTGTTTACTAATGTGAAAACCAAAATTCCATGGAAAAGAAACTTATTGTCATACAAACAAGATTCAACCACAGAACAAAGAGAAAGAACAAGGTCTCCTGAGTTTCAGACTATTACGTTACAAAGAAATGCATAAATCCACAGTGGAAACAAGTTATTTTGCCCTTTTGAGATCCACAAATGAAAACTTTATTTACCTGAAAAAGCAGCAAAACACAAAGTAACAGAAAACTTTAAAATTAAAAATGCAAAGAAGAAAGATGGTGATGTTTGTCACTACAGGACAGCTTGAAACATTTTTGTCCATAATTCAAGCTGATAAAAGTCACAGTTTTTATTTTATTAAGTTTATTTCCCAAATGCCCAAAATACAGATGCAACAACAGCGAATAGGGAAGGGAATTGATAAGATTTTATAGATATCAATGCCATTATCTATTCTGCTTATTGATCCAGTTCTCTAACAATTCCCTTATTGATTTCAGTGGATTTTCTGAATGGGCAAAAGCCGGCCTCTGTAAGTTTTCAGCTTCTGATGAAAGCACGACATCCATGATTTGCAAAGCATGCAGAACAAAGTGGAAGGAACTGATAAGGGAATTGTTAGGCAAAAATACTACTGATATTGATTCCTTAAGGGAGTTTTTGATCAATTCTCAACTGGAAAAAGTTTTTGATTCCCAACCTTAACATGGATATTAAAGCTGTGATCCTGCAGAGGCTCAGATTTATAAATAAAAGAATCAAATTAATGGAGTTACCTCAGGCTGGCCAATCTCTGTCAGAGCTGATGCACGTCCGTACAGCAACAACAGGATGTCCAACGTGGAGAGGCCGAGTTCCTGAGGAAGAAAATAAAATGTTCATCTTCTGATATCTCTCACAAATCAGAGAAAATGTAACAAAGCCCCTGGCATTTCACTTTTGTGTTTCTGTCTGTATGAGAATTTCTGTGATGGTGTGCTGTACTTGGGAGCAGGAGTTCATGCTGCTGCTGGTCAGGAAGAAGCTTCCTGGTTAGTTTCCTGACCTTTCTATGTATAGATACTCTCCCTGTGCATGCGTGGGTTCTCTTCTCTCTGGGTACTGTAGTACACAAGTGAGACTTAAGGCCCGTTTACACAACAACAAAATCGTCAGAAAACGGAGAGTTTTCGTTCAGTTTGTACCTTCGGTTTACACGAGAATGGTGCCCGGTGTGCCTGAATTTACAAACTTTTGAAACCAGGGTCCAGAGTGAAAAGTTTCAAAAACGTTTTCACTGTCGTTGGGCGCACACCTAAGAAAAACAACAGCATTGGCCGACTGAAGGACAACATGTGCTGCTAACTGTACTCGGTTTATCGTTCCTCAAATAAAATGTGGATTTGCTGCATCAATACTCTGACCAGCGGAGACACATTTGTTATATTCACCAAGGACACTACAAACTTACATCGCCAACTACTGGCCTGGCATGCACGCTACCACGTTGTCAGTCGTTCTCGCGGATCCTCGAACACACCTTGTTATCACACCTTCTCCGTGTGAAAGGCAAAGGAGAAACCTTTCTGTTTCTGGTGACAACATTGTCGTGTAAACGGGCCCTTAGTAACACTGCTTCTCCTGGACCTTTCATCAGAGCTCTACAATTTCAGTAAGTGTTCAGACTGCTGCCGTGTGTTGTTAAGATACAACACAACACAACAGAACATGGCAAAATCTGATTTTTGACCATTTCTTTTGCCTGTTAATACATCCGGGATAAATACAGGAGCGAGCCATCTTAGTAATATCCAGGGGGTTCGGTTGATATCAGCTTGTGCACCAGTGCTTGCTACCTGATCCCGCTGCAGTCTGCAGTACTCTGACCTGATCTCATGAGAAGCAGGCTCAGTGGAAGGATACTCAACACATATGTCACGAAATATAACACAGCGGCTTTGTCGAGGGAAAGTGAAATGCTGTGAAGAATCTTACTGTAGCATCAATGTTGTTTTTGAGTAGTTCTAACATTAAAAGTGGATAATGACGAGGTTTTCGGTTATCGCCTAGCATCTGTCCCCGGGTATCTCCCCACAGGGACAAAGCTGGACAGGTGCTTTAAACGTAATCATATTCACTTCTGCCATGGGCCTGAAGCAACCCGACTTCAAAAACCCAATCTATCCCTTAAAGTTATTTACTGGCTTTGAAATCAGTTTGTACATCAGTCAAATGATTACCTTTAGGTTGTTAGCCTCCACCATTGCTAGCGCCTGGCTGAAGGCCTGCTCTGCGTTCCTGCTGCGGAGGTCTGTCAGAGCGGTGTGAGCATCCTGCACGACTGATTTCAGCTCTTTACACACGGTTACTTTGAGATTTACTGCTTTTGAATTCTGAAAGAAAAAACAAACAGAAAACTCACACAACAGCCCAATGACTGTATCATGACATCGTTGCATCGTTTTCATAAGAAACTGTGTTTTGTGACAATGTCTCTTTTTTGGCAAAGACTGCTACATGCAGAAAAAGTCATAATATTGGACTGGGCTTTAAAACAAAAACATTTTATTTTGGTAAAATTTGTTCTAAATTGACTATGTTAAAGTAAGGCAAACACAATAAGATGATGCAGATGGAGAATATTGTCTCTTGTACTGAAAAAGTTTTCCCTGCACTTGCTTTGCAGTCTCCACGCTGGGTCTGTCCTGTAAGTTGCTATGCTGAGCCCAAATGTTGATGTGGTCTGACTTTGGATGTCACCACATCACAGTGTGAGAGCTTTAACTGTATTGGTACCAAAAGTAAAGCGTTGAGTATTTGGAATTTGCAAAGCCGTAAAATTTCTTCATACTTATTTAAGAGGAACGTCTATGGTAACTTGCTAAAAAGGTCCATACAGGGTGTGAGACTAAAATCTGCCAAGCACCAACTGCAGGTAAATTTCACGTTTGGTGTGAAGATGTCAAAGAGTCAAATGGGATGAAACTGTTTGTTTTTCAGCAATTATCTACACATCATATAAAATGATCTTCCCTGTGGAGCATGACACCAGATTAAATAAATGCATTGAAACACAAAAACAGGACCTATATTTCTTCACAACACACATGGCCAATGAATTCTTTTATCCACCAGTCACCTTAGCTGGGAAGTCTAAAAGTTAATTTTGGACCCTGGTGCGTACCAGCACCAACTGTAGAAGATTCACACTAAGCTTGACTATACATGCAAACATGCTAACTGATGAAGAGCATCTGAGCTGCCTTTTGTTAATTTTTTATCGTCTTTACAATAAAAAATGTCAAAATTTGTTTTAAGATTCAGCAAAACAAATAAAAAACCCTTTCCTTCTGTTCATTCAGCTTGCATTCCATGTTGAAGTCTTGGAAGTTAGGAGAAACTAAAGATGATTCATTTGTTGAATGGAATTTTGTGACCAATTAAAATAATACCAAGTATTAAAACATCAATCTGATCATGTCAATAACAGTTTTATAAAAAATGTCAACGTTTTTAACACCACATTTCACTTTAAGAGTTACACATGTCCTTACTAATGACCCAAAACTGTGCAGAAAAACAGGCTCCATGTCTGATAATGAAAAGAGTTTTTCACCTTACCTCATTCTCAGACTGACGGTTTTTGTTCTTCGATTTCTTTTTCCCTGTTGCGCTGGACTCCACTTTGGCAGGCTTCGGTAACTCACTGAAAACACAAGTTTTTCATCAGACACACAAAGCAAAGCCAAGTTCTTGTCTAGTTTTTGTTGGTGGTCGGCAACTTCACATAAAACTGTGAACCAGATTTCTGTTTCTCTAAGAGAAAAATACAGCAGGCGTCAATAATCCCACGAAAGGTGAGTCAAGAGCAGAAGACTGAGAACAAACAGTAGGATAAATATCAACACTACACTTCAATCAAAACTTTTATTATTCATCAGCATATTCTCACAATAACTTCAACGGTTCCTGGAAAAATTTAGGGACCACAGGAATTATACTGAAGCCTGATTAGTCACGTTTACAACGGGGTACAACTTGTCAGGATCATGCATTCGTGGTAGGACTGGGCTATGTGGCCTAAAAATAAAATCCCCTTGCGATTTACGATTTTAATAAGTTTTTTCCCTCTCAAAAACTCCCAGTGACACAAAAATGACATGAATCACATTTTGCCTTTGTGTCGTCAAAATATATTCCCAAATCAAACAGAATTTCCCTCTTAAAGTTAAAAGTGGGTCAAAAAATGTTGATTTAGTTCAAACATGGGCAGGTTTGTCTACATAAACACCGAGCTGAGGTGTTTTCACAGTATATTAATTAACATGAAACTCCCTGATCAATATTTAATCTCATTTAAAAAACAAATAAAAGCCAAAACATTTGCTTGTGTAAAACTTGAAAGGGCCTATCGTCATGAAAACTCTACATTTTAAGTATTTATATTTTCAAACATTGCAACAACTTCTTGTCGGAGCAAGTCAAGAAAAGCATTTTGTGGTTAATGAGAAAGAAATTACTGTTACTGAGGGTGGTCTTTTAACTTAGCATTAGACTAGGGATCTGTCTTTTTAACATAAACTATATCAATCTAAATGATATTGTATTACTCAATACCTTGATTAAGGATATATCAATTTATCTTAAAAACTCGATACATCACCCAGCAGGCTTTATGTTTGAGAAGTAGCTTAATTAAAATGTTTAATGTCAGTGGCACACGTCATAATTTAAAATTTTTTGCTACATACTAAAAATCAACAAATACACCGATTAGTAAATAAAGAAACGTCTTTGTTGTAAACGAAAATGCTCCCAACTTCCCAGCTTACAAAATAAATATTCTTAATTTGGTGCTTTTTGGAAGAAAGTAGTTCAATAACGTAGCAACAAAATAGTGTATGGCATTCATATTGATTTTTGTGAGACAAAATCCCAATGTTTGTGCTTAAAGAGAGTTAAGAAATCATTACATTTTGTTCACACTGCATGTTATTAAAGAGAAAGTAAACTCAGAGGATCAAAAGAGCGTTTAGCACTCAGCACAGGTAAAAGTACAAGACCTCCACTCACCTTTTTGTGGTTTTAGAGGCTTCAGCTCCACCCTCTGCCGTCGAGATCTTCTCATTTTTCACTGGAGACAGAAAGTTTGCCATGTAGTTTAATAATGTCATTGTAGAACTATTTCAACATAGTCTCTTAAACTTTAATCTAAGAGGCTAAGAGTGGATTTAAATTTCTGCTGGTTCACTCCCACTCGAGCCACAGACCCTGTTCACACTCCACTGTTGAGTCTCAGAGCTACACATGACCACAATACTCAGACTAAATATGGGGCACAGGCAGACTAAGTTTAGAGGCTCTGCTGCGACTTTTCTTTCAGATACTTGAGAGAGTGAAACCTCTGATTATTTCAACGCTTACAGACTTTACAGCCACGAGAACTGGGAGCAGAGTTAATCCAACGTGACACATAACTGCTCTAGTACGCTTTTTTCAACCATTACAGCTCATGTGTTGGGACAGGGATCATTCATTTTCATTTATATTAATGCCCTTTACTAGTGACAGGACATAATGATCCCACTGTTTTCCCAAAGGTTATCTGTTAGGGCTGATGGCCTCAGTAGGGGGCTGCATGTATCCTGAGAGCCAAATCAGAAGCTTAAATCAGCTTGCTACAAATGTGTTTCTTTATAGGCTAAATGGACAATGAAATGTTAAAAAAGATGCAGTTGTACTGCTGAAATAATCAAACATTAAAGTAAAGAACAAAGGAAAGTGACACATGATACAAATAAAAAGTATGACACCCCTCACCCATCCTCCCAGCACACACATGCACACGATAAAGTAATTAGGAGGGAACCCTAAAATAACAGTGATAGTCTAAAGTTGAACTCTTCAATATTCATCTTTCAAGGTTTTGTATGCTTATTTTCTTTTTTTCCTAAAATCTGATCTTTAGGTGGTGCAGGAAGAATTTATCCTGTTTGCCAACATTATTGGTTCCTCTTTATACACCAGACAAGCAAAAAGTTAATCTAATCTAATAAAAACTGCAACTAGCCCCCTGACCATAGTTTTGATGGTATAAATAAAACAGCAAAGCCTGACTCTGACTGATGGAAACTGTTTCTGGATATCACTCATGATACTCAGTCCTATTGTGTCATCTGACAGCTACTGTGGTTAAAAGATAATGAAGACAGTAAATTCCACTGAATACCGACACTTAAATAATAAAAACTAAAGTATTGTAATTAAAATCAAATCAGCAACCAAGAATCAAGAACATTGTGGCAAAAGCGTTTTGTCCTGGCCACTGTTGCTACACAATACTCTTCTTTTATTTTTATTTATTTAAAAGCATCCCTCTCCACCATTTCTGCAGAAAATTCAAGGTTGAAGGCCAAACTTGCTGCTTTCTTGAGAAAACCGTGTGGGAACAGAATCTAAATGTTTTCACACCAGAGAAAGGAGAGATAACGATACAGCACTAACCTTGGCACTAACACATAAGACAGGTTCATATGAAGTCTACCATTACCAACATGTCAAAAACGTTCAGACTTTTCTGTACATGTGTTGAAACAAACACATTTTAGAGATTTAAGTATCTCTAAAATGCTTACTTCCTGTCAGTATTTTCACCAAATATACTTGCTTTTAAGTTTACTGGATAGGTCAGTATTTTTGAAGTAAGGTTGTTTGGAGTTCATATAAATAGTAAATACATTAGCCACAGTAATCCTGGTTGGTTCTGCCCTTGCAAAACGAAAACTGGCATGAAAATTGGGCTTTAAACTGCAACAGATGGGGCCAAGAACTCTGAATAATTTGGTGAAATTTAAGAGAAAATAACAAAAAAATAAAGGAATAAATTAAAAAAGCATTAGGAGAAGAACTCCTGAACTCTGCAGCCAACACATTACCATCAACTCTCCACTATAAGGCTTCTTTCATACTTTTCTGTGCCACATGCATTGAAACAAACACATTTTAGAGATTTAAGTATCAAAAAGCAGAAAAGCTAAAATAAAGTCTTAAATAATATTCTAATTTTCCTAAATGATCTGAAGCCTGAGCTGCTTCTCATGACACATCACCTCATCATCTTAATGTTATAAACTGAAACCTCAGTGACATAAAACAGTTTATCCTTTTGGTTGTTAAAAATATGCTCTGCTTGTCTAGGACTTTTAATTTACCTGCCAAATAAACTCACCTGGCTGCTTATTAGCTTTAACCTCTGGTTTCTCGCTGGTCTTTACCTCAGGAACCTGTAATAATACAAATTAATTTATTAATACATCATCAGTCACACTGTAACACAACAGAGTACATACAGAATATCAGGAGTTTAATTTGAGCTTCTTTTAAGATCCATTTCAAGACTCTTTTTAAGACTTTGTTGTATGTTCAATTTCTTATCACTACAATGGCAACTTGCAGAAAGTATATATTTTGTTGATAATAAGACAGTTGAACTAAATAGCCCTAATTTCTGGGTTCACCTTATTTTTGCATCATACTTCAGATTTTTGAGTGGAAAGAAAGGGAAAGAAAATAAGCCGTGTTTCTAATGAATGTGAGCTTTATTAATAAAACAAAAACGCTTTAGCAACCATTATAAAGAGGCACAAGCAAACAAGTGAGGAGACTTAAAAATGAAAAACAAATAAAATTAAAAAAAAAAGACAATGTTTGGCAAAAAACGCCCACATATTTTGTCAACAGGCTTCATCTGTTCCACGAGTTTTGACATCTGAAACCTTTGTTAATAATAAAATCCTCAGCTTGAGAAATCTGAACAAACTCTTGCTGCAGCGAGTGGGCGTAACCAACACGCAGACTCTGCCTTCTTCTTTGTCTGTTTCGGCGAGTGACAACCTGCGTTCAGGGCTGGATTATCACCATGTGGGTTGGAGTGTGAAGCTGAGTAACACCTTTAGAAAGACACGATGGCTGGCAGATGCTGTGCATTAATCCTGCCTTGTCAGATTGAGTAAATACACCCAAAAGCTTTGTTTATCGTGGACTTCACTGTGATCCTGTTTCGAGATTGCTTCATCGCCCTGGTGTGAGGTGGAGACTGTAAAGCTTTTTCATCATAAAACTCAGGAAGTAAAAAAACGAATGTGTCGCATTCTTCTGCTCCCAACGCCTTTTGAACAACAGTAAAAGAAAACGTGATTTTCCAGGAAATAAGACCTTTAAGAGTTATGATGTCTAATTGTGTTAAATATAATTGAAGTGTGAAAAGGTTTACGTTTGTGTATTGAATTAATCTTTTACTCACACAAACAAAGCTACCTGACAAGTTTGGTAGGATGGGAACAAGCAGCTAATAAACTGGTCACATTAACCAATTAACAATGGGTAGATTGTGCATTTTTAAATCGTTTTACTAATCAATACTACAAGTGTCTGTTAAAAACAAAAATATCCACACAAGAGGCATCCTTATGCAGACAATCCTAACCTGTGTGCGATTTTTTTTTCATTCTTATTTTAACTCATATCTGGTATACATCTATAGTCTTCACATTTTTAACACAGGTAACTTGTGAGACTTTATACTTTGATACGGTCCTCTAAATAACTTCAATTGTTCCAACAATCTGTTCATTATTTTCTCTGTTTATGCACAAAAACCTTTTAAATGCAACAAAGGTACAAACCTTATTCAGCGGAGCAGCATTTACAGCTGCATTTGTCGTATTAGACGGTTTGCTTGTCTCTGCTGCTTGTGGTTTCTTTGCATTCTCCTGTCTGCAGAAAAAAGTACAGTACGTACTTTATTAAGGTTCAACATTTTTTTAATCGTGTTAGACGATAGAGGACACACACTTACTGTTTATTCAGAGCTGTGGGCCGCTTTTCAACTGAAAGAAAACAAAATGAGAACGTGTTTTAGTTTAGAGTTCAGGTATTCAAGCACTAACCTCGTAAAGTTTTCAATAAATACTTCTGTCCCTTGTTTTGCTTACATTTAATAGGGGTTGACGGTCATTTTGATGGAAGTTGAAGGATATTCCACCAAAATGAGGCTGCTTATCAAACAGCTTATAAATCTGTCCAGTGAATTAAATAAATTCTAAAACATGGACTACATGCACAAGAACAATTTCCCCACCAGGCAGCTCAAAAGCAATAAAATAACTCACATTAACACCAAATTTTAGCTTAAAACAGTAACCTTGTATTGTGTTTGGCTCCTCATTTATATGACAATAATATTTTGGGTGACTGAAAATGCCTCACGTGTCACGTGAACTGGAAAAACAAAGTTTCCTCAGTGAGTGCAGACAGCGAGCGCACTGCAGTGTGACCAAAACAATAATTTCAGACTCCACAGCAGCTGCTTACTTCCTGTCAGTAATTTCATCAAATATATCTGCTTTAAAGTTTATTGGATCGGTCAGTATTTTTGAAGTGAGGTTGTTTGGAGTTCATATAAATAGTAAAATAAAACAGTAAATACATTAGCCACAGTAATCTTGGTTGGTTCTGCCCTTGCAAAAAGCAAACTGACATGAAGACTGAGCTGTAAATTGCTTGTGACATCTAACACATGAGACAGGTTCAGTCTACCATTAACAAAATGTTTAAAACTTTCATACTTTTCTGTAGCACATTCGTGAAACAAACACATTTTAGAGATTTAAGTATCAAAAAAATATTCTCTGCTTGTCTAGTGGACTTTTAATTTACCTGCCAAATAAGCTCACCTGGTTGCTTAATAGTTTTAACCTCTGGTTTCTCGCTGGTCTTCACCTCAGGAACCTGTAATGACATAAATTAATTTATTAATACATTATCATACCACTGTAATACATCAGAGAGCAGACAGATAATCTGAAGTTTAATTTGATCTTTTTTAAAGATCTATTTCAAGACTCTCTTTATGCATTTTAAGACTCTGCTGTATGTTGACTTTCTAATCTTTAATGGCAACATACATAGTGTAAATGTTTTTTTGGCAATAATTTCTAGGTTCAGCTTATGTATGCAGCATAGTTCAGATTACTGAGTGGAAACAAAGGAAAGAAAATAAGCCGTGTTCCCAACTGAATATGAGCATTATTGATAAAACAAGAAGGCTTTAGAAACCATTAGAAAGGCACAAGTAAAACAAGAGAATTTAAACAGAAAAATAACTAAAATAAAAAAAGACAATGATTGGCATCAACTGCGGACACATTTGTCAACCAGCTTCATCCTCTCTGTAAGTTTTTGTGACATCTGAAAGAAATCTGTTCATTATTTTCAGTGTTTATGCACAGAAACCTATTAAATGTAACAAAGCTACAAACCTTATTCAGCGGAGCAGCGTTTACAGCTGCATTTGTCGTATTAGTCTGTGGTTTCTTTGCACTCTCAGGTCTGCAGAAAAAAAGCACAGTGATAGATTTCAAGTTTCAACATTTATTTTTTAATCATGTTGGGCGATGAAGGACAAACACTTACTGTTTATTCAGAGTTGTGGGCCGCCTTTCAACTGAAAGAAAAGAAAATCAAGATGAGTTTCAGTTTAGATTTCAGGTATTCAAGCACCAACCTCATGTATAGTTTTCAATAAATACAACTCTCCCCTGACGCTGTATCCAAAAGCAGCGCGAGATGGCTTTTTGGATGTGTGAGAGACTCTGTGATCTTTTTAGAGAAGATCATCTAGAGAACTTTGATAATGTCCAGATACACCGAGTTTGAGTTACTCTCCTTGCAATCAAATAAACTTCTCCCACAACAGCGGTTGGTTCTATCCATCCTGTCAAGTCTCCCTTTTCCGGTTTCACGCCCATAACCCTCCCCACTCGCCTCAGTGAATTGCCCTGATGATCAACTGCAGCGTTTGACATCAGTTACTCGGATAAAAAAAAAAAACAAGTGAGATGCTAGGAAATTACCCAGGTAAAGTCAGAGTAAATAGCATAGCTGTTTGAGCTCACACATACAGCTCACTCGAGTAAGTCAGTAGAATCTCAGGGTTCTTTTCCAAGTGTGAATGAGGAAAACAAACACACCCATGAACACCAGAGCACAGATAGTACCTTGTTCCAGCTCGGTGATAAACTTCTTGTGTTGATGCTCCAGGTCTTTATACCCTTCCTCTTCTATCCTGCACAAATACCGGCCCAATTTGTTTGCCACAATTGCCATTTTGAGCTCTCCAAGGCAGAACAAGGCTTCACAGTAGCGGTAATGGCCCTGCAAACAAACAACACGTGAACGCTGAATGAAGATGACCTGGAAAACTGATTCAACAAATGCAGTGCCAAACACCATATACACAGTTTAAAAACACCTCTTCTTTAAAGCAGAGTATGGCAATGATCAGGTGTTTTGTCAGTGGATGCAAGTGTCTGCATGAATTTGTCCTGGCATTTAACTTTAAACAGGAAAATACTGTTAAGTGTGTCATAGAGTAAGCAGTAAGTTCAAAGTTCAAGTCAATTATGTTCCCTTTAGTTGGGAATTTGTGAGTTTTTGACCTCATACGTACACACATATATCGAGAACCTCTGAATATTTACTGTCTATTATAATTTTATCTGTTTCACTACTTTACTTTATTACTGAGACTGGATCACAAAAGGAAAAGTACCTTTGCCCAGTAAGGATCAATCAGAACAGCACGCTTTCCATCGCCAACAGCTTCTCTGTAAAATTAGAAATAAGATCAGGTTTAAGTTTAAACATTTCCCAGAAGATGTTAACACATAAGGTATAATATTAATATTAATTATTTCATTCATTGAGACTGAAGAGCATTGAAACTTTTAAGTTTATTTACTTTCACAGGCAAATGTTACAAAGCGCTGTACAGAGACAAAACACAGAAAATAGAATAAACTCAACAAAGTAATCACAACAGTAAAAGATTCGGCAAATACAAACGGGGTAAAATGCAGTATTGAGATATAGTTAACAGCTTAACATCATAAAACTACAAAATACCCAAAACATCTGACCTCCAATCATTACAATTACAGTGTAATAATACTCAGTAGATGGACCTCTGCTGAGCACTTATTTGCTGGGTGGTTGTAAGAAAAATCCATTATTACTTTCATGAAATATTTATCTTTTGTCAATCATTTTCTGTCTCAGTTTGGACTGCAACAGAATTTGGATGAAGTGTACTATATAAATTAAGTTTGACTGATTTTAAAAGGAAGTACATCTGTCTACAAATGAAAGAAGCACTGGGACAATGGTACTTACAGATACTTTTTAGAGCGGATGAAGCACAGGGCTCTGTTTCCATAGACTTTGAAGTTTTCAGGGCTTAAAGGAGAGGAAATTATGCTTAGATTAAAAGAAATATATGTTAAGTTACACCAACAGAATCTACAACAATGAAATCTAATAAAACTTTTGTACAAAATATTTCCCGACAGTCTCAGAGAAATTAAGTTAAAGAAAGTTTTGGCACTTTTTGAGACAGATTCCCTCCACCACGGGAGTATCGTTACATGAAAAAAGAGAAAAAAAAAAAATCAAGAGAACTGTGTTTTGTTGCCAGTGTTTTTAGATAAACTAGTTTCTCACGATAATAACTGCAGCTTTTCAAATTCCAAGACACAATAACAACTCTTCAAAGATGATACTGAATCAACACTACTCACTTATACTTGATGGCTTTAGAGTAAAACTTCACAGCTTCGTCAAACTGCTGATTCTGAAATTTCTCATTTCCTTTTTTCTTCCACTCTTCACATTTCTGCAAAATAAAAATCCACATAGGAATAATTAATGATAAACAGGCTCAATGTGTCATGACTGCCACCTGTTTCTCAGTATTTAACCAGTTTGTTAAATATGGAATGAAACAGATCAGTCAGTTCCTGTTGATCCGTGCAAAAAGAAATTTAGTGAAATTATTCCTGCTCAGTCATTTTTAATGTGTATTTCTTACACAAAAACAATACCAACCCATTGAACTTGTAAAAAAAAAAAAAAAAAAAACCCATCCTGACAACATTCAAACACATGTTTTTCTTGAATTCATTACTGAAATATAGTTTGTGAAATAGGGATGCATGATATTGGGTTTTTATCCATATCTGATATTCTGATATTTCCAAACTCAATATCACCAATTCCTATGTTTTTTGTCAAGGGCACAATTCCTACCCTTTACTAAGCTGACCTTTTCTTTTCATGGTTAAATTTCATTTGTTATAACAAATGAAACAGATGCAGAGTGAAATATAATATTTTGCTTTTTAATAAGTGACACTATTAACATACAATAGTAGACATTAGTTATGATGAGGTAAACCATATGGTACAAATGTACAGTGTGCCAATATAAAGGATATTTAAGGCCAATTTGTACTGCTGAAATACCGTCTGTAAATATCTGCCGACACCCATCATCAGCTTTTTAGGCAACTATCTGCAAATAACGATATTGATCCAATAGCATCAAGCATTGGGGGGGTGACCATATTTAAATGTGACATTGAGGATTTTGACAAACCATTTTAGCATATGTGTAATTGTGATTAAGCTCAAGTTTGCTTCCTGTTTTTCCCCATTTTCATACTAGACTGTTAAAGGTGCCCTGCCCAAGTGCATTTGACCGTTTATATCATGTTTTAAGTGTCTATTAAGGAAAGATTTGATATAGGTTGAAAAATGTATGTCTCTGTAGAAGATCAGATTGCAGCTCTTTGTCTCTCCCCTTTGGAAACACTCTGATCTGAGGAGGAGGAGTCTATGATAATAAGCTTTGTGCTGATTAGCTGCCTAAACGATGTCTGATGGGAGAGGGGAGGAGGGGTTAAAGGTCACGGAGTGGACTTTCAAATCAATCATGGTGTCTGCCTGTGATAAGCAGAAAACACGCATGTAGGTGGAGGCTGTATAGCTATGACATCATAAACCCCAGGAAGTAAAAAACAGCGTTTTGAGAGCATTTTCTTTAACAAGCACATTTCTCTGTGAACTGAGTTTAGTAAAAGGTGTCATGTCCTTCTGTTCCTCAAGCCCTTTCTAACAACATTAAAGGAGATGATGATGCATCTCAAGGGGTTATTCCTAATGAATCAAAAAAAAATAATAAAGCAAAGAACTTAAAATCAAGTGAAATGAGTAACTCTTGAGTTTTGTTTCCTGTTTTCATACTAGAAAGTTAAGGAGAAGACAAGTGACAAAAGTCAATAAATGTTCAGGCAAGAAAAAAGTTTTTTAACATTTAGGTAGCCTGTGAGTCTACCACTTACCTCTTTATTACATGATGTTGGTTGAGCCAGAAGTGTATTCATTGTCCTCTGCATGTTGGTTCCCATTTTGTAAATAAAGCGGCAAACTGATGAAAAGCAAAAAGAGTAGTGTGTATGAGTACATTTTACATTTAACAGGCTGCTGTGATGAACAGTTAATCAATCAAGGTTGATTTCTTAGCTGTAAAATAGCTGAACTTCATCACTGCAGAGATGATGCTTAAGACTGACCCTGTACTGCACTGTACATTTGGATTACAGTTATTAATTCATGTTTAACAGTTCATCAATCTGTGTTCATAGAGGAGTTATTCAACTCTGCTTTAACTGTATCTTACACTCTGTGAAGACACACAGCAGGACGGTGTAGCCAGTGCTTATATGTCCGAAGTCCTCAATTTTCTGGCGTGCACAATGTTCTCCTGTTTGCTCCAACCACTGTACGGCATCGTCAAACACCTCAGGGGAGCGCTAGAGAGAAGATGTCACACTCAGATTAAGGTTACCAAGTGAAAAGCATCTGGGACCTTTACATCTGACAGTTACATAGACCAGTGTACATTTCAACTAGGAAAGCAATAATTAAATTAGTCCACGGTTCATTATGCATCTCATCTTTGTTTACTTCTGTTCATGGTTTCTGGGTTTGGTTCTGACAGCTCTGTCCACTGGACTTTTCTTTTTTACTCTCAAGCTTAAGGTGCAGTATTTCTATTTAACTTAAATGTTTGTACGCCAGTGGTATGGTGAAATGGCACATGACCCTTAAAAGCTACATTGATGAGCTCTTTCGTAATTGATTTCAAGTTCTCCACACCTCTACCCACACCACAGATCTACAGGCTGTAAAAAGATAAATAAATGATAGCAAATAAGTCAAAAACAAAAAAAACTTCTGGCTTTGTTTATAGCTCAAACTTTCGTTTTGATGCTCCCTTTTCTTCCAGACTTACCAAGTTCAACATGTTGCTTATGTAGAAAACATTCTTGGTTTGGTCCTCTTGTAACTAAAAAAAGGTTAGAAGAAGACATTTAGATAACATACAAACTTAACAATAGCAATTTGCAAATCTTTCCTTTTATGAGTTCTATATGAACGTGTAATACATTAACGCAGATATACAAACTCAGATTGTGGGTTTAACTTGATTTACATACATTTATTTACATGTTCATCATTACGTATTACTGTGAGAGTAGAGAGATAGTTTTGTTGTTCTTCATTTGTAATGTTGAACCTTTCCTTCAGTAAAATACCAAATCATTTTAAAGTCCCGCATCCAGTCTCATTATACTGTGTTTACTGTAATTCGTATAAAGTCCCTTAATCTTTAAGGTACTTCAAGGCTTGTGTATTAAACATTACACTTACAGTTCCTTTCTCCAAGGCTCTTAAGATGGCTTCCACTGTTTCTATCCTGTGCAGCTGCTTCATACTTATTTCAGAGCTGTTAGAGGAAGAAGAAAGAGGCTCAAACAATCTTCGACAAATGTGAAAGTGTTTTCAAATCTCTAGAAGTTTATGAAAAATAATTCAAATAGTACTTGCACCTACCTCCAGTTTATCAGACCCACTTCGAAAGCCCACTGTGTTATAGGGCTGGAATTATCACGCTCCAGCAGAATGGGAAGCCAGAAGGCACAAAGCTTCATCCGCATCAAAGCCAACATCTTCATATCGGCCGGGATAGTGCTCCACCGCTCAACAACTTCGTCTGAAAATAAATAAAGACATCAGTGCTATCCAGCAGAGAAGAGCAGTAGTCATGCATGGGACTTTTCAACTATGTGGTATCAGCTTGACTCTACTGGACTTTACTCGTTGTTTAGGTTTTCCATTGCTGCTTATATTGAAGACCAGGCACACTTTTTCTTATCACCCCCAGTGGGTTTCGAGCGAGCTGAACCAAGACTAAACATGATGCAGAGACACTGCTGACCTCTGAATGGACAGAGTATAACCACGAGTCAGGGGTATTGACACAGAAATTAACTTTTAAACATGGAAAAATAAGTAAAAGATTACTGCCCTCAGTGCTTCTGTACTAGCTCACTGTGGCAGCTCTCTGAGAAGTCAGCATGAAAACCCCTCCTGAGACACAGAAATCCTGACTCCAAAGATAATCGTTGGCTAAACACTATTTAGGGTTTATGAGTTTAATCTGACAACATTACCCTTACCTGATGGATTGAAGGTGGTGAGTTTGACATTGTCAGTGGACAGAAGTTTCTGTAGGGGTAAACAGAGTTTATTATTGACAGAAAACATTCAGGTGGCTAAAAGCTTTTTCATTGATAATTGATTTTTGACTCACAGATTTCATCCGTTTATAGGCAACGTAGTCCTCGCAACAGTCACTGTCAGAGTCTGAATTCCACATCTTGACAAACCCTGTGAACACGCAAACATAAATTATTCAGTTACATTAAAGGGAAGCCTGTTATGAGTATGGTTTACGATACAGGCTTTTCATTCATTTTACAGCAAGAATAAAACATTTTGGAAAACCTTCAAAATTGCATATTTATTGCAGTCAAGGTTAGATTGCTGTTTGGTCATGCAACAAATTATTAGCATTACCTTGAATAACAGAAATTGTGTTGGACAAGCAGGTTAAAAAACATAAAAATGTAATTAAATGAATCCCTGAACACTTAAAAAGTAAAAAGTTCAAATCAATATGTCAAATCATGGTCTTCCAAAATGACGACTTGCAGATTTTCTTTGTTTTACATAATTACGTACTAAGTATCTTCAGCTAAGACACAAAAGAACAACAAGCTGGCATGAATTTCATTGGTTTACATACAACTATATACAAATCGCTGCCCATATTGTCCGTTTGTAGATATGTTACACAGCTAAAGAAATGATTTTAGTTCAAAGATTTGCTTCTCCCAATAAATGCTGTCTGTCTAAAAATCTGGAAGCATGATCAACCTGTGACTGCCCCTGCCCTCGTACAAACTTCTGGAAACCACACCTAGAGCCCTTTTGTTTGGCTTTAAATGTTCCCTTTGAACAATGTGTTTGCACAACACACCCACGCTATAACTCACACATGAACTGGCATGGGTATCTTTCTCACACACTATAATACTGGATTTTATACTGAAGTTGACTGGTAGATATGAAACTTAAGAAATAGAAACTCAAATGTTTTAATTATTACAATGCTGCTATTCAGTTCCTTACAGAAGAATTGATTTAATGAATGAGACTAAGATTTATTATCACATGCAGGAGGGCTTTAAGACTTCTAAGATACACACAAGTAATTGTCCTCTAAAACAACTTCTTGTATTTCAATAAAAAATGTAGTGCTGATCGATGACCAGGGCGGGTACAAACAAACATTTTCATAACACAGTCTCTATGTTTTCTGAGCTGAGCAGAACAGAAATATTCTTAAGGCAGCTCTAAAGGATCAGAAACTTTATCTAAGCAAGTTAGGCAGGACTGACCCAGTTATCAGATATGACACAGTCTTCTGAAAGCTGTGACTGCTTCATCCAAAAAACAAGACAGAAAAGGTTCTCTCTTTACGATAACTACCATGCAATCGCAAAGTCTGCTCAAGTATGGAGCTTAGTCAGAAGCTATGTCCAAATAAACACCAGTTTATGCACATTGCATCTTTCTTGAATGTTGTTTGTCAGGGTTCACAAACCACCGGGCTGTGGACTGATAGCACGCCGTACAAAAGACATAAATGATCAGTTTTATTTCCCTTTTAAGACAAACTGATTCTGCAGTGTTTTTCCAACAGGGTTCTCCAGCTTTGTATCTTGACTGTCAAAACTTGACTAAGTTTGTAAAGGGGTGGAAAATTCCTGTAAATTCACGAACAGTTCCCATGGAAAGTCAAGCTGGAGAATTTTGGA
The DNA here is from genome assembly GCA_037902135.1 of Cetoscarus ocellatus. Taxonomy (NCBI): domain Eukaryota; kingdom Metazoa; phylum Chordata; class Actinopteri; order Labriformes; family Labridae; genus Cetoscarus; species Cetoscarus ocellatus. Next base: position 360,927 of record JBAMNC010000178.1, on the reverse strand, counting down.
AATATTCCAAATAGGAAACTTTCTATGGGAATTATAAGACTTCATGGGAATTAACTGGGAATTAGGGATAACTAATTTTAAATACATACTTATTTTACAATTACTTATTAAACTATTTTTAATCTCTACTGTTCATACTCCCCTCAACAGTTTCTCGCTTAGTCCTGTTTTTAACCATCTATTCGTGTTTTAATATACTTTTTTGTATCCGTCCTTAATCTATCCTCTTCTTTCCATCTTCCTGATGTGATGTTGTCAACTAACAACTGTCTTCTATTTATCAGTGTATCTCTGCATATGTCATCTATTTATTGTCTCCTTATCATTATAAATAAAAAAATACCTTCTTTTCTGAAGTTACTCATAACTACATGTCGACATTTTAAGGGTGCTACATAAATAAAATTATTATTATTATCTATCATATGAACAAAAATACACACAGCCACACTCTCACTTGAAGGTCACCAGTTAACACAGTCGCTGGTTAAGTCTATGCACTAACCATGTTCCATATAGTTTTTTTTTTAAGTGAAACAAGCTCATGACTCATGCTAATCCTGCATTAGGCAAAGTTGCATTAATTATGCACATTTAGTTTGTTTCAACACTGATTGGTTTTAACATGCTAATATTTTATCAGCTAATAAAAAAGGCCTTTATAAGGGCATCTGCAGTATAAGTTAAACCCTGAGCACACCCCAACCAAGTAATCTGCAACATGCCCGAGCAAGACTCGGAAGTCCAGTCTGTTTAATTGGAGCAGAGTTTTTCATTTTAGTTGCTGTGCCTTCCTCTAAGAGCGGGGGTACCAACAAGGTGTCCGCGAGCATCTGGTAGCCCGCAGGGGCCAATGAGGTGCTCACAGGGAGATTTAAAAAACAACACAAGCTACCATCACAGAACTTGAAATAAATAAACATTTTTTTAATTCAATTGTATGTTTTGCTAATAAATCCCACTTAATAAATATAAAAGTAACAAATGTAACACATTAAGTACATTTTAAAACTGCTTAATTTTCCTAGACTTTGACCTGCATGGGGTCAAAGTTTACACTGATGCTGGCATAGAAGAATAAAAGATTGAAGATGCATTTCAGTATACTGTTCTCATGTAATGTAATAACCCATGGTAAAAAAATATATATTGTAAGGAATAATTAAATGTAAAAGGTGAACATACAGTGTTGCATGTAGTCTATCAAATGCTTAGTATTTATTATTTTTCATTTAATTATATCACTTTTATTACTTAAGAACATAAAATCAAGAAATTAGCCCTCCATTATACTCCTCATCTTTGGCATAGCTCTCAGGCTCAAAAAGGTTGGTGACCCCTGCTCTAGACAATGATGCTTTTTCCTGCATCCTACCAACACTTACCATCTGTCCTCAGTTTATACAGAACATGCTGCTCTAGGCCTGGATGCCATTTTTATTTGTTTCACGGTCCTGACTCATCATCTGCTTGCATGTTTACAATAAACCACGGTGACTGAAACAGAGCATCTAATGTCAGTGTAAAGAGCTAATAATTAATTAATAATTAACAATAAAAAATAACTAATTTGACAACTGAACTGGACATGAATGAGGAAAAACATCTGATATAAATGTAAGTTGGTTTGACTTCTTCAGCCATTAAACACTTCTTCTGACTGCTATGGTAAACAAAACGATACGTGCCAAGAGACAGGCAGTCACCAAGTGCTATGCAGTGGACCAATCACAGGGCCTGCAGTTAGAATTTTGGGGAGGTGCGCATCAGGCTTCATTCGTGGGCCCCTGCTTTTGTTAAGAGACACAAAGACCAGAGGCAAGATTTAGAGAAACTTACATTGCAGGCCTCACTAAAAAGTCCTTCCTACCTCTAATTTCCTTGGACTTTTTCTATAGGAATAACTTTGATCAGTACCAGGATGTAGTCTCGACTTTAAGGTGAAATTCTTTGTTATGGCGTCAGACAGTATAACCAGCACTCTTGAGTTTGTTTATCTGTTGCTTTTTTTCCTGTGGAGTTTGTTTAGTTATAATTAAAGCTGCTGATGACTAATACAAAAACACTTTTGTAACCACCAGTCACTGACATGCCCAAACATGTAACAAAAGCCGGAGGTAAAAAAACACTTAACTATTGAATCTCTTCAGGATAAACTTCATACAGAAAGGGATGTCATTGTCTCCTGGCTTTCACATACACCACATGGAAGCATTTTTCAAAAGTATGCCGGGGGTGGAGCCAGGCTGGGACTTAAGGGGTAAAGCAGCTCTGTGTCTGTTACACAAATAAGGCTTGAGGACATGTGTTCTGTGCCATTTATTGGAAGTAAAAGCTGTTTTAACGAGATAGTAAAATGAAGAAATGGCTGAAACTATTTAGAACTACTGTTAAGTCTAAAATGGCTACAATAGCTACTTCTTCTACACCAACCACATCAGTGACTTCACATCCCAACTTCAGGAAAGAGTTTTCACAAAGCGTGGATTTAAACTTGAATACTGCAAAAATAAAAACATATTAATATGGTTGTTAAAATGCTTGTCACCTTTGATAGTTTTCTGTGCCTTGTTTCTATTGCAATAAAATGTGTGTTGTTTACATGACCCATGGCCATGGCTTGTAAACAACACTGAAGCTTTGACAAATCAACTCCAATGTTATTCTAGATTTTCTCAGACCACTTTCGGACCCAAATCCAGAAAATATAATACAATTTTCTGCACACTACATAAAAGGCGGTGAGCTATACAGATGTGGTCAATCAATCTCTCCCTCTCTCTCACTATGAATATATATATATATATATATATATATATATATATATATATATATATATATATATATATATATATTTAAATGCACGGTATTGCTTCCCCTTATCAACCCTGCATGGATATATTTAAATAGCAAGGGTTCTGTTTTTTTCAACAGTTAAATATTGTTTTTCTTAATTTACATCTGTTCCTTTTACAAATAGACTGTCACATTGAAAGCAACAAGTCACTTTTTTGTTATGTAAATTGTTTCAGCTCTTGACGAAAAATATTGGTGATGGCAATTATACATTTAGAAATATCAGAATATTAGATATCAGTAAAAACCCAATATCGTGCATCACTAATTTTATACATGCTACTCTTTTATTTATGCAAAACTTTTTCACCCCCATCTTGGCCAAGACTCCCTTGTTTTTTTCCATCTCAGTGAGAATGTTCCTGACTAATTAAAGGTTAGACAGAAAGACAGACAATGTGACAGTACATAGTCCCCACCAAATATATAATATAATTCTACCTCCCAAAAGTGTCAAACTTCAACATTCTCACTAAACTCCTGCTCATTGTTAAATAACATTGCCAACGTTGACATTTTTGTAAAAGTAGGGGAGTTTGTATCATTTTGCCTATACCTACAACCCTTTATTCATACAAAGTCATTGAAATTTTAAGGCCCTGTGGAATTTCAGAGAGCACAAATCCTACATAAAGCTAAAAACAAACTACTACCTGAAAATACCCAAAAATTATTCACAAAAAGGGAAGGGACACAAAATTTAAGGGGTAAATTTAATTTCAAAGTCACAAGGTTGCGTATAACAAGGAAAAGTTTTGTATTTCTGTCTGTGGTGTGAAACTGGAACAGCCTGACTGTGGAGCTTTAGGAATGTCCAAATATAAATCAATTAAAAAAATGGCACAAAGCTTATTTCACAAGGTACAGGGAGGATTAAGGTGAGGCTTTCACTAGGTGTTTCGTGTTTCCTTTGTTATTTATTTTTCTGTTTATAAGATTTTAAATTAAAATAATACAAAATTCAGGGAGAAAGATTTTTCTGTACATATATTTAAAAGGTATAATTTATTGTTAATTATTTTGTATGAGATCTAATAATTAGATATACTGTATATTATTCAGGAAATGGAAGAAAAGACTTTTGATACCTATAATTTTGAACAATTTAGCACTTCTTCCCACTCCTTTTCGACCATGTAATTGCAATTAACTGGTGTTGGGTTTTATAGGTGATCTTTGTTTGCATACTTTTGTATTATTATTTAGCTACATTAGTAAAAATTTACATAATATTTCATTTCTTTCTTACGTGTTTTAAGTAATCTACTACTATTTCGTATCTAAAAAAAATTTGAGTCTTTGGCAGCCTTTAGATGATTTTATGATAGTACAAGATGTCCCAAACATAAAACACAAAATAAAATGAAATTGTTCCTGGTATGTCTTTGATGCACGAAGAAAGAAAACGTGGAGAACATGTGCACAGAAGCCCATATGTTATTCTATCAAAAGCTGACCTGAATGGTTGAGTTTAATACGGATAATTCAATATATCACACTTGTTCACATTGTGTTTAGCAAGTGAGTTCTGATGTACCGCAGCCTTTAGTAGGAGAAGCCCTTGATGAGTCTGAAATAAGTTTCGTTTATCTGTCAGGGACATATAATCTCTCAGGAATTAGGTAATTTAGTGAACGCCCATTCAACACTCGGAAAGCGTAGTTAGCATGTTAGCTCGTGAGCTAACTACGCAGCACGGTTGGACTCTTCCGTTTACACAGGAAAGTCTATCCACTGTTAAACCTCAACATAATGCTCACAAGAGTCGCTTTTGTTAGAATTAATTCCTCAGAGCCTTTCATTGTTTAGTGGCTCCAGAGAGGCTTCGACATTTCCTCTCTTTTGTTTTTGCGCGGAGCCTGACCAGAACCGCAGTTAAGCTAGTGCTCAGACAGGTCGATTCAAATATTAAAAATAGCGGTTTTAATCAAAATTCACCCACCTTTTGATCACCGATGAGTGGCCGCTAAAGGAGGTCCTGCCTCGACGTGTTCATGTCAGTGAGGTTACGGAAGTTACAGTAGAGAAGCTCCCGTGTGTGGCGTCGTGTGGTCGAGTACTGGAGCTGGGATTTAGTGATGTGTCGGTCGCGAACGTAACGGCTCTGAGAGCCGGCTCTTTGAAGTGAACGACGGGAGCCGGCTCCTGATTGGGGGAGCCGCTTTGTTTGTTGTTGTTTTTTTCTCTTTTCTTCTCTTGAAGCCACACGTGATTGGTCAATATGTGTGGTGTCGTCTCTGTGTCTGCGCTTAGTGCGCTGAGCAGAGGGGGGAGGGGCGGCAGTTACACACACAGCAGCAGCACACGAACAGGTCAAGAGAGCAGAGAGTCAGGGAGACGAGAGAGAAAGAGCGCAAGGAGCAACACGGAGCGATAAATTAAATATTTTAATTTATTTTTTGTTGTGTTGTGTGTTTTTCAGGGATTCTGTGTTGCTTGACTTTAAATTTTTTTAGTAGAAAAAAGTTTAAAGTTTAAATTTGTTAAAAGTTCAATTGTAAATAGTTAAAAGATTGTTTTTGTATTTTATAATTCATATTTTTGTTGCACTGTAGAGTGAAAAAATAAAGACATATTTATATGATAAACATATATAAATAAATAAGTATAATGCAGGCTTTTTTTTACATTATTAATTCATTTTGTGCATAATTTTACATTATTATTGGTAATATATTCATTAAAGCAACAAAAAAATCTGTAGAGCCGTTTGGGAGCCGAAAGAACCGGTTTTTTTTAGTGAGCCGAGCCGAAAGAGCCGGTTCTCTAAAAACAGCCTGAATTCCCATCACTACTGGGATTGGCTCTGTACCTCCCGCGACGGGAGGGGGACGGTTCAAAACGCTTCTTCTTCTACGATCTTATATTTGGCAGGCTGCACGCTGCATGTGCGTACACTGCCCCTTGCGGACAAACATGCTGCAACTACAAGGGGCGGTAAACATGTACAAGCCAAAATTCGCTTTGACCCTCTCACACTGGGGGGAGGAAATTTAGGAAGATCCTAAGGGCCTATGACTGCTGGGGATCCCTAATATTGCACTTCAATATTTATCATACCCTCTATATCCTCTAGACCAGTTCTTATCCATATTGTTACTATGTTATATAAACATATTGCACCTTACTCAACAAATCTCTTACCTGGTCTACTACTGCACAGTACTTCAAGTTAAAATAATGTGCACTGTTACAATGTACCGTCAACATAAGTGCTGCTACCTGTCACTCTTTCACTTTAATATCACTGTCACCTCCACCTTCCACCTTCCACATACAGCACAGAATGCCTCAGTTGTCCTGTGTGACACTTACTCCATTAATTTTTATTATTATTATTTTTTAAAATTTTAATCATTCTAAATACCTCCATTTATTCTAACTTGTTTGTTTGCTATTTGTACAGTTTATTGATCTATATCTTTCATATTGCACGTATGTTATTCTATTGACCCTAATGCATACTACTTACCCCTGTACTGCTGCAACACCTGAATTTCCCCTCTGGGGATCAATAGAGGACTATCTCATCTCATCTCACCCCATCTCATCTTATCTAATCTTATTATACCACCAACAGCATTTTGGTCAAGTAGTAATTTTAATAGGGGTCCACAATATTGGATTTTTGCTGGTATCTGATATTGCTAAACTCACTATTGCAAACGTTGATTACAATATTCTCTACAGCCTCAACTTCTCTAAAACTGGCCTTTTTCTTTTCTATAAATCCAAATATGGTCTTTGTTTAGGGTCTTTTTAACACCCAAACTGGGAAATGATAACTTTTTTTGCACTGCATAACAATAAGCAGTCAACCCCTGACTTTTTGTCAATGACATGTTAAAATGCTGACTTTTTTTAAGATGATTTTTTAAATTTTAGTGGCAAGACAGGCTGCTATATCAATCATCAATTGTGTTTTCCAATGTCATATCGTCAAATAATCGTGGAAGCAATGTTCTTATCTGTCTTGGATTATGGCGATATAATACATAGACATACTGCAGTTTTAACTCTCAAGCCCCTGGATTTGGTATACCACTCTGCTCTCCGATTCACAACTGGTGACAGGTACAACATTCATCATTGCATCCTCTATGAGAAGGTTGATTGGCCAACTCTTGATCAGAGAAGGAACAAACATTGTTTTTTGTATATTTTCAAAGCCCTTACTAACAAGCTACCACCCTACCTCACAAACCTGTTGAAGTTTTATGATTGGTCCTACATGACTCGTTCTTCTGGGTCACTGACTCTGAAAGTTCCTTGAGTCTACGCTGAACTCAGTAAATTAGCATTTTCCTTTGATGCCCCTCACTCAAGGAATTTCCTCCAACAAACTCTAAAGATAACAGCCTTTCTCTCTCTTACAGAGTTTAAGACCTTACTGTTTGTAACTGTTTTAATTGATTCCTTTGCTGTTGCAACTGATTGACTGATTGCGTTTGTTTATTGTTCATATAATGTCTGTGATCTTGACGGCATTGAAAATTAGGGAACCCTCAATGTCTTTTCGAGAATAAATAAAGTTTTGAATGAATTTGTGCTGATATGCTGATATCTCCAAACTATCGCCGGTGCTGGTATCAGTACTCATACGTTCGGTCAAGAGCACCTTTTACTACACTAAAACTGACCTGAATCTCTCTCTGAGCAAGTCTAATTGTGTTTGAAACAGATGTGAAGCAAGAAAAACAACATTTTATTCTTTAATAATTTACACTTATGATTTATAAAAAGGAAATTTAGTGATGATGAAAAAAAAATTATGATTTATACATTTTGCCAATATTAAAGGCCATGCAGTGTTCATAGCCATAATTTACTGCCAAAATATCAGCTGTAAAAACCAGCAAAAATGTCCATACCTGCAGAAACCGATATTGATCCAATAATATAGTGCATCCCCAATGTTCAAGCATCTTTGGCATTGCTAAACTCACATGAGGGCATTAGTTTTGTTTATGCTTTTATGCTTTTTGATGTCTCTGCAAATATCTGGCAAATAATAATAGTTGGATCTTAAGAGTAAAAGGCTATGGAGTATGACACAAGTACAATCTGCAAGACTTTTAACTTATAATATTTAAACAAAGCCAAATGTTTCTGCAGATATGATGTTTTAAATTCATTTGTCCAGTCAGTTAAAAGCTCTTTTCAAAACAACAACAGAATTCTAAGGCAAATGAAACGCACCATATCTCAATACAAACTAAAGTTTGGGAATAACTCCATGTAACTGCTGTTGATTAGCATATGGCAATGAAAATTTTTGTAATTTATGTCAAATATTATGATAAGGAGCTCACCAAAGCTTACAGCCTGTGTCAGACAAAAAGAAGAAAAAAATAGAAGAAATGTTGTTTAAGTTGATTCCCATCCATATCAGAAAAACCTTGGTGAAGCACTAATAACCAGTGGAAATTAAACATATTTTAGAATCGAGTCTTTGTTTTTTTTATTGTTGTTTGGAAAGGATAACTTAAACATCAGTTGCAATGAATCTGCAAACTCATTTACTCTTATAATGGCATTGATAGAATAAAGCCTGAAAATCAAACATTTGTAATGACTGCTCGGGTATATGTTCACAACCACTGATGTTCAAAAAATCTTCTAGTTTTCATATACAGAGCACCCCTGATCCAGCTGTATTCTTTCTCTGTTAGAGATGCTCTGTTAGAGCTCCTGCCAGGCTCAGTCTGTTCTGATTGGTTTACAGATCAACTCTGTGGTAATTGGTCAGCTCAGCGAGGCTCAGTGCCGCATTGTCAACAACTCTGCATGTATTTTACAGTCTTTGCTGCACAAAATAACTATCAAGTAACAATCATTTTGACAACCATATTGATATTATAATATTTTAGTATCTGAGTTCAAATAAATGTTGTGTGACAGCCATACTGAAGTCGGAATGTGCAGTCAGTGTCTTCCTCTGCTCTACTGTTTTATTTTTCCTTTTTTTTAAGTGAAAAACTATTTTTTTTTGTACTGTGTTGCTGATTGATTAGTGATTACATAATACACCAATGAAAAATGGGGTAGGTCAAAATAAGCCTAGCTTCTTCCTACTCCATTTTCTCAACATCGAACAGCATTAATATTTAAAGAATTTCTGTAAATAAAGCTTTCATTTTTTGTTGTTTTGTTTGTTTGTTTTTTAAACTTAACTTATTTTATTATTCCTATGTTCCAAATAAAGGTTATCAAATCAAATCAAATCTGGTTGGTGTAGTTAGTTTAGACATTTAAAAAAGAAAGAAATCAAAGTAAAGAAAAAAAAAAGGATAAAATTTTTTTAGTTGACCTAAACTGACAGTAAAATTATTTTTGGCAGTTACACTGCTGTTACAGTGCTCTACAGCTAGATGGTAATGTTGCAATGTTTTCTTCTTGAGGCAGATGAGACTAATGACTATTTTCAAAAGTATTTTAAGTTCATTTTAGATACAGAGTATTAAAAAAACTGTTTCACATCATTGTCTTAAAATATTGTTTGTAAATCTGAACAAACTGTGATTTCATTTTCCACTTTTGTGACAACAGTTTCAATTATCATAGTTGGAATGTTACAGTCTTTGGCAAAGATTTCAGGAGCTGGTTTCAGTTTTATTTTAGAGAAAAAAATCAGGAGTCTCAACTGTCATCATCCTGAAGGCCAGTGAGTAGACATATTTACCAGAGAGAAATCTTTCCTGCGTGTGTATTCTGCAGAGATATTCAGATTAAATTATTTAATTCAACCAAACTTCATCGATCTGACGTCAGAGGTATGACAGTTTTTCCACTTGCAATCGTACAACCCTTGACAAAGAAAAGAAAAAGGCTTTAAATTTGTTATAATTATGTTATTGTGTCATCCTTCTTTTAGAGAACCAGAAAATATCCATTGGCTAAAGAAATGGACTTGTTTTGGCAGAGGTGCTGCTAGGTGGAGAGAGGATAAGACCAGTCTTCAGGTCCGTGAATAGAGGCCTTAAAATATTAAAACATCTGTTATTTCTTGCCATATCAAATTTTTGACTTAATACCAAAGAGAAAACTTAAGTCACATTATGTAAGTTGAGTCTCTGTGACGTTCAAAGTGGATTGAAACAGCAGCATGAATGGGGCTCAAGGCTACATGGCTAGTCTTTCTTTGTTTGCAATAAAAATGAAGGACAGACAAAAGGCCACATTATACAAGTCCATCCATCCTTCCATCTTCTTCTGGAGTAGGGTTGTCGAGGCAGCAGGCCAAGCAGGTCAACCCAGACATCTGTCTCCCTCATGACATTTTCCAGGTCCTCCTTGGGGATTCCTAGGAATTCCAAGCCCACATGGGATATATGATCCCTCCAGCGAGTTCTGGGTCTGCCCTGGGGTCTCACCCCAGTTGGGTGTGAATCTTGATTCACCAACTGAATAACCTCAAATGACTCCTTTCAGTGCGAAGGAGCAGCGGCTCCACTTTGAGTTCCCCTCCCACTGTATGAGCTCCTTAACCTATCTCAAAGGCTGAGCCCAGCCACCCTCCTGAGGAATCTTATTTCAACCGCTTGTGTTCACAATCACACGAATACACAATCACACAAAGATAGGGCGGTAAATTGAAAGCTTGGCCTCTCTTCTCAGCCCCCTCTTCACCACAACAGTTCAGTACAGAGTCAACAGGACTGCAGATGCTGCACCAATCCACTTCTCCATCTCTCAGTCCATTTTACCCCCACTCATGAACATGACACTGAGGCACTTGAACTCCTTCACTTGGGTTGGGGACTCTCTCTCCACCTGGAGACAGCAATCCACCTTTTTCTGTCAGAAAACCATGGCTTCAGGTTTGGAGGTGCTGACCCTCGTACCAGCTGCTCAGCCCTCAAAAAGCACCAGTGCCTGCTGCAGGTCCCCAGCTTAAGAAGCCAACAGCAAGATAAACAACTCATTTCATTTTTTATAGCAAGCAAGGAAAAAGTAACAACAAGGTCACATTGAGCCCCATTCATGCTGCTGTTCAAGCCGATATATTTGCACCCTGGTGATGCTTCACCTCCACACTGAATGTCACAGAGACAGACTGGGGTGAACAAGTTGACCCCCAATTTCCTCTTGTCTCTAGAGGTGGTATCAGAGATGGAATAGTCGTGAATACTGTGTGTATGTGAAGGGGACAATGTGTAGTGTTTTAAGTAATTTAAGAGCTAAAAACAACATCTACATTCATAAATATGTCCTCACTTGTGTCAAATTGTCTCTACCAACTATTTGATTTGTCCCCCTGAGTGAAGAATTTCTTATCTGTATTTACACAGAACGGGTAAGCCCTATAGAGGCTTCCATGTCCTTCTGCTCTATGAAACTATGAACAGCCGAGAGGGACATAAAGCATCACGAAGTACTACTGGCTAAGGCTAAATGTGTTTTCGCTCAGAGTCAGCGTGACTGAAACAGAGAAAGAGAACAGCGAGATGTGGCTGTCACTGCCCTGGCAAATTTGAAAGGCTGCACTGCACTTTCATTCATAATGCAAGATCACACTTATGCCACGTCACAGGAGAAGGAATCCTTGTCAAAAAAAAGCGAAAAAGAGAAGACATAGCTTCCAGGCACATACCGTCTACGGTAGAGTTCAGTGGTTGCTTTGCACATTTGAAAAACCGAGGCACTAAAGAGCACTATTCGTTTGAAAGCAAAATACAGTTTCACCACTAGATGTGAGAACAAACTACACAGTGTGGCTTGAAGTGTAAAGATGACAGAATTATGGTCCACCACGAATGATGAGCTCTAATTATGAAGGAGATACAGAAACAGTCCAAGTTGAAGTTTCTGCTTTTAATGAAGCAATAATTGGCTCAACAGTCAGCGTCATTCAGCAAACATGTAGAGTCTTGTCATGGTGGCTCTGCCATGATGGTCACCATAACAAGACACAGATCATTACAGCTTTAAAAATGTGAGAATCTCTCTGCCTTGAAGCTGTTGATAATATTTGATTTGATGTCAGAACTCAATCAAACATATAATAACAGGATTGATGCTCTTTTTAAGTTAACTGAGACATTTCACCATGAAAATTCTACATATTTTACCTTTTAGTTGTGGTGCTTATGACATTTAAAAAAAAAAAAAGATTTAACCCCAATTTATGTCTATTCCATCTTGATTACAAAGTCATCCTGCTGCTTGAGGAGGCTGTGAAAGACTCCCCTGGGGGAAAAAAAGAAGTTTTTGTTCCTCTCCAGGTCCAGGGCGTTAATAATGTGCGTCACCAAAGCTTGTTGTATGGCTGGAGACTCACAGGGGTGGTGCTGCACGTTGTGGCTCACATTCCTGTAAGGCTCGATTACTAACAGACCCTTCATGTCGAAATCCTCACTTCGATCATACCCAGCAGAACTGTTGAGTGGCCTCCTGTTTACCACACCTACAACAGTATCATTGCCCCTTCTTGTCACATTAAGCCCAAAGTCTGCTCTGGATGCAGACCTTTGACAGCTTGTGCTAATATCAACAGTTGAGTTGGGCGTGGTCTGGTTCTCAGATGAGATGTTAGGACGTCCTAGGCTGACATTGAGGGGGTGATTCCTCGTGCAGGTCATGTTTGAGATGTTAAGTGCGTTTCTTTGTCTCTGTCCAGAGGTGGCCCTGGTTCTTGGTTTTCGTGGTCTTGGCGTCTCCTTGATGTTTCTGTGCAGATAGGTGGTGTAACCCTGAATCAGACGACCAAACCCGAACTTATAAGACAGTCGCAGTGACTCAGCCGATCCTACTGGTACAGAGTGAAGACGGACCTGGAGGGCGAAGAATAAGGGAACTTTAAGAGAGTATCCCCCTGGCATCCATAATGAATGAGTCAGCAGATAATGATTTATACTCTGTACCAACAGTCGGTGCCAACCCTGCAGAAAATAAGTGTATGACTTTCATTTAGGAGATGAGAGTTTGCTCCTGAGTTTGTTTGACATCAACACAGATTAAAAAGCCACATGGAGGAATAGTAGCAGAGGTGTGTCCTTGACTTGAGAGCTAACATTGTTTATCAAAGCTGCACAGTGAGTAATAAAAGCACCACTCCTGGATTTAATCACATAAAAAAGGAATATAATATATAACTTGTTATTCTGTCTGCACACAGTCAAGGGTGGAGGTTTCTTGGTTGTCTGTCCATCCATCTATTAATTGTTAATAGTGTAAAATCTTTGGCCTTTCTTCATATAACTTACTCGAACTCACTTTATTTTTTCCTCATGACAGGAACATAGTTATGTCTTAAAGATTCTGCATGTTGTAATTTCTGCTTATTTGATTTCTCTGATTCTCCTATCTCTTTCTGATGTCTTTATCTGATATTCCTTATACTATGCTGCATAAAAGAGCAACTGAAACAACCACATTTTCCTTTGGGCATTAATAAAGTATACTGTAAAAATAGAAAAGCTAAAAAAAACAAAATTTCAAGGTAACTGTCTTAACTGGATTTTTAAGTTTTGGATCCAATTCATGAATCTAAGTTGTGAGAAAAACAACTTGAAATGAAAACAATAAATAACATCAAGTAGGGAGCAAACCCTGGCTGGTTGAAGCACAAACAGGTGGAGCCCGGATGCTTCTTGCTGCACCAAACCAGCACCACAGAGGCATCAATCTTTCTGCAAACTGTTTGCACAGAACTTGGCCTGACTGCGACTGACGTCAAACCAACCATATTTAGTTTTGACAACTTAAGTTAAGAAATAAGACCAACTTTAAATAACAAAAAATTAACTGAATAATGACAGTTGAGAAAAAATACTTTGATGGAGTTTGTAACACAACAAAACCTTTTGTTATACTAAGAAATTTACTTAATACTAGTAATTTTAAGTTTTCATCATCACAGCATACTTCTGTTTCTGATATCGGTCCTTCTGTGTTGATCCAAGGTTAAAGTGAATACATTTTTGAGGTTATAGGTCTAAGGTCTTGTGCTCATCAAGTTTAAAGTGATTTTCTGAAGTCTGTAAAAATGTCTCGCCTGACTACAATGAGGTGAATCGACTCTAAAGGACATTTATGCAAAGTTTTCATCAAACTTTGCCCAAATGTTCTGTCTAACTCAAGAAAAGAATGAGTAAATTTTTGAGTTCATAGGTCAAAGTTCAAGGTCGTGGAGTCTCATGGTCATGACATTCATAACTGATTTGCTTGTGAATGATTTGAAGGGGGACAGGGGACACGTGGTGGCCTTCAACAACAAGTATGTCTCTGGCTTTAGACAAATGCCCTGATAACACAAGGGTAAACTAACTACATTTTGAGTTCTTGGGTCAAAGGTCAAGGCCATGGAGTTTCCTGATCATTCTTCGGATATTGTGGGAAAGCTTTAAGGGTTTCAGCCAAACTGATGATCAGACTTTGGAGGTTCAAAGGCCATATCACAGTCATATTCACAACCTGCTTATGAAATTAATAATGTAATAATTAATGTCTTTAACTTCATCACAAATGGCCACTTTGACTCAAAGATAAACTGGTAAGAATTTAGAGGGGAGAGGTCAAATGGTCCTGAGCCTCATAACAGTCCCCTCTTTGTGAACTTAACATCTCAGTCTCGAGGATTCTTTGAGGAATTTCTGCCAAACTTTTTACAAATGCCCTCTCTGACTCGGCAATGTTTTGATATTTTGAAGAGGTACAAGGTCAAAGGCCATGTCAGGGGGTCTTAGGTTCAACCTCTTCTTATAAGATTTCTATGAGTCACTGCACAACAAAACCACCCAGATCTTCTGCCCCCATCACTGTGCTTTAACTTTCAGGTACTAGTAAACCTTGCATTATTTTCTTATGTGCAGTGGCCGAGATAGTCCACAGACGTCTAAAACTAAGTTGCACCTAAATGAAATATAATATGTATGTATGTCCTACCTGGTGAATCCTCATGTGTAGATGAACTGCAGCTCCCACCAACCACTGCTGCATGGACACTGAGCTCATTCTCTTCTTGGTGGTCATCCTCTCAAAATGATCTATCAGCTCAAGTTTAAGCACAGCGTCATAGAGCTCTGTGGTCTCACCCATCTTTTCTGTGTTATTGGCGATGCTGGGTATCAGGCTGAGGTAGCTGTGAATAATCCAGCCAATTCGGGAAGAACTGTTGATGCCAAAAATCCTCTTAGGCTGGGATCTCTGAGACTGAACACGGCTCACTGATGATCCGTTTGTTCGGACCTGGTGGAGGGACAGAAAATGGGAAACTCAGGACTAAACCCTCAGAAGCCATTTTCGTGAGGGCAGGGAGCTCAAATGCTGAATGATTTATTTTTTCCTAATTGCAAGTCATTGTAACATTGGTATGGTAAGCTATGGTTAAGGAAGCAACTGGGGTGGCTTGAGTATTTTAAGATAAAAAATAAATGAAAAACATATCTGATAACCCAATGGCTGGCAAACAACAGCTCAGAGATTTCCAAACTGCTTCAGCTGGGCCCCTCTTTGGCAGTTGAAAACATCCTAAGGCCTTCTGTACCCCGTGACATAACACATATCAATAAACAATATAAATAGTTTCAGTCAGTAATGCCCTTTGAGATTATGATTCATAACTTAAAAACCAGTTATCAGTCAAGAACTCCTGCAAAACTAATACATTATATAAATTACAAATCTTGTGCCAACATTTTATAGTTACCTTGTGAAATGTTTCCTGTTTTGCCTTTGCCCTCATGACCAGGTCAAATTATTGTTGACAAATTGGCATTCAAACCTGCTGATTTCCTGTGTTTGGGTCCAAATCAAACATCCGCTGATTACTTAATGTGTTAGCCTTTGAACCTCGATATCCGGGCTAAATTTTAAACCAATCATGACTTCAATGAAATGGCATTATTGATAAAATATGAATCCATTATGTTGGTTTGAAGGATTACCAAAGACAGACAGACAGACAGACAGATAGATAGATAAGTAGAATAATAGAAGATAGATAGATATACAGACAGACAGATGGATGGAGATAGATAGATAGATAGATAGATAGATAGATAGATAGATAGATAGATAGATAGATAGATGGACAAACATATGGACGGATAGACAGTTAGATAGGTAGATAGATAGAGACAGACAGATACATAGACAGAGACAGACAGACCGACACATAGATAGATAGATAGATAGATAGATAGATAGATAGATAGATAGATAGATAGATAGGTAGATAGATGTTCTTTATTGATCCCAAACTGGGAAATTATGGTGTTACTGAGAAAGAAAGTAAAGCAATATAACAATTAGTCTACACTAAATAAGCACAAAGATATCAACAAAAACAAATGTGATTGAAAGCCACTACAGAAAAACACTCAGTCTTATCAAAGGCAGAGTAACCTGAGTACAAAAATACTTTACTGTACTATGATGGGAGGTAGAGGTGGGCATGCCAAGAGAGATGTTATTATAAAATAGCTAATATTAAAATCTAGTCCAAATATGTTAACTATTTTTCTAAAAAAGAAGAGATATCAATGTGCAAACAATCAAGACTTAAAGGAGAACAGATTTCCATCACAAAAACAATATCCAGCTCTATCAATAAAGTAGTAAAATTTCACCCACTTGTAAGGCCACCTGATCAAAAAGCATGGACAGAGCCAGAGCTACGACCCCCACTCCTCCATATGTGACCCTGCTGTTGCCCCCCAGTTTCTCTGTCAGGCTCAGGCTGAAAGCTGTCTGCTGCTCGCTGCTCATGCCCCGCTGCAAGAAGGCGTACTGATGCTGCAGAGCTGCTGAGGAGTCCAGAGAGAGGAAAGTAGTGAGGACAGGATCTAAGGAGATATCTGGGATGATGCTGGCATCTCGAGCCACTGAGAAAAGCTCCTGGACGGTGGCTTGCGAGGGGAGACACAGGCTGCGGCCCGTCAGGATCATGGTGAGATCTGTCAGTCCAGACAGTGTGAGGCTTGTTTGTGCAGCAGGTCTGCTTGTTATCTGTGCCTCTGACCCGCTCTGTGTATTTTTGTCTGAGTCCAAGGTGTGTTATCGAGGACCAGTTCACATGAGCACTCAGAAACAGGAACACAGAGACACTGCCCCTATGTTCAAGTGTTTATTGCAGATGAGAGTTTGGACTTTTATCATCTAAAAGACAATAGCCTTCAAAATATAAACAAGAATACTCTAAAATCTTGTTTGTGCTCACCTAGAACAAACTTCTGAATAAGACTTTGTCAGGCTGTATGGGTCATACACTAGCTCCATGGTGTACTTGTGTTTTTCTTCTTTGCATTGACATGTACTTTATGTTTCCAAATAAGCTGTGTTTGTTTCTGTTGTTTGGGATGGATGAATGGAAAAATTAACCTGAACAATAACTTGTTAACATGCACCAAAAGCTCATAAAAGGCAAGCCAATTAATAATGTGAATGTAAGGCAGGGGCAGACCACAAGTGATCCAGTGGGTATGTTCATCCAGAATCAAACAACATCAGCAACATCATTTAACATCTATTTTTATGATCAGCCTGCTATCCATCCATTATCTGCAAGCTCCATTAAGGCCACTTACCAGGTGCATTCGTGTGTTCAAATAATGTGTTAGCTTGATGCTAACACATAAAGGAACATCTCATATACATGCTAACAAAAATAGCATTGCTATTGAAGGCATTTAACCTATAATATGAATGATTTGAGGGGGTTACCAGGGGCTGAGTGGTTAAGTGTACCTCTCATGTTTTTAAGGCCCCAGTTTTGTGCGAGTGGCCAGGGTTCCAGTCCAGCCTCAGGTCCATGAGACATGAGAAATGGTTTCTTCTTAGCGTTGTTGCTCATTGAAACCTAACACACAAAGGCTCTATAAAACTGCAAATGCAAATCCAAATATAATTTGTCACCCAACAGAGTTATAAAATCAGATGATGCATCACTAAATGGTGTGATTTACACTTCAACAAAGCCTTATGAAACCCTGATTAAAAACTGCATCTATGTGTTCAAAAAGAGCAACAAGTTTGTTAGGTTGATGCTAACACCCTTTTAGGGTTGTGGGGGGCTGGAGCCTACCCCAACTGACCTTGGGCAAGAGGCAGGGTAAACCCTGGAATGGTCGCCAGCTGATCGCAGGGCCACGTAGAGAGACAGAAAATCATTCACACTCACCAACACCTAAGGGCAACCAAGAGTCACCAATTAACCTAATAAGCACATTTGTATTTTTTGGTCTGTGCGACGAAGTCCTGGAAATAACCCATGCATGCACAGGGAGAACATGCAAACTCCACACAAAAAGGCCCTGACTGAAACAGGCCTCAACCCAGCAGCCTTCTTGCCATGTGGCACGAACACTGTCTATTGCTTTTTTTTTAATAACTGACTTGAAATCAATAGAAATGCTTGGGTTGCAGTGGTGATCTGCACAATTCTTTTTGCAGATACTACAGCTTTAAGACCCAAACAGAACTACTGAATTTTAACCTTAAAGTCAACGAGCTAGCAGTCAGAACACTGAGAAAATGCATTGTGGTTACTCAGTTTAAGGGCTAAAGAATGTGAAAAGAACAGAAAACATAATAAAAACGTAAATAATTTTACAGAAAAGTAGGAAATAAAGGTATTATTAATAAAAATGTGAATAAGGTGATCAAAGTAAAGTATAACTTTATAGCCAACAACCTGAATTTTTATCATACCATAAGATTATTATTTGATTCAAGTATTGTTGTGCTTCAGTGTTAATATTTTAAACGTGCATTATATGTATTATTGTGGTTCATACACAGTAAAGCTTTAGCTTATTGAGATTTAGCTTATTTGTTCTGTTATGTTTCATCTGAGGTGTTGTCTTATGTCCATTATTTGTCCCCTTCTTTCCTTCTTTAAAGGTAAGAAGGGGACAAGGGGCGAGGCTTGTTTGGTCAGGGACGTGGTATAAGCCATATTAGAGCTATTTATTTTTTTAAAAAGCGAATTGGGCAGACTGGGCAACAACTGGTCTATGCTGGGTGTTTAGCTGTGTGTGTGTTTTGTTTTGTTTTATTTTAAAGGTACTTGATTTTGCCACTTTTAACAAAACAGGACATTAAAACAATAAAAAAGGAAATTGTAGCTCAAATAATTCAGAACTTCATTATCTCTAATGCATTTTTTCTTTGACATTTAATTATTTGGTCTTCCGATATGTCATTTTAATATAAACACTGTCAGTTTCTCCTACTTCTTTTGACATTTTTCCTCTTTGTAAAAGGTGTTTAACAGAAGAGAGAGCAGGAGCGCTATATCACATATTTTTAGTTTTTGTTCTGTACTTCGCTTCGTAGACAAACGGTTTAAAAGGAAAAACATGGGTGTATGTCCTCGTAGGGCCGCCGTAGTTTAATGACGACACGAAGAGATCCTTGAAAACTAGCCCTTGAAACGGAACTTGAGAGCAAATTACTTTAACATATTTTTTCGCCTACAAAAATGTCCTCTGCTTTTAACTATTTCCCCAAATGACATTTTTGTTCACTTTTAGAGTTATTAAAATGAAATATCCCTGGTATAATGTTTCGTGCACACCACTTCCGGTTAACGTAATCTTACGTCACGGTCTACACCCTGCAAAGCTCCGTCGTCTCGCATAACAATAACGAAAAGGTCTGTGCGGGTGACTGTTCCGTGGAAGCATAACAGGTGAGTACCTGTCAGCACTTTTACTCACGACATGACGAAATTAAGCATAAATTATAATCTCTTTGTGTTTTTTTCTTGTACTTTGAGCTGTCGTGCTAGAGCTAAAGGTACTGATGCGATGTTTTTAGCTAACTTTGCTGCTGACAAGACGGTTATTCAAAGAAAAGGTAGAAAAAAAGAGCGCAGAGTCATTACAGGTGATACCTGACGTGACAGATCCAACCATACATGGTAAAGAGCTCACTGTTTGGTTAAATTAACATTAAAATCCTGTGATTCAGAGGCTGTTTGGCCCTCACAGTCATGGATATTAGCATTGGAGAGCATTTTGGGAGTAGGTGTTTGATCAGGTGTGTTTGTACTGAGTTACCTGACAGGAAGCTCAGGGACTGAGCTGGAGACTGATCAGGTGTAAGGCCTTTGTAATAACACACTCATGTTGTGTTAACTCTTATACTGGCACTGGATAAACAGCTCAAACTGTCACGAAGTCTAACATGTGAAGAACTTCAACTAAAAATCAACATGTAGTGGAGAGCCTTTCCTGCATCATTTCTTTAGTCTTTAATTTAATGGATTGGGGGAAAAAAAAACAGAAAATTAGAGACACGACAGCATAATGTAAAGTTTCTGGTGTCCCCTTAACACTTTTTTAAATCAAAATGAGGTCTTAGTGGGACTTTTTTAAGATTCAAACTGGGAAATAAACATTTTTTTTGCACAAAATGCTGATTTTAAAGTGAAATTTTAATTTTAGTGCTAAGACAAGCTGCCTTATCAATCTTATTACAGAATATTCAAGTAGATTGCTCCCTCAAAAGTGGAAGAAATGCACTGTAATGGATCTTTGGCGATATCCGATATGCCAACATATCCAAAATTATTCTTGTTAATACTGATATCAATACTGATTTTTTCTATCAAGAGCAAAAGCCTCCCCTTCACTAAAGTTGACCTGCATCTTTCTTGGTGACCGTCTTCTTGTGTTTGAAACTGTACTAAAGCAAGAAAAACAGCATTTTAATCTTTAATTAATAATAGTTTTGATTTATAAACGTGGACATTCAGTAATGATGAGGCAAGCCATTATAGCCATTATTTCTACATTCTGCCACTATTACAGCCAATATATGCAGTGCATAGAGCCATTAGGTACTGCCAAAATATCACCAGTAAATATCAGCAACATTATTCATAAATGCCAGTATATAAAATCAGCTCTTTAGGCTGCCAATACTGATACTGATCCAATGATATTTTGCACTTTGCTGCCAGTGATTTTGCTGTTTTCTGAAGCAGAGCCAAAAAATTAAAATATATGTTGGAAAAAGAAGGTAATGTTAGCATGCAATCTTAATTTTAACTTCACTAACAATTAAAAATAATAATTTTAAGGCTTTTTGTGCCCTTGAATTTTCAAGATCAGTTTCCGTTGAAGACTTTTTAAGGATTTGCAGGGACATTGTTTGCTCAGTGCCACAAAAACTTCATAAAATCATAACTTTTTGCCCAGATGAAGATTAATTGAAGCATTTGTGAAATTATACAAGTGTTCAAGGCTGTAGGCTGAAATTTTTTTGTCTTAGTCAAAAATTAAATTAAAGCCTAAACTTCTTAAGAGATGTCCTAAAGTGTGAGTCTGGATCTGTTTAAGGAGGTTTTTCCTCATCATTGTAACTTTGTCATATGTTTAATTGTGCTTTACTTTTGTTGGATTCATGTTAGGGCTGCAGGATATTGTATGTTGCCAACAGACCATTTGTTGATATAACGTATTACTTATAGACTGTGTAACTTAATTATCTATCTTAAAAACTGTGTTTTAGTGCATATGTAGAGTTTATATGTAAAAGCAGATAACTCAGTTTTTAAAATGTTAAATTTTCAGGTTAATTTGTGCATTTCAGGTAATATCAATCAGACTGTGGTACTTTGGCTTTGAATTAGTTTGAAGGACATAGAAAATACACACATTTAAAAAAGCTGAAGAAAATAAATATTTAGTTATCTACTTTTTGCAGATAGGCATAGTCCATGCATGTCTGCAGAAAATGTTTGTGTCTGCAGATATGACAATTAACCATACAGTTATCATTTTATGATACTATTTTATGCTGATAACATTGTGTTCAGTCTTTGTAATTTAAGATAACAAATAGCATGGTCTGGCACGGCTCCTTATGTAAGGTGTTATAAAACAGATCTATTATGAATTGGCACTATAGAAATATTGATTGATTGAATGAAAAAATTTGTGCTCTGTGTCAGAAGTCTGACATGTTAGTAAGGTTTTACTGGACTATACTCGACTTATAACTACGAATAATCCTGTTCTTTGTTATTGCAGTCTGTGTGTTTATGTTACAGTTTTTGTTTTAACAGTTATCAACATTCTTGGTAAACATCTTGATGAATGGTAGCTGCTGCAGTGAACTTTTTTTTCTTTTGTCATTTGTCCATTCAGTGTGTTTTTCACTGTTTTAAACAAACCTGGTAAGAGGTGTGATGTTTCATTTTTAAATTAAAGATTGGCATAGAATAGGGGCTCATTGATTTTGATATGCAGTGCTAAAAACACCCAAAGATATCTGTCAAAGGCTCTCAGATTATTCTCGGAGTTAAACTTTAATTTCTCACTTCCACCCATAAGGTCCCCAAGAAGGTCTCTTGCTTTAAAACCCTGCCTCATGAGACCTCATTGCTCCCCCCACCATTCATTAGATAAGGTGGCCCACCACCCAAACACAACCCACCACCCCTCCAAAAGAGAGGCACAAAGTACTTTTCTAAATGGAGATTGAGGAATTTATTGCACTCATTTTAATTTAATCAGGAAACCAGCATCTTCTGCCTGATTTACTGTGTAGAATTTAGCCATCTGAGAAATAAGTTCCCACAATGCTGGCGTGGTCTCCAGCTTCTGTTTGTACTTCCTCTTGAATCTGACATCCCGGCCTCCACCCCTGACAGAGAAAGTGAGGGGGAACACTGAGACCTTAGATAGGTATTGAGTCAAATCCTTCTCAAACGTGCTGACCCAGACTTTGTTTTCCTTGTTTGATTAAGCTGGGTCAGGGTCCAAAACTCACGTTATCTGCTGGCATTCCTTATTAATGTTACCAAGGAATTACTTTGTGGTGATTAAACTGTTTGTGACCTCTAAGGGGAGGTGAGGGATTCTCAAAAACCTGGAGGAGAAAAAACTTTGTGAGCTTGGACTGACTTATACCTGTGCAATTTTTACAGAACACTATATCTTTTTATTGTTACTATTTCTTTTATATTTACAGTGTTACCTGGGTGAAAAGCGAGAAAAGTTAATGATCTGTAAGTTTCTGCATGCACTTGCAGCTGGTTATGTATCAGTCACACATCTGCAGATTTAAGTTATATATAACGTGTTGCTTCACTGAATAAAGTGAAGCAACATGTTTATGTAGTTTTGAGCTCTTTGGACTGAAGTTTTATGTAAGAGCTGCAGCTTGTTTGTTTACTCTGGAGAACAATGTGTTTTGTGTTATTCTAAGCCGTTTGTCAGGGTTGTGGAAGGGAATGACCCCTGCAAACCTGTCTATAAGGGTTGATTAATCAGAATTAATAAGGAGAATTGATTTAATATAAAGTATAAGCTCTTTAAACAGTGAGAATATTCTTATTTAGAGCCTAACAATACACAAGAGTATTAGACACATGCAGAGAAAATAGAACTATAGCAAGAGGAGGGTTTTATTTCAACATGAACTTTGAGAAAAAAATCAAAATGTCAATTATGCAGTTGAAATGTTGACATTTCAGGAATAACGTTGAACCATAAAACACAAGGGGTGTCAAAAATAATCTTTTAATCGATGCATCGTGATGTAGACGTAGATGAAGATGCATCGATGCAGGGACAGTCAATAATGGTTTAATCTTGCAGAGGCTGCTGCTAGACTGCAGCATTATTTTGTTTCTGAGGAAGAAAAAAACAAGCATATGAAGCTGTACCTGTGAAATTTATTTCTTTTGGCTTACAATGATAATACATTTTTGAGGCTGCCGATCTCAAAAGCCTTTTCTATTTAAAAAAAGGAGTTCAAGTTTATCCGACTGCTTGCAATTTTTAATCTAAAAAGTAGTCTGCACAAATACAGCTCACTGTTTTGCTTCATGATATCAAACCAAATTGAATTGAACCCAGCAGTTGTAATCAAATCAAATCGTGAGTCTAGTCAAGAGCACAGCACTACTGAACACTGACTTCTTTTTTAATCAATGTTGTATTTCAACAAATCTCTCAAAACGTGTACTTTTTTTTCTCAAAGTACTTCATGAGAAACATTTCCTCCCCTCATTATTTTTTTCATGTTTGACCCTCTGAAAATCTCCATGGGGCGAAGATGCTAACAGCTTCAGAGGCAGTCTTTATCAGATTTTGACCACATTTCTTTATTAAATGAAAAACAAATAACACTAAAAGCATTTTGCAGTAGTAAGGATATTTTCCTGAGAGTTTGTTTTATGCATTAGCTCACATTCTGACCTCTTTACTGTGGCAGGAGCTCCTGTCTGCTACATTATCTGATTGGCCAGTAATTAAGGATGCACAATAACATTTTTTTTAAACCAATACCATATAACTTTCTGCTTCTAAAGGCTGATACTGATAACCAATAACATACCTGGAGATAAGACTAATGAGCAAAGAGGACCTAAGATATATCAATACTATGAACAAAACCCAAAACAGTTTTGACTCTTTAAATGAAGATGTTTATTTTTTCAAATGGAAAACAATTTGCAAGACTTTCAAACATTTGCTAAAAGATATCAAACAAATTTATGTGATATTTCGAATGAACATCATTGAAATACAGTGCATCACTTATTGATACGAAAATAAAGACCTCTGGAACTGAAATGTTTTGCACCAGGATGTAAAATACGAAGTGAAAAAGTTCACAAGTTAAAAATAAAATAAAATAAAAAAAATATATAATTATATAATAATTTGGCTGAATCACAATTGTTGTAGATTGGAGCTTGGCAAGATGGATCTGCCTGATTACAGAAAATAATCACTGCAGTGTCAAAAAACCACAATATTGTACCCCACCCCTAGTTGTTGCAAACAGCACAAATTGTTCTACATTTTAACATTGTGATTTGAAAACCTGGTGTTTCCTCTGAGATTTCTTTGGCATTTTGACTCAGTACTTCTTGACCTCTGGCTGTGACCCTTATGTCACTGATAAGGGTAACAAAGACAGAAGTTAATCTGACATTGAAGAAGCTGACAGCGGGACAACAGGTCAAAGAGGGCAGCAGGACGATGCTGGACATGGTTTAAAAGAAGATGAAGCTTAATAGAAGGTGAAACTGATAAATGCATCAGTCCTTCTCGTTAGCTTTTTAGGCACATTTATAAACCTGAGGTCCAGTTCCTCTTGGACATAAAAAGTAAATGAATCATTGTTAAAGATGTGGGGCCAGTGCAAACACAGAACACAAACAGTGCACGTCAGTAATCAAACAGATATCGGCAGCATGCAGGCCGCAGTGCAGGGAGGACCTGAGTGAATACAAATCCACTAATAATAGTCGCGCCGATCAGATGATGAATTTTTCATTTTAGTTAGTCCGGCATCATGAGTCAGCGGACGGAGCGACGGGGGATACATGTGGACCAATCAGACCTGCTGTGCAAGAAGGGATGCGGTTACTATGGCAACGCAGCATGGCAGGGCCTGTGCTCCAAGTGCTGGAGGGAGGAGTACCAGCGGGTACGGCAGAAACAGATCCAGGACGACTGGGCCTTGGCAGAAAAGTAAGGCCGTCTGCTGCCTGAATACATTTACCATCTGGGGAGAATTAAATACAAATTTGACTAAGCACAGTTTATTTTTAGTCAGGATGAATTTGTGAGTTTATCTCTGTAAAACAAATGCATCGATAAGTTTAATCTTCATACTTTGGTTTGGTTGATGTCCAGGTTGCAGCGAGAGGAGGAGGCAGCGTATGCCAGCAGTCATGGAGCGCAGA
This sequence comes from Cetoscarus ocellatus, assembly GCA_037902135.1. NCBI lineage: Eukaryota > Metazoa > Chordata > Actinopteri > Labriformes > Labridae > Cetoscarus > Cetoscarus ocellatus. The sequence continues at coordinate 335,417 of JBAMNC010000178.1, read as the reverse complement.
CACAGTCCCACTCTCAGGCCACGGCTCCACAGCCTCAGCCGAGTCACGCCTCACTGGGACCTTTCTCCAAGTTTGAGGAGAAGAAAACCAACGAGAAGACTCGCAAAGTGACCACTGTGAAGAAGTTCTTCAGCCCCTCATCACGCACTGCTCCAAAGAAAGGTAGTCTGATTTCCTTCTGAACTGAGTGACAGAATTAAAGCTGATCACCTGATCTTTGCATAAAGGCTGCAACACAAGGCAACAGTTCACCCAGACTTTTACCAAACATAAAAATGCATTCTGGACCCTCTGAAACTCACTTTTTTACATGCTAGGTCTCGAAAGCCTGATTTGGCTCATAAGCTTCATCACAGACAGGCACAGCTTGCTGAGGCTTTTTTTTTTTTTGTTTTGAGTTAAAATGTTGATTTTTCCTCACCAGACACCCAAGATGGCAGAAACACCAGTCCGTCTCTCAGCCGCCATGCCAGCTTTGAAACAGACCAAGTGTCCAAGGACTTTGTGGACTTCCTGAAGAACCTCCAGAAGCCGGGTCGGGAGATCCACAAGCAGTCCAGAGCTTTTACTGTGAACATACTGAGTAAAAAGGTCAGTAAAGTAAAGAGTTAGGAGTTGATATTCTGATTAGCATGATGTGAGCTTTCACTCTATTAAACTTTCATTTTGTCTTTTCAGGACCTGAGTGCTGATGAGCTGTCTGAGTGTGTCCAGGATTTCTACCAGAACATGGCTGATCGCTTGATGACCCACTTTAAAGGTTTGTTCTTTAAGAACTTCCTTACTTTTTGGAACATTTAATAAGCCCCCCACAGATTTAAATAACTAACTAATGTGAGTATATTGCTGCCACTTCAGTGAGTGTTTTCTACTAAGTAGAGGCCAGACGGGGTGCAGGTATTTTAAAAGGAAATACAAACTCAGATGACTTATGCCAAGGTCAGACCACATGATTTTTTCATTGCTAACGACGGTTGGTGTGTCAAAATAGGTGACCACGGAGCTATAAATTTGCGCAGTGACTTGCCCGATGAGCATGACAGAGTACACGACTGAAACGGACTCCATGTAACAACTGATGTAATGATGGTGGAAGGAGAAGAGGCCACACTGAAGACTGCAAACAGACATGCTGCATGAAGAGTAAAGTACTTTAGTGTTTTATCTCCAAATGCTATTTTGAAGAAGAAAAAGCAGAGGAAGAAGTCACGGGAAGTTCAAATTCTTTACACTCTGTTGTAGACATGCCACACACACATAGGCTGAAATACACATTTACATACAGGTCCTATGATCATGTACTAATGGAGAGATGTCAGAGCAGTTTTGGGGGTTGGGGGTCTCGTTTCTTAGGCCCTCAAAACAGAGTGCCAAAGGGAAGGGGTAGACAAAGGGGTAAGACGAAGGAATTCACCTTTAGACTGATCTGTTGTTGTCAGTCACTATGACACGCTACACAAGACGAAAAGACCGACGGGTCCCAAAACCCTGCAACTGTTGGGTCGGGTCATAATGGTGCATGAATGGTGTAGTCTGACCTGGCATGAGTTGCACCCCCCTGAGTCAGTTCATGTATTCACACAAGATGACAAAAATAGTCTTGTGCCATGAATCTGTTTGGTGTTTTATTTTGATCAATGATCCAGAATTTTCTAGATTTACTAAGTTGAAAGTTTGGTGTGAATTCCACATGGAAACACGAGTATTTGAGAGTTTTTTTGGGCAATACTTTAAAACATGAATCAGCACCGTCTCCTTCTGTAGTTTGAATTTTTCTTATGTCATTGTTGTTGCGGCACGCTGGCTTGATCCCGGGCCGGGCAGGGCCTTTCTGTGTGGAGTTTGCATGTTGTTCCTGTGCATGCGTGGGATCTCTCCAGGCACTCCAGCTTCCTCTCACAGACCAAAAACATGCTTATTAGGTTGATTGGTGACTCCAAATTGACCTTAGGTATGAGAATGAATGATTGTCTCTCTATGTGGCCCTGTGATCTGCTGGCGACTGGTTCAGGGTGTACCTCGCCCCTCGCCCAATGTCAGCTGGGATGGGCTCCATTATTGTTGCGTCATATACGTATTTATTTCCAGCCTGTGTGGGTTTACGTGACTACATGACCTTGAACTGTCCTGAATCAGACTGTGTGATGAGTTTAATAAAGATCAGTATTCTGTGTAATGTGCCTGGTGTGAGATGCCTGAATGTTTAAGATCAGTAACTATCCCTTTATGCAGACACTTTAAGTAAAAAAATAGCTGCTAGTTCCGCCTGATAATGTGTTTAGTTTTATGCTCTCTGTACTGTTGCACCTTTAACTGATGTTGTCTGATAAATCTGTCTCTGTTAGGCTCTTCAGAGTCTGTGGAGCAGGTGATGGATCAGGTGGAGAAGTACATAATGACTCGTCTGTACAAGAGCTCGTTCTGTCCTGAAACCACTGATGATGAGAAGAAAGACTTGGCCACACAGAAGAGGATCAGGTGGGTCTCACTGGATAACAGAGATTTAATTATAAGTTTTGTTTGCTGCTTTTATCTCTGTGGAGATTTTTCCCACTGCTTATAACATCCACAACTTGCAAAACTTGCAACTTGCAAATTGCAAATTTCCCCGTGTGGGACGAATAAAGGTTTATTCTATTCTTCTATTCTAACATATTTCAGAATTTTTGTCATCCAAGTTATTCATCCATCATTTGACTCCCTTTCCCAGACTTATGGTCATTAAAATAAATATATTTGTTCATGATGCTTTTCCAAGATTTCACTCTTAATCTCTCAGTTTATTTGATTTGCATCACAGACAAAAGCATCAACTACACCAACAAGAGGTGTCACAAATAATCTTCACACAAGTTACCTACACATACCACTTCCCAAGGTTCCCAACCTCTGCTTTAACAAATTAAAGATGGATTTAGATGTCATCAGATGTGACAGGGTTTACATTGTCCACTTGGTCCAGATCAAACTAATGTCAGTCAGTTTAAGTCCAGTATTATTAACCTGCTAATTTTAGAAGATATTTGATTGGCTCCATTGGGGTTCCTGTTTTTATCACAAATATCAGTAAAAATGTCTGTTTAATTTTGAATGTTAATAGTCCTTTAGGTTTTACTGTGTTGATTCTCTTCATTTCAGAGCTTTACACTGGGTGACAATCCAGATGCTGTGTGTCTCTATGGATGAAGAAATCCCAGAAGTCTCTGAGAACGTGGTCAAAGCCATAACAGGTCAGGATGTGTGCTTCAACATTCTTGTTTTAATGAATGTGACAAGTTTGCTCCTACAACTAAAATGCACATATGTTCAACCACGTTATTGATATCTGCTCTGGAAACAAGCTGTTCTGTTCTTTTATGCAACATAAATCTACAACTATGGTCTGATGGTCTTATACCTCTGCCAGGATTGTGATCGCAGGACAGTGAAAGAACAGCACTGGGTCAGGATGAAGTGTTGCGTGAGCATGTTTTGTCACATGGTTTCGATTAAAGAAATAGTTAAAAAGTACGTGGGTCAGTGATATCCAGATGTTTAAATTAATGAAGGATAACTAAGACAAGACTGGGGAATTATCATAGTAGTTTATTACCTCAGTTATAGTTGTTAGCTCAGTTATATACATAGGCATGCATGTAAGGACAAGCATGGCAACAGTGATCTAAGACAACAAAGGTATGAATATGTATCTTTTGATCAGCGCTTCGAATATGATCAGGGAAACCCTAAACAGCTTATTCAGTGGTTTCCTATTTGTGGTTGAGTGCGAGACACTCTGTCTGTAAGTGTGTTGACATACTTGGAAGCAGAAACAGGTTGTTTATGTAGGCTGAATACATGGGAAATCTAAAGATCATTGAAAGAATGGGTCCAAGACCAAAATGATATGTGGAAAACCAAAAGAATATGCTAATGACTTAAAAGTCATCCTTACAGTCAGATTGATGCAAATTAAACTAGAAAAGCACTCAGAGAGCGCAGACCTCCACCAAGCAGCTCAGTTCAGGCAGTGACTTTTCCCACAACCCCTGTAAAGATACAAGTCTGGATCACCAGATCCAGAACAGAGCCAGGATCCTGACCAAACTCAGCACATACATGGAGGTTGTTATCCTGTATGAACACAACAAGTTTTGGGAACATCACATAATATGATGATTTTATATGAATTATTGAACGCCGTCAACGGGATTTCCCATTATAAAGCTCATTGTTTTTATTGTGATTCCTACCTGGATCAGATACAGATGAAATTTACCTTGATGATAGAGACATGGACCCCATATTATCCTGTAAAATTGGAAGCAAATACGCCAAAAAGTGGCAGAGATATATATATTTTTTTTAATTCCGCCCAATATTTTTGAAGTTTTGGGAATTTTTTGCATCCTGACAAATCACCACCAAAAGTAAATGGCTTCTTCCATGGACCAAACCACACCTCTGAAAATAGTTTCATGTAAATCCATCCAGTAGTTTTTGCGTAATCTTGCTATCAAACAATCAAAGATACAACATACACCAGCAAAAACATAACCTCGTTCACGGAGGTAATAGTGACCTCAAAGCCTCCTCATTTAACCCTATGTTCTCAGTGTACAGTGAATTGCATTGCAGAGTTTGACAAAGAATGCTTGCAAGTTCATTTACTGTCACTCATATTTACTAGCAACCCCATCTCAAAAAATCTGAACTAAGCCTTTAAGATGTGTCAAACCTGAACCAGAGATTAGAACCAAAATGCAGGACTCACAGGTGAAGTAAAAGTCAGTCAGAAAAAGGCAGCAGTGTGTAAAATATGAGGCAAAAGGCAAAGTCAAAACAAACAGGGTTAAAACTTACAAGACTGTGATGCTGGACCGATGCTGAGACACAACTGGGGAGGAGACGATCAGGACAAGACGGGGGAGGGGCAGGAAACAACCTGAGACAGAGATGACGGCGAGTGATTTCAAAATAAAACAGGAAACATAAAACATGAGGGAAAAATAAAATAAATGTAACTTAACCAGAGAGCAGACGGGACAAGATGTTGCATTTACAAGCAAGTGATAAACACAAGTCTCTATATCAATAAATCAGACAATCTTTCTTTGTATAGCTCCAATTCATAACAAGTGTTATCTCAAGGCACTTTACAATAGAGCAGGCTGAAGCCATACCCTTCATTTTAGAGATACACATATTTATGTACATGTACAAATACATGTAAATAAATATATTTGTATATACACATACATACATCCAGAGTGTATCCATCCCGGCAGAGACAAAGGGACTATAATCACATTTGTCTCTGCTAAAAATAGACTTAATCAATCTTTATTTATATAGCACTGTATTACCTATATACCTATAACCTTCACCTGTGACCTATGACCTCCAAATTGAATTCATTCATCTTTGGTTCAGAGTTGATATTTAAGTTGTTTAAAGTAAATTCTCATGAGTGCTCCAGAGATACAGTGTTCAGAATAATGGCTTGGTCTTAGTTATTGTTGATGCTGAGGCAGACTATAGGAAAAAAGGAAACCAAGAAGAATTTATACGCGCCATGTTTTAGTTTTATCTCATCTTGTGCATTTATGTTTATTTAGAAGGAGAATTTCAGCCATACTGTCATGCCGATGTATCATAAACAGAACAGATGGTCACACTGAGTCAGACTGCAGCTCGCTTCACAACAAAACACTGAACAACAAATCACAATATGTCGAAGTTTTCTTCCTCTTAACTTGGAAAAATATGCAAACAACTTTTTGCACTGCAGCTGAGGCAGTTTAAAAAGACATTTGAGATGTTCTGACTCATCCTGGTAAAGATATTGAATTTTATATTGCACCAGCAAAATCCGCTCGCTGAAAAGGAGAATATTTTGACCTAAAACAAGCAGTTCAAGCCCGTTTTTTGCTTCTCGTGTCTGGTAATAAGATGTTTCTCCTGGCTTTCTGGCCAGTGCTGCTTGTAAAAAGTGTCAAGAAATAGGGATGGAAATCAAAAACTTATTCTAGTTGAGCATTGTTAACAGCTCCCTCAAAGAATTGATATCACTAGTCTTTTTGCTTATCAATTCCTTCCACTTTGTTCTGCATGCTTCGTCAAACTACACTGACTGCACACATTTAAGTGGGTGGGATTTGGCATTGGTCAGTGCAGAACGGCACTCAATATCAAGGTGTGTTTGACATTGTTGCCTCTAAAAATCTATGTAGGGTAACTTTTCTCCACTCAATCTATTATGGCACTGGTATCAATAAAATCTTATCAGTTTTCCCCCCTATAAAGAAATATTTTTGTCATGACTTTAGACACATACATTTGCTAAAATTTGAATTTTTGTAATGTTGACATTTGAAGGGAAAACTAGTAAAATTAAAGTATTGATAATTATATTTTAGTTTGGGTTGTTTTGCAGTGGGGTTTTGTGAGTTACATGGCATGAGCCTGAACGTATGCCACAGTGTCACAGCTCAGTTCTTTCTCTGTTCAGAAAACACAGGACAGACGCTAATGCTATACATTATTCTACATGGTGCCGAACTCTCAGCATAATTAAAAGAACTATGGGAGAAAACAAGCCACAAAAACAGTGTGCTACAAACAGTTTGTTAACATGAACTTACTTTTCACAATCAAGCTGCTTTGATTAGGCACTTTTTGAAACAAGACACAGCCTACAAGTATCAAAAAATTCAGAACTATCCCTTTAATGCCTCCTTTTAGAACCAAAACAGTGAATATGCATTGAAATAGTTAAACAAAAAATTAATGCTCTATTATTTGATTTCGACAACTCAAAACGAAAAAGTACAAACTTATTTAATTCCACCGTCTCTCCATAAATCATTCATAGTTAATTATTCAGCTCCCTCATAATAAAAACTCTAACAATAATCAGTTCTCCAAGATGGATGTCTTTAAAGAAACCACAAATCATTCATTCATTTAATATTTATTATAGAATTAAAAAAAAACATCCCAGAAATATTCTTGTTAATTTGTTTTGGTTTCAGTTACAAGAGAAAAGGATTCTCTTTTTTAACATTTACATTTCCAGTGTCTTCTCTAGAGAATAATAAACACTGTGTTCTTTTATTGATTAGTAATTATAAAACCAAAAAAATGAAGAGTACCACTTGTGTTCTTTAGTAGAAACTTAGAGCAAATTAAGGTTTATTTGTGTTACAACTTTTTGAGGCATTAAAGACAAAACCCCTCCATATTTTACAGGACATAGAATACTACACAGTAACCCATCCGGCCTGTAACTTTCATCATATTTTTATCTGTTGTAGATATCATCGAGATGGACTCAAAGAGGGTTCCTCGGGACAAACTGGGCTGCATCACACGCTGCAGCAAACACATCTTCAGCGCCATCAGGATCACAAAGAACGAGCCAGCCTCAGCTGACGACTTTCTCCCCGCGCTCATTTACATCGTGTTGAAGGCCAACCCTCCGCGGCTTCAGTCCAACATCCAGTACATCACCCGCTTCTGCAACCCCAGCCGGCTGATGACCGGAGAGGACGGATACTACTTCACCAACCTGGTCTGTGTTTTTTAATTTTGTTCAAAACACATATATGAAAAGATGATTTAATGTGTACACGAGTTGATTAGCTCAAACAGTGCTGTTCACTGGAATGCAGCCTCTTTTCCACTCATTTGAAGCTCAGCATGTGGTCATCAGGCACTTTTTCCAAGGAAGTGGAGTAGAGTCAAGGCTTTCATGTAAAAGAAAAGCTTAAATCCTTGTAAGAGTCCAGCTTTTTGTTTCCCTGAATTTCCAGCAATAATGCCAGATTAAGTTCTCAAGGTTTTGCTCATGCCCCTTTTTTTTCTTCTAAGAGTTAACATGATATGAGATTGTCTGAATTTAAACCCATCATCTATACCGCTTATCCCTTTGGGGTCACAGGGGGCTGGAGCCTGCTGACACCGGGCCAGAGGCGGGGTACAGCCTGAACTGATTGCCAGCCAATCACAGGGCCACTTAGAGAGACAGACAGCTATTTACACTCATACCCAAGATCTGTGCGAGGAAGCAGGAGTGCTAGGAGAGAACCCACGCATGCACAAGGAGAACATGCAAACTCCACACAGAAAGGCCCTGACCAACACAACAATCGAACCAGCAGCTGTTGCTGTGAGGCATGTGCACTACCTGCTGCACCACTGTGCCGCCCTGACTGTCTAAATATCTATTAGGACAATACATGTACAGCCCAAGTTCTATCTTTCCTATTTATATATTACAAATACTACTACTACAACTATTACTAAGATAATAATGATTATAACAATGTAATTTATTTAGTTTATTTGCACATTGTGGAAAGAAAAGTCAGACAGAAGGAATGTGAAAGGATTTGGGAAAAAAATGTGAGCAGGTGAGGCAGAAATCCACGGTGGGCTTATCTCAAAACCTCACCTAAAGAGATAAATGCAAAGAACATAAAAAACTTAAACTTTACAATACAAAGTAAAATATGAACTATTATATAAATATATTTAAGCTAACTACATTAGATACACTCTTAATGAAAGATGGAGCAAAATAGCACAGACTGAATGCCAAAAACAACAAAATTAGAGCAATATAAAATCTGTCTGACTTCTGAGTCTCATTTTGTATCAAGCCAAAGACAGAAAGTCCATTACCAAGTAAAATTTTTGTTTCATAATTGGACTCCATGGTGTTTTATGAAGAACTGCCCTGGTGGCACAGGTTATTAATCTGTCATGCTGAATAATAGCCAGCAGCTGAATCACTGTATAACTGATGATAATCAGTTTACTCGTTAGGGAAAGTGCACATTATGGCACCAAGAGGGGAAACCAGACACTTCAGACTTGAAGAATGTGACCATGTGGGAAAAAAATATCAAGAAGCATTATTTAAATTATTTAAAACATATTAAAAAAAGCAACGTGTCAACCACAGAGGGCTTCATAAGGGCAAACAAATGGTGTGGTGTGGTTTAATAAAACCAGAAGACCTTTTTTAGCTTGCTTATTAACAAAAGCCCAAACAATAATTCACCCTCTTAGATATGTTTCAACATTCTGTCTAAGCTGGGGCAGCACAGTGGTAGGTAGTGCCTCATAGCAGGAAAGTTGCTGGTTCAAACCCTGTGTCAGTCAGGTCTTTCTGTGTGGAGTCTTCTCCCACCATCGAAGCTAGAGACACTTACTGTCTTACAAGACAAAGGTTATTATAAAAGCTTTATTCATTCAACATCTTTGACACAGATATTTATAAGTGCTTTTACAGACAAAGGTCATTATTACCTTTGACAAAGATGTTTATAAGTGCTTTTACAGACAAAGTAAGACGAACACATACTTCATGGGGAAATTCAGTTCTTTACACTCTGTTGTTGAAACATGCCACACACATCGGCTGAATGCACATGCACACACAGGTCCTGTGATCATGCACTAACGGTCAGAGAAATGTCATCCTGCGCCTCAAAAAGTTCTATCGAGGAGTTTTGGGATTCAGTGCCTTGCTCAAGGGCACAGCAGCAGCACCCAGGAAGTCATCTGACACCTCTCCAGCTACCAAATCAACTTCCACTTCCAACTTCCAGTTGGGACTTGAGCCGACCACCTTCTGGTCCCCAACCCAAGTCCCTCTAGACTGAAGTACTGCCGCCCAAAGGCAGAAACTCAAGAAATAAAACAATGAACATATGAAGCAGAGAAAGATCTAGAAAACTCAAATCCAAGACAAAAGCAAAGAGGAAACACAAAGGGTTTACCAGAATAGCACAGATACAAATTGACGACAAATATATTAACCCTAATCCCAAAATTTAAAGGGACACACTAACTTTTTTTTTCTTTTCATGTCTTGCCTCACTTCCGAGTCCATGACAAGCAGATAGACACCATTCTTTCGACAGTGCATGCAGTAACAAGGAACAGATGGGCAAAGTTTACCCACAGCTAATTAGCTTAGCACAAACACTGGGAGTCAATGGGTAGTGTTAGCCTGCCTCTGCCTACAGTCATCAGATACACTCTTCAGAAACTCTAAACGGCCCTGTGTGCTTGTTGTGATTCTTTTGTTATGTTACGCTATCTTTTACTCTTATAGTATTATCATCTTCTATTCATAAACTGAGGCTTCGTTTTGTTGACCTACTTACAAGCACATCTGTGGTTGTTTGTGCTAGAGATGTGATGTTTTAAGCAAAAACGAACAGCTCAGTCACAACTGGGAACCGGTTCTCATTGTGGCTTTTTTTTTCTCATCAACATGAAAAGAAAAAAAAAGGTTTGTGTATCGCTTTAAGCCCTCATATATAAACCCTAATCCAAAAATATCAGATGAATAACTGATACGCTTCTCTGTATTAAAACAATCACTGATTACCCTTTTAAATGAGCGTCACAGAATCCACATCCTGTCAGAGACCTCGAATACTGAGGCCATCCAGCTCTGTATGACTCAGGTTTATGAAAACATCCTCTGAATATCAATGCTCATGTTTCCCGCTCTGTCCCTCGTGTGTTTCTCTTTCTCAGTGCTGTGCAGCGGCTTTCATCGAGAAGTTGGACGCTCAATCCCTCAACCTATCCCCTGAGGAATTTGAGCGCTACATGTCAGGCCAAGCCTCGCCGCGTATCAACACCTCTGACGGGGAGTGGCCCGGCTCTGGACCGGCTACTGACGCGGCCGGCACTAACCCGGTCCTCGCTCAGCTCAACCACAACCTGGAGCTGCTGTCGAGCCTCACCCGCCGGCAGGAGTCCATGATGGAGGCAGCCAAAACCCTGCATGCTGACCTCCTCTCCTGGCCTGAGATTATAAAAAGGGAGGTGAAGGAGATCCTGGAGAAATACCCTCTGGAGATCCTCCCACGCAAAGCGCCCGCTATTGACGCCAACAACACGGACAATGACAACCTGCCACCACCACTCACGCCCCAAGTGTTTGCTGGGTAACTGAGTCCTATCATAATTTCAAGTACAGTAAAGGTGCTTTCCTGCTGTCGACTCATTTCCTGAAATATGAGATTAATGGTACTGACGCTAATGCACTAATCCTGAATAGTTTGGAGTCTTACCTTGCTGAGCTTGTTTTGAACCTATAACACAACCCAGTATTTTATTTTCAGGAAACTCATTTCAGTCAATCAGTGTGTGATGGAGATTCTACAGCAGAGAAAACAAAAGATGTTCATTTTAATCCTGGTTTATTTGACCTTAGATTTGAGTTTACGACCAGAAGGTCCAGCCAGAGGAGAAGTTTGCTATGAAATACCTAGAATTTTATTTAAAATATAAATCAAGCTCAGTTTTTAAGTACTTCACATGCTGTTAAACATTTCAATTAAGTAGGGATGCACAATATTTGATTCAGCAGATATCAGATATGCCGATATCTCAGACTTATTTAAATATGCAGTACATAAAATTAGAAATTATTTTTTTTTTTACTATATTGACTGACTCTAAGTTATATTTATTTTTTCTCTGGATGCCAGCATTACCTTAAATGTTTCCATAAATGTTCAAAGACATTTTTATGATGGCACAGGCCTTTTAATGATAACTGTTTGGTCACTTCACACTTTGGTCTTGATTCATTGGCAGTTGTTTTGTTTAGATGAGCACCCCCTGGTGGCCAATTTTGACATACTGTACCTTTAAAGGTTCAAATTCATGTTGTCTGACCGATTATATCATGTCTTGGGTGTCTGTTAAGCAAGGATTTGACTTAAGTTGAATTAAAAAAAAATAAAAACTTATTTCTGTAAAGGATCAGATGCAGCTCTTTCCCCCTCCCTTTGGAAACACTCAGATCTGAAGGGCCAGGGAGGCTATGATAATGAGGTCTGCACTGCTATACAACTTTTGAAGCATTTATTTGCATACAGATATATCCGTAATATTGTGCATCCCAATATTTAATGTAAGCATAAGTAATGTGAGCACACATTCATAAACACTCTAGAAAATAGCTATTTTTACAAGGTGTTTATTTATAATAAAGTATTTTAGAGTTTTACTCATTACTTGTTTACTTAAATTATTTTTTCAGCTGTTTCAATTTGACTTTGTAGCTCTAACTGACTGTTCCTTTAGCTCAGCATTAAACAATAAATCCAAATGTAATAAAACAAAAATAATCTGTTGTGCATTGCCTCATGAAAACTAACATTATTGCTGTACTTTTACTGCTGGGCTTTTAAATAGTTGTTCTTAAATCTTTATTCGATGCTATAAAAGTATTTAGATGTTCCAAAAGAGACTTTTCAAGCTATTATAGCTTAATTTTCAGTAGCATTTTCCACTATTTTCGTCAAACCCTTTTCTGTTAGCAACTAGGCTAACACATCTGCTAACTGACGGAGCTAGTGCAAGCTAGTGCACTTGGTTTACTCACTGCAATGTCTTATAGTATAAAAGTCTCTACTTTTTCTTTACAAAGTCTAAATGACATCAAAACTACAGTATGTGCAAATCTTTTAAACAAAATGTCATTTGGCAGCAAACAGTCTAGTTCAGATAATATGCTAGCAGGTTTGTTAGCAGCTTAGCTTTTACTGGCTACAGTGGAGAGCCACCTGGTCCAAGAAGCTTCTGACTGATGCTAGCAGGTTTCCTGCATGTTAGCTTGTTAGACACACTAGCCCTTGTGTAGCACACTAGAGTGGTGCAGGAGTGAGTCCAAAAACACACAAGTGAGTTAGCATTTAGCACCTCTCAGTTCTCATTCCAAAAACTAAATGGGATTTAGTGGTTTTGGATAAGTGCCTGAAATAAGGTAGATTTCAGTGTTTAATGGGAAACAATAAAATGCATTGGATACTAGCTGATTTTGAATCTTAAAGCGTTGTGTGTTTAAAACAACGGCTGCTTACTAACTGCTAACAAGGACTACAAAAATGGCTGGGGGCCCAACAACAAGCATTTCTAACTGTTCTTTTAATAATCAGTTATTCATACACTATTGCCACAGCCCTGAGGACCAAGTTGATTAGGTCGTTCGATTAAGAGGGAATTCTCAAAGAATAGGTCAAAACAATACATACATCGGAAATATTGTTGTTGCTTCTTAGTCAAACCGCCATGTTGTAGTTCAATAGTAGGTTACTAATAGCTTTGCACTCTCGCCCATAACATTTAAGCTTAGGAAATAAAAAAGTTGGTCTGTTTTTCTAAGATTATCACAAAGATCACAAAGCAGAACATGTAAGTTTCATAATTCATTGCTCTCCACAGATCTTATTATCAGCGATGATCCAAAACACAGAGAAAAAATCCCAGAGGCTGTTAGTCGAGGGAACCAGCATGTTGCTCACTTACGCTTTGGCCTACAAAAATATGTCATCCCTCCACCACGCTATAGTCTAAGAGAATAAGAAAAGTCTGTGTTGTTCTTTGTTTGCATTTTTTTAAATGTCACTAAAAAACTGACCATCTAATGTCAAAAGTGTGGAAACATTCTAAAAAAGAGCTCCATGAGAAAGTGATTAAATTATCTTCAGTTCCATAAACATGTAGCCCTTTTGTGCCATCACTGATGAGTTTTTTTATGATTATTTTTTGTCTTATTCTTGTTAAAATATTGGAAAACCATCGTACATACAGTGCTTAAAAAATTCATTAGACCACCACCCAATGTAAAGTTAATGCCACAGCTGCTCTTAATTAACAGAATTGGGAATTAAAATAGTTTTTTATGTTTCTTTTATGGTTAGTACACCAGTATGTAGATGCCATTTTACTGAAATGATATTTGAAATGCTAAAATGTAAATACATTTTTAGCCATGAATTTTAAAATGTATTTTTTTACACAAAACAATGAAAAAAGAGCAAATTATTATTTCCTGATTAAGATATAAAATTATATTTATTTACTTGCATTGCAAAAAAGAAATATTCATTTTAGTGGTTGAATGCTGTGCTTGATTAATTTCTGACTTCTCAGAGAAGCCCAGGGAGCCTCAAATTGGGATATAAAAAGATGAATGCAGTCTTAAATTCCTCATTCCTGTTCAAAATGGGAACAACAATAAATTAAAAAAAAAAAACTTTTTCAGTTTCAACAAGTTTTTGAAAGATTTCTAAAATATTGTTTTCTCAATTTTATGACAGGATATCTAATAAGTTTCTTAAGCACTGTATTTATTTATTTATTTTTGTTATTTTGAAGCTCCTACATCGTGATTACATACAGCACAATCACATCATAGTAGCTCCACAAAGCTCTCATTTTAGACATTAACCAGCTTATTTTCTTATTACTATAAAGTCAGGTCGACCTCTATCCATTTTTTCCTCTTTGCTTGTTTAAATGCTTGTAAGGTTATAAAAGTCTTTATAAAAGACTGATGGTACAGGTTATTTTTCTTGATAATACTTGAAAACATCACACATTTCACTTCTTGTGTGACTTTTTGAGGGTTTTAATTTAACTGTTTTCACTTTTAGAAACCATGTCATGTCTTAATGTAAGTAACACTGATGCAGACATAACTGTTTTACAGAAAGTACAGAGTGTCATTTATATTTATGGTGGTTTTGGGATTCATTTGGAGTTTTACAGACTGTACCATATTTCTACGGTGATGCAGTTCAACAAGAGGAAAACAAACACAGAAACACAAACAAAGATCAGAACCAAATACAAATATGGAAACAGTGCAAATGAAATAACACGCTACAAGAATACAAACAAATGCATTAACAGCAAACACAAAGCCCAAAACAATCCAAACCCTGAAAACACCTGCAAGAGCAGAAACGCAGCATGAACAAGTACAACAGAAGAGCTCCAGACACAGGTATTAATGTCTTTAAAAACTTAACTTTACCTCCCAAAGCCATAACTTCAGTCCAAGTAGCTCCTACTGCTGATCCAAACACACCATGGATCAGCTGTTCTCTCTCTCTCGCATTCTCCCTGCCACAGCGCCCCCTGCAGGCCTGGAGCACTTCTGTTGTTTTACTTGGTTGTGCTGGGTTTCTGCTCTGGTCAGTATTATTATTGCTTCATTTGCAGCGTGTTTCTGTGTTTGCATTTCGCTCTGACCTTTGGTTTTGTTTCTGTACTTGAATCTCTTTCATTCTTGAAGCTATTTTTGTCTTATTGAACTGCATTGAGCTGTTATAGGCCTTCGTCAGCCACCGTACATTTCTTATTGAGTGTAAAATTTTGTGCAGAGATCTAAAACACTAAACAGCTGGAACAACTCTTCATTGTTTCTCCCCTCATAAATGTAACACTGTACTGTAGAACATTTAAGCAGGCTTTTCTTTCTTACCTCTATAATCAATCAGAATGTAAAACCCAAGTCAGATAAGAGATTATTTAGGTTAAATGTTTATTTTGTCATATTCTGACCTTCTGTTTACACTCTGGTAATATTTAGTGTAACATAAATGCTGGTAATGTCTAACCTGTTGAAACACTGCTGCCCTGCTGGTGATGTTAGTATGTGCGCACATGTGCCGTGTGATGAATCATTAAATGAGAAGCACAGGAACAAGTGTGTCCAACCGAAGCGAGCCGTGGCGTTGTTTAGTTATTTTTAACTCCTAGAGAAATAACTCACGGTGGTTGAGCTTGACTGTACTGAAAGTAATTTAAGTGTCATAAACTTATAAAGCTTCATTTGTGAAATTCTGCTTTATTTGAGTTATTTTCTACTGAGGTTTTTCTGTGTGGCTAAAACATATACCTTCTGTTGGAGCCATTTTCTTTCTTTCTTTTTCTTTTTTTTTGGCCGTGGAATTGTTCTGTAAACCCAGCCCAATTTGTATATAAGTGATGCCGATTAGCAGCACCAGTTTAGCAGAAGAGGTGAATGTTTTTTGGCTAATACTTGGTGCTATTTCAGTTGTTTAGTCGTGCAGAAAAAGACATGTTTCTGTGAGTTTTGAGTTACTAGGATTATTGTAAATCAATTAAACTGTTTTGGATGAATAACTGGAGTGGCATATCCATCTTGCTTTTAAGAAATATGCTTTTTGGGAAACACAGATCATGATTGGCGTAAAACCCAACCAAACTATTAAAATTGCACCAAAATCCTGTCAAAGTGCAGTTTTGAATCATGACAGAGGCTGGAATGTTTCACACGGTTTAGTGATTCATACATCTCTCTAAGGCAAGGGGTGAAAATGTCGTACTAATCTTGACCTTTGACCCTGTGCCTCCAAAAGGCATTCACTTCATTTTTGAGTCATGTCAGACTTTTGTACAAAATTTGAAGAAAATCCCTGAGAGTTTTTTTTTTTTAAAGTATCACAGTCACAGGGACTCAACATAACAATGACCTTTGACCTCTTAAGTCTAATCAATTCATCTTTCAGGCAGACAAGACAAATAAGAAAACGTTGACAGGAATTACTCAAAGATTTCAAAGTTTCTCCACCTTGACCTTTGACCTGTTACCTCCGAAAGGTAACCATGTCAAAGTGGAGCTTTGTTCAGAGTGTAACCGAAATCACTGAAAGGATTTTTTAAATATTGAGATTTAGGGTCCGCCCCAATTCTACCCCTTAGCCCTTGTCTTACTCCTTACTCCTTGGTTTTGCATGTTCACATCTAGTGAAGGGGTGTCCCAATTCTCTGTATAATGGTTGTTTTTTTTTAAGCACTCCCCGACTTATCCCGGCACCATGAAGCTAAGGCAGTTGTGATTGGATGTCCCTCTTAACTCATCCAACCTTTCCACACAACCAAAGTAGCTGTGATTGGAGCTATTCCTAACTTGTCCCTACTTTCTACATGACCAAAGTAGGTCTGATTGGATTAAGTCTCTGTCAGACATTTTAGTTTAGTTTTTATTTGTTGATGAAAATGTCAGTTAATTTAGTTTTAGTTTTTGTCCATGTGCACTTGTTTATATTAGTTACTGTCTAGTATTCATCAGGGAAAAAGAGGTTGTGGACGAAAACTGTGACAAAAACAATTAGTCAACAACATTAACATTGGGTCTGTGATCCCTCATCAGGTGCAGTTGTTCAATCTGTGAGTCCCAGTCTTTCAGTCGTCATGCAAAAATCTGTTAGTATTAATAATAATAGTAATAATACATTTTATTTGTATTGCACTTTGAATTTTCGCAGTCTCAAAGTGCTACAGGATAGGATAAAAACAATTAAAATTAATGCAATTAAAAACCATTTTTAAAAAAGGGAGAACCCATAAAAGATCTTCAGCAAAAATGCTTTTTTAAAAAGGTAGGATTTAAGATAGCGTTGAGCTCTTCTTCTTTTCAAAATCTGCAAAGACGGTGAAAGTCTGTCCACAGCTTTAGTGATTATTGATGTGTACTGAGTGTAGAGGGGGCCTCATGTTGCCCACCTCTGTATGAGAAGAGAAAAACTGTCTGAATACTGAACTTGTTTAGTTTTTTGTCACTGTGGCATCAGTACCATCTTACAAAAGCCACGAGAGTCATTTCATGTCATCACATTTTCAAGAACAACATAGTCAAAACCGTTGAAGCAGTTATCCTTTTATTTATTCTGATACTGTTAGGTGGCATGTGAGGGATTCCTGGAGACTGAAACAGCGACTCTTCCTCCAGCAGAGGCCTCCACTGTGCAAAGTGACGAGATGCAGATTTAAAGGGCCGTTGTGTGAAGTCACTCAGCTGTGAACAACAGGTCATGGCTTCTGTAGTCTGAACTGTCGACGTGTAATCCTACCTTAAACAAACATTAATGGTTTGGGGACGGATTTGTCATTGGTTTCAACTAGAGTTTGCATCCATTGAGATATTTGTGTTCCTTATTACATGATCATCATACAGTATATACACAATACAAGATAAATTAACTGCAGATAATGTTTATACATGCTAATATAGTTCTGAAATATCAAATAATGAAGGCTTTATACATCGAGTAAGGCATAGAATATATATACAGAGCTAACCTAAAGGTATTAGTATCAAACATCTGTCAAATATTCACACCCAAACAAAACAAAGAATTCAAAACATTTTATAGTATATACAAAAATACTTATGCAAATGCCCCTAGGAATATCTTAATAGAAAAAATAATAGGAATCTCATTAGGAGGACATCACATTATATATGAAACATGCACTTTCCGCAGAGGGTTTCCAGTTCAGCGGTGGTTACATGTCTACATGTTTTGGGGTAACTGTGGATCACTGAGATAAAAGCGTTTCTTGGTGCAGGGATACTTGGTCTACTGTGCTCGTTGGTCCTTGATTAAGTACCTAAGACTCCGCCCTGTGCTCTGAAATATTGTTTGGTGAGTCCTACAGTACTCAATAATAATCTCATAAGGTTCTCTACTCTACCCGCTACACTTTGGACTCGCTCTCTATGTTGGCAATGTCCCCATTCCTCTCAGTCTGCTGGCTCTTCACCTCTTTGTCCTCACCGGTCTTGGTCTCGGGGTTCTCCTGCTCGGACTCGGGCAGTCCCTGCTGGCTCAGCTTGCTGGCCAGAGACCAGGTGAGGGGCAGGCGGGCGCGATTGGTCATGTCAGCCAGCTCTTTGGCACTGCAGGCGGGGGTGTTGGTCTCGTAGATGTCGTGGAAGCTGTTGTAGTCGACCTCGTAGAAGCCGTCCTCCAGCGTCAGGACCGGCGTGAAGCGGTAGCCCCACTTGATCTCACTGCTGACGTACGAGCTCCTGGCCTGACACGTCATCCCTGGAAACACAGTAACATGACTTTAGGGTAATATTTGTCAATTTGTGTCACAACATTGGGCCCTATCATGATGCATCAAGGGTGTGAAGCTCCACAGCAAGTCATGTTGAACAGTTAAGCTCGCTCCATACCCAACTGAATTTTAACATTTTTGTACAAAATTAAAGCTCAATCAGGTAAATTTAAAGATCAGTGAACTTCTGTTATCACTTTCTCCACCACGAGATTTTGTTTTTGCCTGCATTTCTTTTGTTTGTTTGTTAGCAAGATAACTTGAAAACTACAGGATGGATTTTGCTGAAATTTCAGGAGATCTATGCCATGGCCTCCCTTAAAGGGATACACCAACTTTTTTTTCCATTTTGTGTCTTGCCTCACTCCTGAGTCCATGACAAGCAGATAGACACCATTCTTTCTACCGTGCTAGCAGTAACAAGGAAGAGACAGGCAAAGCTCACCCACTGCTATTTAGCTTAGCTCAAACACTGGGAGTCAATGGGAAGTGTTAGCCTGCCTCTGCCTACAGTCATCAGATAAACTCTTCAGCAACTCTAAATGGTCCTGTGTGCTTGTTGTGACTCGTTTGTTGTACTGCGTTATGTTATGTAATCTATTTATCAGACTAATATTAGCACTTTATGTAATTTTCTAAAGAAATACACGTGAAACTGAACCGCAGGGAACATGGATAAACCACCTTGGAAGTGCTTGTAAGTAGTTCAAAAAGTCTAAAAATCGACAACGTAACATAATATGGTAAAAAAACGAGTCAAAAGACGCGCACAGTCGAAAGACTGAGGGTTACTTTATCATGGAACTATTGCTTACAGGTCCATCCATCTATCGCCTATACTGGTTATCCCTTTGGGGTCATGGGGGGCTGGAGCCTGTCCCAGATGACACTGGGTGAGAGGCGGGTACACCCTGAACCCGTTGCCAGCCAATGACAGGGTCACACAGAGAGAAAAACAACCATTCACACTCACACTCATACCTAAGGGCAATCAGAGTCACCAGTAAACCTATGTGCATGTTTTTGGTTTGTGGGAGGAAGCCAGAGTGCCCGGAGAGAACCTTTGCACGCACAGGGAGAACATGCAAGCTCCACACAGAAAAGGCTCTGATCTACATGGGGTTGAAACTAGCGACCTTCTTCCTGTGAGGCACATAAAAGTAAGTAAAGTTTATCACCTGTGAAGCACCTTTCATAGATAAAACTAATCACAAAGTTTTTTACAGTCAAAATGTAAATGAAACTCTACAGAGGACAGAAAAGAAGAAACAGAACAAAGCCTGTCTGAATGAATATGTTTTCAGCTGTTTCCTTAAGTCAACAGCAGAAAGACAAAAGCAGAGCATTCCAGGTGCTACAACCTGGAGAGAGTGATCTGGGTTTTAAAGTGTGTGTGGGGGACTATCAGGAGTCTGTGGTCTGATGATCTCACAGACCTGCAGTGAAATGGGGACACACGACGTCTGTGAGGTACCAGGGGGCTTCTTCATGAAGGGCTTTAAAAGTTAATCCTTAAATCTTGATTCTAAAATTGACCAGCAGCCAACAGAGATTTTTTTAAGAAGGTTAAGGCTTCATTTGTATTTGTTTATTAAGTGAGGAAGAGGTGTGATGAAGGCTCGGTGCTAAGACATGGACGATTATGATCAGCCAGGCGACGATACCAGCGTCAGGAAGATTGTCTAACCGCTGGTGTGCAGTTGGCATACAGACAGTATCTTTATAGTTGCATCCTTGCCTCTTTGATTGTATATATATGTGTATATTTTTCTACTTTTTACTTATATTTACAGAAAATTAAATCAACATATAAAAACAACAACTTCGAACATACACAAATGAACAAAAGTAAAATAAAAAAATCTAACGGGGGGGGGGGGGACAAGGCCTTTTTTCTGGAAGTCAGTCAATTTTTCCATAGAAAGAATCTCTTCTACTATATCACCTCTTTGATTATATTTACTATTATTTAACTTGATTATTATTTCTGTCTCAAAAATAGTGTTAATAAATGGATGAGGACCATGTAAGGAAAGAGTAAGCAAAGGTCACAACCCAGAATGCACTGCTGAGTAACAATTGCAGCCTACATGTGAGTTTATATTTCTTTTTCCCACTTCGAACATAGTATCTGTGTGGTTTAACAAGCTCATCCAGTGGGGTCAACATGTCCTAACCCAGTCCTTCCTGCACCTCAGATGTCCCTCTGACCATACAGTATACTGTTTAAAGTAATTATAGCGGCCGATCCATCCAAATCAAAGCCACTGCAGGCTCAACACGGGAGTCAAAACAATGATGCGCACTCCATATAGGCGACTGTATCGCACCAAAAGCTCTGTTTACTTACATAACATAACACTGCATATACATACAATCATTAACATTAAATAAGGTTACTTAACAAAACACAATAATACATCAAATTTTACCAACAGTCAACAGAAAATGTCCTCCCTGTGCTCCCAACTCCAAATTCCAGCAAAAGCCCACCACAGGAGCACAGCGGAAATAAACTAACTGATCATCACTGTGCCACCAAAAACCACACCACCTACACCCAAAGGCATCTCCAAAACTTACGTTTGGCTCCTACAGTAATGATAGCACAGATATTAAAGCAGACTAACCCTTTAAGGTTAAAGAATGTGGTCTAAACAAGTGTTTCTCAACCAGGGGTCCGTGGACCCTTAGTGGTCCATGGTGTAATTGCAAGGGGTCCTTAAAAATAAAATATATTTAAAAAAAACATCTTATGACATCTATAAAAACAGGATTATTTTACTCAAATGTGACTGAGACCTTTATCCACCTAAACTACAGAAGGTAACAGGACTTTTTTTCCTAATTCCATCTGTTTCACAAGTGTAATTTATTTATTTAAGTTTGTATAATACAAACTTAACACGATCTGCATCCTTTTCAAAATATGAGCCCCCTACTGTTTCAGTGGTCATACACCATTAATTGCTAAACAATGAATTTATTGTGAATCATGTGCAGGAAGGTGTTGAAGGAAAACTCATTAACTTGCAATTTTCAGGTGAGCACTTGGAATTAAGCTAGTGTAAAAACAAACAAAGAAGAATGTGATAAGCACAGTTACAAGAGGAAGAAGAAGAAGAAGAAGAAGAAGAAGAAGAAGAAGAAGAAGAAATAATTCATGGACCCTCCTGATTGGTTAAGAGGGGGGTCCTCAGGGAAGATCAAAAACATGCAGAGGGTCCAGGATCCCAAAAAGGTTGAGAACCACTGGTCTAAAAACTGTTTAAAGACTTTGTTTTCAGTCTGTCTGAACAGAACAATGCAGCCGCTCTCACATAACCTGACTGTGACCTCTCAGAGACTCCTCTCTGTCTCTGAAGGGGCAGCGGGCTTCAGTCGCTGCCTCACACCATTTGCCCTCATGTTGTTATTTATAGAGTCCTCTTCGACTCAACTTTCTGCAGGATAGTCCTCAGCGAGCCTCGAGCAGCTGCTTCAAAACACCTGAAGGCGTTATGTAACTGGTTTATTCCATCATCGCTGATGGAGTGGAAAATTACCAGTTTAAGAAAAATACAACAGGAGCCTCAACACGGCCCAACACTTTTGTATCCAACATATTAACACATGTCCTTTATTCAAGAGGTGTTGGCTGCTGCTGCTGAAGTCTAAGGAGAGCAAGTGGCTTACTTCATACTATTGTACAACTTAAATGGTATTTTTTAAACTCTTTAAGAACGAGGAACAGTAATAGGAACACCTCGGAGAGAACTTTTAATTATTTGAGGACAATTAACCCTTCATTGGCTTTCCGATTTTTCTCTTGAGCTACCAATCAGAGAGCCCCTTTAAAAGCAAATGTTGCTTGGCTACTTTCTGGCTTTCAGCTACTTCCTGTCTGAAAAGGTGGAGTAGACAACAAGGTAGAGGATGGATTGTTTATGTTGGAGGGAGATGTTAGGACATGGACACAAATTTTTGTATAAAAAATATTTCAATGTTTTATTTGGCATAATATCACAGCTAAAAGTCCAGACCAGAGTTTGCACCATTGTTGCACTTTTGTTTCTTTGTATACATTTGGTCCAGTACATCATTTTTCGGGGTTAGTATGTGGTAACTATCATTGATTTGAGGGTCCAGGACTTACAAAATAAGGCTTTCACACTGGGCATGAACCAAACCAAGCAGTGTTAATTTTGACAGCACTTTTTAATTTAATTTTAGTTATAGTTTTTTGCCTAAAATATCTTTTAGTTTAAGTCATAATTTAGTCATCTAAATTGTTTTAATTTTACTCTAGTTTTAGTTGATGAAATTTCACAACTTTTTAGTCGACGAAATCTACTGTAAATTTTGTCAACTAAAATATGAAGTGTAAAGTGTAAGGCATTTTTTATGTTTCCTTGAATTTCTGAAGTCATGTTTTACATTTGGATAAAATGAAACCTCTAATAACCCTTTACTGAATTCTAATAAAGTTTGAATGTATAAATGAACAGAAACAAATTGAACTTTTGTGTGAAATGCAGTCACCTTTATTTAGGCTACCTGGCAGAGCATCTCAGTTACAATACCAGAACTGACAACAAACAGTGAACCTGCTCTACATGAATATATCAATTCATAAAGAAAGTAGCTCTGATTGGATCACTCCACAACTTATCCCACCACCACCAAGCTAAGGCAGTTTTGATTGGATGTCCCTCTTAACTCATCCAACCTTTCCGCACAAGCAGAGTAGCTGTGACTGGATATATTCCTAGCTTGTCCCTACTTTCTACATGACCAAATCAGTTTAGTTTTCATCAGGGGAATAAAGGTTGTTGATGTTAAACTATGACAAAAATAATTAGTCAACAAAAGTAACACTGCCATCAAGTCTGAAAGTCTGGACCAAACGACATAGGTGTGAAGTACCCTTAATTTCAGTACAGATGTTAGCGTGTTTAAAAAGATTGATAAGCCATCGTCAACAAACTAGTCAACCAATCAAGATGTTGTAGAGCCAACATTTAACAAATA
Organism: Cetoscarus ocellatus; assembly: GCA_037902135.1. Classification (NCBI taxonomy): domain Eukaryota; kingdom Metazoa; phylum Chordata; class Actinopteri; order Labriformes; family Labridae; genus Cetoscarus; species Cetoscarus ocellatus. The sequence continues at coordinate 311,732 of JBAMNC010000178.1, read as the reverse complement.
TCATTGCAGTTGTAATCTTCTTGGTGGCTAAATGATTACTTGCGGACATGTTTCAATATTATACCATGTATTTACTAACATGACATACAGAGTTTAAAAGTTACAAAGCAGTGGTTTTCAAAGTGTGAGGGATACACTATATCAGTAATAAGTTTATTTTCAAGAGCATAAAAGACAAACCGTTCATACTTGATTTAAGATGGTTATTATTGAAGTCTTTTTTAATAAGATGCAGACTATTATGTTGAAAAAAATGTAAAAAATATTTAAAACATGTAAGACAATACAAAGATGCCACAGTTTATTTGGAATCTTAAAAATAACGTTTTTCTTTTTTCCCTGAAAAAACAGAGGTAAAAGAAAGATGCACCCCCCCCCCCCCCAAAAAAAAAGATGCAAAAAAAGAAAAAAGAAAACAAAGAAGAGACATAGATTAAATGCAATGTTTCATCATAAATAATCTTTTTAAATGTTTTTTATTTATAAAGTGATATAGTCATTTCTAAGTTCTATTTTTTGTGGAGTGCTGTGTTGTAGTCCTGAGGCCGCTGTGTTCTTGCAGGGGAGGCTCACTCCTCTACATTTTGACCACGCTACCAATGTACCCGTTAAAAGGCAGGGTGTTACACCCTGTGTGTTACACGTTTTGTCAGCAAAAAAAAAAAAAAAAAATCTCACCTGTGGCCTCCACCATCCCCTCCAGAATGACCACGATCTCCAGATCCACCTTGGCCAGGCTGGCCTGTGAGATGTCCCAGAAGGGGCTGTTCTGATTGATTTCATGGCAGATGATGAGCGGCGACACGAGGAAGAGCCTGTCATCTCCCGTGTTGTAGCCCACATTTATGTCCGTCTGGTTCAAGGGGATGAACTCCCCCTCCTTGGTCTGCTTAGACTTGATAAGCTTGGCCCTGATTGACGCCTCAACGATGTGCGAGTTTCGGAGGTCTCCGACTCTGAACATCAGGCACAGTCGTCCATCTCTCATGGAGATGACCGCGTTTGTGGAAAACACTAGAGTCTCAGCTCGCTTCTTGGGCTGTGAGATCTTCACAAACATGCAGCCCACCATAAAGGCATTGACGATAGATCCCAGTACGGACTGGACTAAAAGCAGAACTATCCCCTCGGGGCATTTGTCCGTTATGACTCTGTACCCGTAACCAATGGTGGTCTCTGTCTCGATGGAGAACAGAAAGGCTGATACAAACCCGTTAAGGTTGTTGACACATGGAGTCCACTGGTTATCTGCTATATGGTCCAGATCACCTCGGAGGTAAGCGATAAGCCACCACATGAAGCCGAAGAAGAGCCAGGTCACCGTGTACACCAGCACAAAGATGAAGAGGTTGAACCTCCATTTGAGATCAACCAGCGTGGTGAAAATGTCCGTCAGGTAGCGGTACGTCTCCCGGACATTCCCGTGGTGGACGTTACACTTCCCGTCTTTCTGGACATACCTCTGGATCCTCTTTGCTCGGTCCATTTCTGCCAGCTGCTTGGGCAGGTCCTCACGGGCCTGCTTCGGCAGCTTGGGCTGCTTGATGATAGCCGGGCTCTCCACATCCTGCTCCATCAGGTTTCTGTGTGGATTCAAGCCTGCAGGAAAAGGACAGAAGAATCAGTGATGGTTTACGGTCACATATTTTACTCCTTATAACAAGTTTAAACACAATGTCCCCGGGAATGTTCTTAAAGTTGTTCTTGCCTAAAATTCCACTAAGATATTAGACCAGAACAGGTAGTTTCAGAGTGAATTCTCGCAAACAAAGTCAACAGCATCCCTGTGCAGAAGTGGATGTCACTTTAACTTTCCAGTACTGGGCTCTATTGTTTACTTTGGATACACAGATATGCCCGGACCATGTAGTAAACTATGATTTTTAAAACTGAAACCAAAGCCTAAGGCCCGACATGACAACGAAAACAACCGAGAACGAAGAGTTGCATTTGCTCCTTCCATTTACATGAGTACAGTGCCCGGAGTGCCTGAATCCGCTAACTTTTGAAACCAGGGTCCAGAGTGAAAAGTTTTGAAAACGCTTTGGCATCCGTCTCCGTGTAAACAGGAATCAGAGTTTTCAGGGAAAACGACGTGCGGCGCATGCGCAGTACTCTTTCAGATGACGGTTGGGTGCGCACCTAGGAACAACAACAGCAACAATAACAGCTTGGGCCATCTACTGAGCAACGTGTGCTGCTTACTGTGCTCGGTTTGTTATCCAGGCGAAAATATTCAGACAGATTTGTTGTCCAGACAAGAAATTCCTGCATCTTTGTGCGTCCACTCGCCATTGTTGTTTATGAAAAGTTTGTCTTCACCAGATAGCGTACGTGTGTTGTGACACCGCTGTTTCTCTACAAACCCACGAACTACTGGCCTGGCATACACACTACAGCATTTCCAATCATTCTTGGGGATCCGTGTGAACGTGGAGCGCTTTTGAAAACGCAAAGGAAAAAACCTTCTGGTGACGGCGTTGTGTAAACGGGGGCCTAACTACATTTCTTGAGTGCCAAGATAAAAATATTTGTTGGATGTCTTTCTAAAAATCTAAACTTCACCCTTCAATCAACTTCTTCTGGGTGGGGAGATGTTAATTTTGAAGGGGGTGCATGACAGACCCACCGCTTTAATGCATAGACAGTTTAGATAATTACAAAAAAGTGATGTCACCCATTTCAATAATATAACCAGGCCCACCACACCCACATGCACAGTGCAATACTACCACTACTATAACTACTAATAATGACAATACTACAAGTGCTTTGAGAGCTAAAACATGTTGACATTCAGACAGTAATTTATGATTTTTGCATCTTGGAGAACATGCTGAAAAACCTGGAGTTGGTGAAGCTGGAAGGTAAAAATCTCTGTTTTTGTTCAATTATGGGGCCAAAGAGAGGAATAAACAATATATCTGTCGATGTAACCGAGTTAATGTGGCCATACTTGAGTGGCAGCTATACAAACAAAACATGCATGCGGATAATATCTTCAACAATAGACCTCCCACTCCTCTATTGTCTTCAGTACCACCACCATCAGGATTTAGACTCCCCAGTAGTACTAACGAGTCTCAGCACGAAACACTGCAGCTACGGTGAGGCTGAGAAAACGTGTAACCACCCACACCGCCGAGCGCCAGCTACACTTGGTCACACAGACTCACGCAGCACGGAGACTGAAGTTTGGCTGCAAGGCATCGTGGGTGTTTGGGAGCTCCTCAGCACCCACGGGGGAAATCATACTGCGAGGTGACCATATCTGAGGAATGAGATAATTACCCACTGAAGATAAATAGAGGATTAAAAATGGTGTCAAAGCAGAGTTTTAACTGTGACCCAAATGTGACTACTTCTATATTTAACTATTCATGCTGACTGTCCCTGCTAGGCCCGGACGGCTCAGTTTTTATAGTCATACAAGGCAGAGGAATTCATGGCACTTCCTTAACAGCATCCATTAGACTGAATGAGGCATAACAAGCTATTTTTACAGGTTATAGTAAAGTAAATACTGCTCGAAACGAGTTTGGAAACATTACTTTAGTCAGTTATTTCTCTGCTTTAATAATACCAACTGGTGTTGCATTTTATATTGTTGGAAAGCCTGATTAGTCACCTTTACAACAAAGTACAACTTATAAGGATTGTGCATTCATGGAGTGAGTAACACGGCTAAATGTGTGAGTAGTGCCCACAAATTTGCAAAAATCCCCTCTTCCCCTGAAAGAAAGCCTACAGCCTCCTCAGTAAAACAAGGATGAGGATCCCGTCTTCTTCCAACTCGCCCAGTTAGCAGTCTGTCCTTGGCTTAACCAGTCTCACAGAACTTGGTCCCAGGGCTGACACCAAACAATGCTGCCACTCTGCACACCAGAACACCAGCCTCCAGTTGCAGGTGATTTTGGCACATTTTTGGGGGCCAAAATCATTCAAGGAAAGCACAATCTTTACTAGTTGCACCTCTCTGTAAAGGTGACTAATCAGGCTTTACAATGATATTAAATACAATACCAATTGGTGTTACTAAAGGGGAGGAATAATTGGCTGAAATAATGTTTCCAAACTTTTCTTTGAGCAGTATGCTCTCCTGCCATGAGGCTGTTAAACACTGATAGTTGTCACAAAATTCAAGAAATTTTAGAACTCTGAGTAGAGTCGAAGAATTCATATTCTGCTTTTTGAGTTTATGCTTCTGGGGACTTGGCATGCCTTTCTGTGTATGAAACATGTGGAGTACATTCATGCACAAGACAAAAGTCCACAGCATCAGGACTTCACACTCTCCTCCTGTATACAGCAGTAAAGGCAGCAGTGCCAATGCTGTGGACTTCGTTTTCTTGGACATAGAAGTACTTTATCATGAAAAAGAGACATTTTGAACATACTAAAGGGTAGCACCCACTTACTACATTATTTGACTGGCCCGTAATGACTGTGATTTACAGAATGATCTTCCAATCAGCGGCCAGATATGCTTTTGAAAGGTTCTGCCCACTGCATTTTCCCCAGATGGACTATACTCACGGCCAAAAGTTTTGAGAATGACCCAAACAGTAATTTCACAAAGCATCCTGAGACCATTCATGTGTGGGGTCGCTTCTCAGCCAAGAGAGTGAACTCGCTATCGATTTTGTCTAAGAAGACAGCCATGAATAAAGACTGGTACCAGAACATCCTTTGAGAACAACTTCTTTCAATCATCCAAGAACAATCTGGAGATAAGCTATGCCTTTTCCAACATGACTGAGCACCTTGCCGTAAGGCAAAAGTGATAACTAAGTAGCTCAAGGAGCAAAAGATCAAACTTTTGGGTCCATGGCCAGGAAACTGCAGAACTTTATCCCATTGAGAACTGAAAACAATTCTGACAATTCTGACAAACTCCAAGCATTGATTATGCAAGAATGGCCTGCCGTCAGTCAAGATAAAGCCCAAATGTTAAGTTACTGCCAGGGTGAATTGCGGAGGCCATGAAAAGAAGGGTCAACACTGCAAATATGGACTTTCTGCATAAACTTAAAGTAATCAACAAAAAAAGGCTCTGACACATATGAAATGCTTATAATTATACTGCACTGAATCATAGAAACATCTAACAATTAGATCTAAAACCACTGAAGCAGCAAACTTTGTGAAAATTACTCTTTTTGGCCATGGCTGTAGTTAAATATATTGAACCACCCATCTGTGTGTCAGATTAGCTCAATGACATCTCCAATAAAAATGTTAAAAACTCTGAAGCACGATGAACTTGGGATTTCAAAATTTGGTAAGTATGTACGAGACCAGGACTCTTGAAAAGTGCTGGACTGACTTTGTAAAACCACAGGAAACCCCACATTTTGAGTTATTCTAACAAAAAGCATCAAAAGAGGCCCTTTGTGGGTCTGGTCTGGTCAGAAATTGTCCTTCAAGAGGCTGAATCTGAAACTTGATTTTCAGCTTGAAGACACACTGTTCAAAATGAGTTAATCAATAATAAGGTTGAAGCTCTGAAAGCTGATCAGTATTTGATGTCTCCTGATTAAACAGTATCTCTTACCCACTCCACACTGTCTCATCCATCCTTAATTAATTGAAGGGCTCTCCTGAACATGCCTGAACAGCAAACTTTATTTTAATAGCTCCACCTTCTAGTGAGGCCTATATAGACCTGAAATGACCAACATAACCTTTATGCTGTGAGTTCCTCCTGCAGGTTGGGTCAAAAAGACCCTCCTCTCAGCTGTTTTATTTTTACCCAATAAAGACATTGCTGCGACAGGACATGCAGCAGTTGTTCTACGACCCCGAAGTGCTCCAAGATACTGTTGGTACTTGTTGCCCTTGTTTTAATTTACTGAAGCTCTTAAACTGTGTATCTTATCGCGGACGTCCGAGTCCTTGTGTGTTTCATTACTAAAGGGGGACAGATGCAAAGGAAGACCCTCTGTCAGTCTCTTGACTATTTATCACCTGTCTGCTGTTTGTTTGTAAAAATATGAGCAGTCACGTAAACGACAAACAGTAGAAAGCTCTTTGAGATTGCAGTTTGAACCTAAATCGTGATCCTTGTCTCTTTCTTCTCTCTGCGCTGAAAACATGATGAGATCACAAAACTGTCTGTACTTTTTCTGGAGTATGTTATTATGCAACTGCACTATTGATGTGAGTCTGCTGTGAAGGAATAACGTGTTATTTTTATCATATCAGCTTCTGTTTTATCCTGCCTTACAGTGCTGTTATTGGTTATTTAGGATCTCTATTTGGCCTTCATATTGGCTTTCTCACACAAATTGTTTCCCATGGAAGGACACAGCAGCCCCTCCATCTCACCTAACCAGGTATTAATCTATAAACCCGATCAAACTGAGGTGGTTTTCCAATGTTCCAAATTCTTGGCTAGGATAAGGAAGAGGTTATGACTGAGGCTTATAAACTATGAGTTGGAGGAACCGGAATGAGTGAGCAAGATTTTCTGATCTCCTAAATGATTTCAAACAGGACTATCAAGGCTTTCCTCAGGACTATGAGCAAAACCATAAAACTACTGTGTAGTCACACTAGGCTCAGATGAAAGGGTCAACAAGGTCCACTCCAGCTGCTGAGGAATCAGGGCAGTCTGTTGATAAATGTGCTTCCTGAACAAGACATTCACAGACGAGGGCAGAATACACAGAAAAACTGGAATGCTGCTTTATGTGTAACCTTCAGGAGAGGGTTTAAAACAGGGGGTGGACACATATGGCTTTCAAAAGCCTGTAATCAGACAAATCTATCCTGCAAAGCTCCAATCTGCGATTATGAGCATACCAAAGCAGCACGGCCCAATCAGCATCCTTTAGAGCAGGAAGAGGCGGGAGCTACAATGAGATGACAGCAGAAAGAGATTAGCATAGATGCTAACAGATTCAGTAGCAGTTTTATCAGATCTGGACATTTCTTTAATAAATGAAAAAAATAACAACTCTATAAACCTCTCTGTAGTGAGGATATTTCTGCTCCGCTTCCGACATGTTTTGATGCAAGTTTGTTTTATGAAGTGGCTAACCTTCTGTAGTGCAGTCGCGCCCGCCTTCTACATTACCTGATTGGCCCGTAATGAATGTGATTTACAGAACGATTATCCAATCACCTGCTGGATATCGTAGAACGGCCCAATCAGAGTCCTTAAGAGCAGGGATAGGTGGAGCTTTGAGCAAAACAACAGCATAAAGTGACCGCTTGTGCAGAAATAAGCATAGATGCTAACAGCTTAAGTAGCAGTTTTCTCAGATCTGTTTTCTGAACCGGTCACCAGGCGTCAGAGCTCTCACAGAGCGTCAGAGCTCTCACAGAGCGGCCACACGATCCTCCACCAGTGGTGATTGTCTTGTCCCAAGATACAAGACTTCACTACGTCAATCTGCTCTTTCTGTAAAAGGGGCAAAACTTTGGACCTCTCTACCCAATAATCTAAAACTGGAGACCAACAGTAATGCTTTTAACAAAGGACTCAAACAATGGCTAAAATCAAAACAACAGTGCTCACATGAATAATTTTAACTGGTTGATTGCTTGACCATGTTGCCTTGGTTTTACAGCTTATGTACATATTTATGCTGGAAAAGCTGCTTCTTTGTTATTGTTGGGATGTTATTGTACACTGTACTTTCTCTTCATTCTCTTCTCTTATTACTTTTATTATTTTATCATCTCAAAAGCCTCCTGTGGACAAGTGTTGCGAATTAGCACCTGTGCTAAAACACTCAAACAATGCATCTGATTTGTCTAATGTAATTGTGATGTCCACATCAAATAAACAATAAATAAATAAAAATCTGGAAATTATGTCTTTATTAAATGGAACAAAATAACAACACCACAATCTTTTCTATGGAAACACTGCAGAAACTCAGATCTTGGCGAGTCTTTTGTCTAATTTCAAGTCAGAAATATCTAAAACTCATATTCTAATCCACACTCACTTGACAAGTCCAGATAAGTATCTTGCGATTAAGAATAAAAAGCAAAAATGATGCATTAAAATACTTGTAATGACGAGAAAATATCTGCAAATGAAACAAGCAAAATTTGACTTTCACTGGTTTAATAACTGCTTTGGATATAAAATTTGATTTTAAGACACTTAAATAGATAAATTTGTCTTGTCATTTTTGGCCAACAATTTCATTTATAACAAGCAACTCTGGCTTTCATTTTGGTTTTTATATCTTCAAATAAGGTAATAATTTAGAAACTGTGACTTTCAGTAAGTCTAGCAAGGTTTTTTTTAATTGAAATCGGACAAGTACTCACACTCAGCTCTGAGATTTTGCTTTGAAAGATATTATCGCTCCACTTTTGACATGTTTTGGCGAGAGTTTGTTCCACGAAGTGGCTTTAAATCTATTTTTTTATGCCACAGCAGTAGCACCAGCCTAATACATGATCCGATTGGCCCATAATGAATGTGATTTACGGAATGATCGTCCAATAACCTGCAGGTTATGATTCTAAAAGGTTCTGCCTATTTCCACACGCTTTCTATGGGCTCTTTCCAGATGGACTGATGAGATTTACTGGTGTGTCAGGTTAACTAAAAGGGACAAATAAACACACAAAGCTGTAATAATGCTACTTTATTAGTTAATAAATACATTAAAGCTCAAATGCAATTAATTATACATTATTTAATGAGCTAAAAACAGCATCATAGCCAATTTCAGCAACTTTGTTCATGCAAATAACAGAGTATTTACTGGTGATCAAAGTATAATTTGCTTACATTTGTATTCATTAATTTGACTTTTGCAGACCAGAGGAGCTTTCTAACGTCTGCTGATGGCAGTGGCTTAGAGGAGTGATGGAGAGGATGAGAGAGGTCCTCCGAGACCAGGGTGGCTTTTTTCATCACAGAGCAGTTATACAGGGGAGTTTGTGGTGAACCAATGAGTTTGCAGGGCTAAATAGCTATGAGGGAAAATGCTGTTTGTCTTTAGTGGTGAGCGAGCTGTGGGATGAAATGTTGAAGGTGAATATTGATTCAATTAGTGAGTAAAAAACAGGAGTTTAAACGTGTGCAGTGACATTAAAAGTCCTTAAAATCCCACAAATTCGACCATAACATTAGACCTGTTAGATGCTGAAGACAGTCTCTTGGTACCTTTAATGCCTTTGAAAGCACGGATCAATTTTTAAGCTGTTGATATACTCGCTCTTAACTACGCTGATGCATGATGGCCGCTGCCTGTCTTTTACGTCGTCCAGATTAATGCAACACAGATGTGAGCTGCAGTTTACACATGGTGGGTAGGATCAGTGTAGAGCTGGAGTGTCCAAACTTTTTTTCACCGAGAGCCACACGTGTAAAATACATCAACCTTTAGTATATTAGGGTTAATAAAACAGGCCCACTGTTGGTTAATGGGCTGAATGGCTAAAATTGCTAACAGATTTAAAAAAAAAAAAAAAAAAAAAAAACAGCCTATCACAGCTTTCATTTCTAATAGGCAAAAAGTCGGTCATTGTAAAAACCTTGGGGTGGCCTATCCTATTCAAGGGTCCCTGGGCATCCCTGGCTACCACTGGATTGGCCCCTCCGTGCAGTTCAGGGCAAAGGTCACAAAATTACCAAACTGTAAGAGTGTTGGTGCTTGAAGCTGATAGGCATTGTGTTTTTCTGGTTTGAAAAGGCTTGTAAATGATTTATTAACATTTTGTTTTTGCTTTATCAGCCAAACATTTACTTGAGGGATGGGTAACAGATACGTTGCTAATAATGCTAATGCTGTTATCAAAGACATGCCCTATCACTTTTTTTTTTTACTGATCTGTTGTGGGAGAGACCAGGGAGGCTGGTCCAAAGCATATGGATTTTTTTTTCTGTATGTTCAATGCATACTGCAGATCTCACATTTGTTTGCATGCTACATTTTGGCCTAATCAGTATTTGTGGTCAGTTGTCAAATAGTTTAAGTCAGACAACTTTAAAGCTGGCATCAGATTTACAAGTTTGTTATACTAATTCTTTACATATTTTATCGATACATATCCAAAATCCCAATCAAATGCTCAACCACCACTGGAAATCACTGAACTTGCTGTAAAAGTGTCCTCAAACCTGGATTTAAACAAAAGGACATTGAGCGCTATGGAATGAATGGATCGTATCAAGTGTCTCAGAGCAACAGCACGATTCAGCAAAATTTGGACCTTGTAAGATAAAAATTAAGATATATGTTTGTTGTGTCAGGTAATTTTTAGCTATAGCAATGTAACAGGGCCAATAGTGAAGTAAATTAGAGCAATTCGTGCTGATTTTAAAGCTGTAAACAGTTTTTTTTTATCAGTTATGCACAGGCTTTAATGTCTGATGTGAGACAATTTTCTATTATTTTTTAAAACTTGCTGAGGGGCCAACTAAAAGTAGAATTGTCGGCCACAGTTGGCCCCTGGGCCACAGTTTGGACACCCCTGGTGTAGAGGTAGGGAGATGTGACAGAGACAACACAGTAGCAGAAACAACTACTTATAATAAAAGTTTTACAGCCAAACTGATGGACAAGTCCACACTCATCATCATCTATAAAATCTGTGAGACTGCACAGCCTTTAATACAGCTGCTCATCTGGCTGATGACGGATAAATTCTTTTAAAGGTTTGGAAATCGGCAAATAAGTTTGATGTGATAGTTCAACTAGTGAATTATTGTGACTTTGAGTTAATGAGTTGACAACAAGGTCCACTCTGTTTACAGTTATAACGGCATTATAACTGGGCACTCATATATTCAGATTTCTTGCTTTGGTTGGTAAAGATTTAAAGCTACACCTGCATCATTTCATCAAGATACTTACAGTAATGTTTTATTAATTCAGGCAGAATCAAAATCTTGAGATTATGATGTGTCCCAACTTCATTTGCTCTTGCCCTGTCCCATAAAATAATCACACAGATATCCTCTTAATTATGATTCTTTCAGTATTCAAACAGACCTGTAGCTTCAGAGATATACTTAATTAATCATGGACATTTTAATAACCTGACCAACCAGATGGACCGTTCATTTCACTAGTCCATTTTGGAAAGAGCCCACAGAAAGTGTTTGGGAATGGACAGAAACTTTCAATAGCATATCCAAACGGTGAATGGACGATCACTCTGTCAGTCACATTCCTTACAGGCCAGTCAGATTATGAAGTAGGCGAGCTCCACCAGCAGAACGTGAGCCACTTCGTACAACAACTGCACTAAAACATGTCAAAAGTGGATTAAAATATCCTTTCCATTGAGAAGTCTGTAGTGTTGATATTTGTTTTTCATTTGTTGTAGTCCAGATCTGATCAAACTGCTACTGAAGCTGTTAGCACTTTTCGCTGTCGTCTCGCTCGTAGCTCTCACCTCTTCCTGCTCTTAAAGACGCTGATTGGGCTGTCCCGCTTTGGACCGCTCACAATCATTGTAGATTGGAGCTTGGCAAGATGGACACTGCAAGGTTATCACTTTAGAGGCAGAGACCTGAAATAGGAGTCAGGGGTCAAAGGTTTAATAAACATTTAATCATTAAAAAAGCTGTAAGTCACATTTTATTGTGGATTTTTATATAAATAAAAGCTGTGAAACACACTAATAACATATGAATTTAAGAGGCTATTTTGCATGTGCAGGAGCCATGAATTAATTTATCGAGAACATTATTTACATTTAAGGATTACATTAAAGGGTTCAGATATGTGTTTATGTTTTGGGGGATTTGTGGATTATTATTGATTATTTTTAGGATAATATGGAGTTGTAGATGGCATGTCACAGGGTGATGGGCATGTATTCATGATTTATCTCACCACCTGTGTGGTTAGCAGAAGAGAGAGGTGAGCTGGGTTGCCGTATTTTTTGTTGACCGCTTCATTATCGCTGCAATATTGCTGAATTTCCGCTATTTTTCTCAAGGCTTTTATGTATGCAAGTCAGTGCTCGTTTTCTGAGTTAATTCATTTTTCTTTAATTAAAGGATCTATATGAATGTTTTTTGGGATCAGTGATTTTTGCTCCAGCGCGTCAGACAACTTTACTAGACCCTCCCTCAGCCTCTCAGCAGCTGTTTGGTTTTGAAGTCACTACAGCATGTATGTAAATACTGTGTGCCCTGAGATTTGGCTTGGTTTTAGGTGCACCCTGGGCAAAAGGCACTAAACATTGCATCTCATGGCCCATCTGCAGGACCTCCACTACCCCTGCCCACAGTTCGAGAAGCACCTTGTGAGCCAGATCACTTCTGATCTGGATCTGCATGGGTTTGCATTATTAAATCACATGTGAAAGGGGTCTTTACTGGGTTTTCCAGAGGCCCTGCCATTTCTTTGTGTGCACCTAAATGAAGCACCTTTCCATAGCATTTAGAGAATTTTACCAGCTGTTTACACGGCCGCAAATGTGTTACGTACGGGTCATTTCCTTCAGTTACAAACCTCCCCTGAGGTTAAAGAAAGAAACACCACCTCATGCAGCTCTATACTGGACAACACACCAAGATTTTCACTTTGTTTACGTGTTGTGGTTTCATTCATTTAGCATTAGTTGAATAAATAAGGCTAATATTTCAGTCTAGGGTTTTGCTTTACAGTATTGTTTGTTTTTGATGAATCCTGGTGCCTTAAATCACTGCTAGCCGAAGCTGGAGAGCAGATATCAGAGGTAGTATTTTGAGTTTTCCCCAAATGGTTTCATGAGTAACCCTGCATCATCAAACAGGATCTGAGAGTGCTGGATTTCTCTCCGCAGTCACGATTAGATATAAAACCCCATGTCTCTTCAGCTCTCTTTCTATCACGTCTATTTTGTTTTTCCTCCATGACCTCCACAGAGGAGAAAAATAAATGTGACTCCAGTGAAATCCAGCCGAGCTGTTACGTGATCCCCTCTGATGTGTCATTTTTTTTTTTTTTGCTGCTGCGCCGTGTGCTGTCACATTTTCCTTTACTATGCACATTTCCTGAGCCGCCATCAGTGTTTTTTTTTTTTCCTCTCTTTTTACAGCTGGAACAAATGTCTGTGTGTTGAAGCCGTTCTGCTCTCCATTCACCGGGGAATATTATGAGCTTGAGCAGCGCTGGTTTCCATGGCAACGCACAGCTCAGTCTAGCAAGTGCTCACAATATAGCAGGAATGTATGAGGATGAGGCCGCGCGGCGTTGGGTAACATTTGTCTGTTTCATCTTGTTTCAGAGGGCCTGAGGAGGAACAATGTGCCCGTGTCTGCTTTGTGTTTAAAGCTGTCATTCATGCAGCAGCTGGGACTTTTTTATGTCTCTGAATGATGAATATTTGTGAATAGAGAGTAAGTACCTACAGGCTTGTTTGGAGCATGTTTGATATCATTATGCTGACAATAATGACTAAATAAAAGCCAATGACCCAAAAGAGATCATTCTGTCATTGTAGTCTAATTGTACACGTAAATTAAAAAATGCATCCTTCTCCTGCGCCTTTCAGCATCATCAGTGTGATTTATGGTCCACCACAGATTTATGGCTTAAAAAGACAGTTCAGTATTTCTGAAATTGGCTTGTAGCAGTTACTGGACAACAGTCAGGCCCAGTTTACATGACAACGTCAGCAGAAACGGAAAGGTTTTTCCTTTGCATTTTCAAAAGCGCTCCACACTCACACGGAGACAACGTGGGAAGGATCTGCGAGAATGGCTGAAAACGCTGTAGTGTGCATGCCAGGCCAGTAGTTGGCGATGTAGGTTTGTAGTGAAACAGCAGTGTTACGACATGCATACGCTTTCCAGTGAAGACAAATTTTCACAACAGCAACAGTCGCGAGTAAACGCACGAAGACGCAGGAGTTTCTTGTCTGGACAACACATCTGTCTGGATATTTTTGTTTGGATAACAAATCGAGCACAGTAAGCAGCACATGTTGCTAGGTAGATTGCCAAAGCTGTTGTTGTTGTTGTTGTCGTTCCTAGTTGCACGTGCAACCTTCATCTGAAAGAGTACAGCGCATGCACCGCGTGCCGCCATTTTACCTGACAACGCTGATTTCTGTTTACACGGAGATGGATAACAAAGCATTTTCAAAACTTTTCACTCTGGACCCTGGTTTCAAATGTCAAATGAGCCTCAGTGAAGTGGTTAAAAGGGCTCCCATTATTGCCGCACCTTTAAGGAGAACGAGATGAGACTAGCGGGTACAGTTATTTCCATTGACTGTAAAAGAACTGGACGAGTTCATGTGACGTCAGCCCTTGACTTTCAGTGGAGCCTTTGGAAAGCTGTCGATGCCCTCTAATGTCAAACTGCACATGCCATCTCAACCAAACTTTAGCTCAACCTCCTCACAGACAGAAAGGCTGCGTTAAGGTGAGACTAAAGGTGCGTTCCATTTACATCGGACCTGGGAAGAGGAGAGTGGGAATTATGTCACATCCCAGCTGGACGCTCCTGTTAGGAGCTGGTAAAGTTGGGCTAGATAAAGACGTCCGACTATGAAGAGATGAATTCCGACCAAAGAGAATTTGCAACTAGGACTATCCCAGTTAAGAGATCAACTGGAACGCACCATTACACCCGGGGCAGCCATCTTCCATCGTCAACTAGGGTTGGTGAGGATTTTCCAACTTTCCGATTCGCACTTCCGACTTAGGGGGCGTTCCAGTTGAAATTTCCCGCTCAGAACTCAGAAATGCCGATTTCTGAGTACTACTGGAATGCACCATTAAGGCCATCTGACCAATAACAACTTTGCAAATCCTCAATAAAAGAAAAACGAGCCATTTTATAAAAACTTCCCCACCCTTACAGTGCACGAAGATGTGTTACAGTTTTTTCACAGTCATTAAGAAGTCAGGTTTCTGCTGCCAGCCTCAAGTGGACACTCTGGGTACTACAGGTTTTGGCATTTCTGCACTGGCCTCCATTTTCAGCCCTGAAAGTTGCCGCCTGTGTTTTTCCCATAATTTTTTGAGTTTTATGTAAAAACGAGCCACAAAACTTTGATGTTATACACACAAGAACGAGCTCAATATCAGAGATAAATAATACAGCTTAATTCTGAAAAAAAGTTTTTTAGTTACTCTTTTAAAATTCTATTTTGATAAAAAAAAATGCACTCATAACTAAGCCTTCTATAAACTCAATGTGACATCAAACTTAGTGTGAATTGTCTGAAAGCATGCATTCTCAGACACAGTCTAGATCAATATTGTTTGTAGTGGCCTAAAATAGTCAGCATATCAGCACAAGTTAGAGCAAACATGCAGTTTCTACAGTCTTACAGCTGCTTTTTGGTTTTGCTAAGGCTGGAAATAAAAATCAAACAATTAAAAGTCTTCAGAAGTTGCTCCATAGGCTATAACATGAAGCATTCAGTGTAGATCAGTAGCAGATGATTAGATTATAACATTAGGGAATGGGTTAGCAAGCGATTAATTGGATTATTTAAGTAGGTGTTGTTGGGAACAAGAGTCCAATCATGATCTAACTAGTGTTACTAAATTGAATTAGCAGAGGTTATTTCACATTAGAAGGTTTGGTCTAACTGATGGTTATATAAGTGCGATGAAAACCAAGCTGGCCCTGAGACAGGATGTCAGGACGTATTGTGTCGGATTACTAAAACGAAAGTCTATCAGGATGTGTGAACAGATCAGCAGACACTTCAATAATTCAATTTCCACCTCTCTTTCTCATCATGTCTGTGTAGGAAAGATTGTTATAAACAGGTAGTGGGATCCAGATGTGGCCAAAATTGAGCTGAGGCCGCACTGGGATGTGGGCTATTTTTAGGCTCTGAGGCAGCTGAGCACAGGCGGTCTGAAAGTCACAGACACATCATCTTCAAATCATGTCACAGTATTTCCTACATCTGCAGATCTGTGGTCAGTTTATGATGAAAAGACTGATTTATGACAGATTTCTGAAATATGTCTCATTAGAGGATTCTGACCATGAAACATGTTTTTTTTTACTTTAAATGCTCCATTCACTAAAGTTGTTCATGCTATTTTAGACTGCGTGATAACACTTTGGAGTAAAACTTTAACAGGAAAGTTGTTTAACTTAAAAACAGGCTTTTGAAATAAGACATTTAAAAAAAACTAATATCAAATATAACTGAATTTAAGTATTATTTAGGGTCACAGATCCATTACTTTATGTAATCTGTTTTAAGTTAGTTAATATTTACAGTTATCATATTCAGCCAGTGTCAAAACTGCATTGTGGTTGGTGTAAAATACAAAATCTAAGCTAAGTAAGCAGCCCTGATCTAGTAAAGCTGCTCCCAAAGCTGTTAGCATCTATGCTAATCTTTGTCGAGCAATCACTTCCTGCTGTCCTCTCACTCATTACTATTTGCATAAAACTAGTTTCTGATCTGTGTCATTTTTTTAACAAATAAGAACTGCGCCTGACATCATACATGTATTTTATTGTCTGTCTTAGTGGCAAAAATAATGACTGGGAGATGGAGAGTCAAAAGGCTAATGCCTGTGGCCAACTAGTGGCCGGAGGCTGAAACACAACACAAAACAAATGTCCCAAACTGGTTCAGCGTGTCCGACGTGGAACCACACTTACAGCATGCCTTCAAAGGACAAGATGCACAGTAATCATAAGTTTTGGGCTCCAAAACCCTGAAGGTCTCGTCTTCTACTTCTTTTCAACAAGTTTACACTGGTCTCACATGTCCCTGGGATGTATATTTGAAGTTTTGTGCATATAAATCTTCTGAGATATTGAATTTTAGCAAGTCTAAAAACCCCTCTGGTTCAGCTCTGCTCAGAACAGGCTGTTTCAGTGAAAACCGGCTGATCTGATCACTTTCGGGATGGGATTGGCTTTCCAGCACTGTGCTCTAATGTTTACTGTGGCTGCTAACATGTCTGCACATGTTCATTCAACTGAAACCAGCTTGCTCAAGGAGTGTCTCCAACCTGGGGGAGATGGCACATCCCCTAATGGCATCATAAAGGGAACATGGGATGTTTGAACACATATGAAGCAACAGAGGAAGAGGTGGTTTTTTTCTCATGTATGGGGGTGATTTTAGACAGGAAATGGACAGATATCTTTACAGAAGAAATACATTAAAAAGAGTTCTTTGGATAATACTGAACATGACCTTTAACCCCTTAAAGCCTGTTGTATCATATTTGATACATACTTTTATGATACCTCTATCTAGTCAATATGATCAACAAATAACTAAAAGAACATCTGAATACAATCAGATAAATGATACAAATGTCCTCAAGTGGATTATCAGTTGCCAAAAACACCTAACGTATCAAATGAGACAGAAAAATATATCTGTTAAATTTTAATTTAAATGTTTTTTTTGGATTTCAGTAGAAAGTGAAATAAACATTTCAGCCCCCAAAAATTACAATTTTCTGGCTATAATTTGTGTTTTCAGGCTTTGAAGGGTTAACTTTTGACATTTTGACTATGCACATTTAAATCGGAAATTATTTGGGTAAGAACACCCCTATTCTGGAGCTTTCTAGCGGACTAACCAATGGCATATAGCCCCATCTACCTTCATCAAAAATGGTGGAAGCCTTGCCACCTGTAATGCAAAACTGTGGGCAAAAATAACCCTCTAAACATAATTGTCATTGCTATGACTGCTCCGTGAAAAAACAAAGGCACGCGGGCTAATTTATCAACACTTTTACCAAATCAGATCATATCTGGACAGGGAGTTGAAGCTCGGTGCTCTGGGAGATGCTGTTTAAAAAAAATCATCCTGAACCTTTAAAAAGGACTGAAATAGGAATCAGAAAAGTGAGGGGGATACGCTCTGGAGCCTTGTTGCCAAACCGACACAGGTAGAGTTCAGGTGGGTGCTCCATCATCCCACAGACTGTGTTACTATCCCAGGAGTCATCATGCAGAGAGTGAGCTCAGTTCAGGAAGATGACTGTTAGCAGGATGCAGATTTAAGCGTTAAATACCACAAAATAAAAACAATCCTGCTTATCACGGAGGAGGAGACACAGCAGAGGTTACAACAGAACAAGGCACCTAAAGTTTGATTAAAAATTAAAGAATATGTTGGATAAGAACAAGCTTTTAGCGGTAATCATGATTTATTCAGAATTAAAGATTGTGATGGCAAAAACTAAAGGCATTATTATTTATTATTCAAAAACTGGATGCATAAATAGACTTGTAGTTAAACTGTAGAACAATTTAAAAAGACACTAATTGATATGATTGATTATATTAAAATTAAAGCTTTATTAGTTATCTTGTTTGCATAAGCCTACAGGATATGAGGACTGATTCGTTGTTATATGGTTTATAAGTTATTAAAGACACAAGCTGTCAACTTAAAGGGGACACGACACTGGAGGACTATCAAGTTTATTTGCTGTTGTTTTTTTGACTTAAGGATTTAAATTTGTCCCATTTATGTGCAGGAAGTACTGAAGGCTTCATAAATATTGCTGGCGGATTTACTGTTGCCTCTTTGTAGACGTTAATGTGCTCGAGGAAAAGAACCTAAAAATAGAAACTACATGGTTTTGTCAATGTGTCCAATTGGCTGCAAATCCTGGTGCACTTCCTGAGGGCTTGGAAGACAACTGCTGCCCCCCTGAGACAGAGTTCATTCAAAGGTGAAAAAAACCCAGTGACCCCGAAAATTCATCATAGACCATCAAAAAACTTAGCAAATACATCTCTTTGTGTTGAACACTAGACGTTATGGGCTTCTGGTGTCAGTCTCTTTAAAGTAAGTGAGGGAATTTGCTTAATAAGGGGAAAAGATGAACATGAGTGCTGTTTTCTTTGACACTATGTTAGAAGAAAAGCTTTGGGATTTAACTGTCAAAGGCCATTTTTATATTTAAAAAACATTTTTGTGATAATAGGACATCATTTTTTTCTCCTAACAGGCTTTGATTTGTGACTTGATTGGTAGCAGTGTGCAGGAAAAATTTTGTTGTAGTTTGACGAGTATTTTTTTGGTTGTTAAATCCCAACAATTCTCACATCCTCCCCATAAAAGTTGCAACTGAAATGTCAGTCGGCATGACACCTGTCATCCAAAATGAGCCTTTATTTAGACAGAACCACCCAGTGTTCATCGTATTAGAGACAAACCTAAAGATAAAAAACAAGCCAACCTGGAGAGGCAGCTAAAATGTCTAATTTGCCTCATGTGGGTGGCAGTAGGATATGTTTTTTTTCTTTTTAATCTTGCTTTTTTGAATAATTTACTATTAGATTAGATTAGATTAGATTAGATAGAACTTTATGGATCCCTTGGGAAGACTCCTTCAGGGAAATTAAGGTTCCAGTAGCATTGTATAGTAAAAAGGTATAAAAAAAAAAAACACAGGAAATCAAAAAGTAAAAAAGTAAAAAACAATTAGCAGATATAAAATATATTTAAAAGTAAAATAAATTAAATTAAAATAAAACTGAAAACTGTAATCTGGGATTTAAAGACTTTCTGAATCAGTCTATGATGTTCTGAGTCCTGTGATGATCTGCTGTAGAGACGGTGAGTGATGTTCACCTGATGGTATGTCGTGCCTGAGCACAGAAAGTGACTGTGGGATCCAAAACAGTCCAGAATGACTCAATTATTATTATTTACACAAATAACTATTTTTTTTACACATTTTTTTAAATAAACACTGTGCTACTTGCATGGGAGTTTGTCTATGTATATTGCATCTGTCCCTATCTAGGAACTGTAAATAAATCAAATAAAACAGGGACCGGTCGCTGTGTTCATATAGATGCAAATGTGTGCTGAGCACACAATGCCCACTTGTATCGGAACAACTCTCCCAAATGTTCTCCCCCATACAATTGAATTGCACTTTGGTCATGGGCCTATTAAACTCAAAATTGACTGTATGTACAAATAATTTTCCTCAATAAGATATGAAACAAACTGACAGTGATATTTGAAGATTTGTGGCATTACTTTCTTGCAAATATCAAAACAAACTACATAATAAAATAAACTATTCCCCTGTTTGAAAAATTATCACACAACAAAGCTTGCACTGTCTTGTTTTTCATCTTGGGAATGTTTCCAAAACTCGATTTATTTTAACTTAAACTGACACAGAGACAGTTTTTCATGCTTTTATCTCATCAGGTCTTGATTATTGTTACAGCCTTTTTACCTGCCTGAGTCAGAAATCAATAGATCGACTCCAGAGAGTGCCGCTGCCAGGCTTTTAACAAGAACAAGAAAATACGACCGCATCACTCCTGCTTTAGCGTCTTCACACCGGCTTCCTGTATGTTTTAGAGTTGATTTTAAGATCTTACTGATCACTTTTAAATCCCCGCATGGCCCTTCTCCAGCTACACCTCTGATCTTTCAGTACCACATGAACAAACCTGAGGTCTTCTGGTCGATCCCCACAGCAGACTAAAAACTACAGAGGACGGGACAGGTTCAGTGAGGGCTCCAAAACTGTGGGATGATCTGCAGGAGGAGATCAGGTCAGCTGAGTCAGTGAGCTCCATCTCCTCTTTAAACTTACTTTCATCATTTTGATTTCACTTGAGTTTTATTTTATTGTATTACTTATTTTGTTTTAATTTATTTTATTTCATTTAAAATGACTTTTAGTTTCGGCAGCATGGAGGTGCAACAGGCAGTGTGTGTGCCTCACACTCTATGGACACTTCCACAGGTGTTACAATGTAATAAGTTACCATGCTATCTGATGTCCCCTGTGGTCCACTGTAGAAAGCCCCTCTACCTCTTACACAGAGTTTGTTTACACTTAAATATCAAGGCATGTCGCATACTGATAAAAATGCTCATCTGTTTAATCTTACAGAAGACATTTACCCTCCACTACTATCATAATTATATTATTGTTTATATTATTTATTATATTATTGGTTTATTATTTTATTATTATATTCTTCAGGGCAGCAAGATAGTGTAGCAGATAGTGCACGTGTCTCACAGCAGAAAGGTTTGATTCCCATTTTAGTCAGGGCCTTTCTGTTATGAGCTTGCATGTTCTCCCTGTGCATGCTTGGATTCCAGGCACTCTGGCTTCCTCCCACAAACCAAAAAAGGTTACTTGGTGACTCTGAAATGCCCGTAGGAGTGTGTGAGTGTGTGAGTAGTTGTCTGAACTGGTGCTGGGATAGGCTTTAGTCCTGTGACCCTGAACAGGGTCAGCTTTATCGTGGATGGATGGAGTTTTAGTTTTTAGAATTCCTTTAAGATAATTGGATTTATATTAGAGTTCCTTTACATGATATCTATGATGATCACTTAAAAAAGAACCAACACAGTTGCATTAACCTTTCTATATAAACGAGTCAATAATTACTCTTGGAAAAATAAAAAAGACTAACAGTTTCTTGGTTTTGTCTATTCATTTATTTTATTTTAATTAATACTAAAGATGTCTCTCCCCTCTCGTCCAGTGTCACAGCTTTTAACTGTTTCTCATGTTTCCCACGTTGGCACTGGGGAGAGATCTTTCTGCTTTTATGCCCCTAAACTCTGGCTCTCATTGCCACTTGATATTAAAATTTTGAGCCCTCTGGGTGTTTTTAAAAGTGAACTTAGGACACCCCTTTTTAATTTGGCTTATAAAGTGGTTTGATCAAGCAGCACAAGGTTTATTCAAGATTTTATTCAAGCTTCATCTTTGGTTTAAATTAGTTTTAAAGAGTTTTATCACACCTACACAGATTTTATTTTATTTGTAGCCCCTGCTATGGTCCATCCTTCCACTATCTATTCTGCTTAGCCCTGTCAGGATTGTGGGGGGCTGGAGCCTATCCCAGCTGACACTGGGCGAAAGGCGGGGTAAACCCTAAACCAGTCGCCAGCCAATCGCAGGGCCACATAGCGAGACAGACAACCATTCACACACTCACCTACACCTAAGGGCAATTTGGAGTCACCAGTTAACCCAACAAGTATGTTTTTGGTCTGCGGGAGGAAGCCGGAATGCCCGAAGAAAACCCATGCATGTAAGGGGAGAACATGCAAACACACAGAAAGGCCCTGACCGACCCAGGGATCGAATCTGTAACCTTCTACCTGCTGGGCCACCGTGCCTCCCCCTGTTATTGTGTTTTACCTATATTATTGTATTTTTCCATTTTAATAATTCACTTTCTTTGTAAGTTTTATTTGTTTTCTTCTACTTTTATTCATGTCTATTTCTTTTACTCTCTTCCAGCCTGTTCGAGTCTAAAACAGTTTATCTCTGCTTTCATTTTTTGTCTGCCATTCCTGTGTGAAGCACTTTGGACTGTATTTTTATGTATGAAAAGTACTATGTAAATAAAGTCGAGTTGAGCTGGGACAGGCTCCAGCCTCTTGCAACCCCAAAAGGTATAAGCAGTATAGATCAGATTTCTCTACAGGGGTGCTGTGACACCCTGGGGTGCCCCCTGCCTTTGTCAGTTATGCCTTCAAAAATATATAGAAATTAAGGTAAACGTGATGACAACTGTCTCCTGAAGTCACAACTTCAATGTCTGAATTAATAAGCAAATAGGCTTATGTCAAATCCCTCACATTATTTTTTCAACAACGCTGACGAGAGCACGCTATGATGAAGTTTGCAGAAATTTTGCAATATTTTTGACTAATTATTTTCGTCAACAACCCTTTTTCCCCTGACAAAAACTAGACAGTAACTATTAAAAACAGGTGCACATGGACAAAAACAAACTAAATTAACTGACATTTTCATCAAAGAATAAAAACTAGACTAAAATGTTTGACTGAGACTTAATCCAATCAGACCTAATTTGGTCATGTAGAAAGTAGGGACAAGTTAGGAATATATCCAATCACAGCTACTTTGGTTGTGTGGAAAGGTTGGATGAGTTAAGAGGGACATCCAATCACAACTGCCTTAGCTTCGTGGTGGTGGGATAAGTTGTGGAGCGATCCAATCAGAGCTCCTCTCTTTATGAATTGATATATTCATGTAGAGCAGGTTCACTGTTTGTTGTCAGTTCTGGTATTGTAACGGAGATGCTCTGCCAGGTAGCCTAAATAAAGGTGATTATATTTCACACAAAAGTTCAATTTGTTTCTGTTCATTTATACGTTCAAACTTTACTAGCGTTCAATTAATGGATATTAGATGTGTCATTTTATCCAAGTGTAAGACATGACTTCAGAAATTCAAGGAAACATAAAAAATGCCTTACCCTTTACACTTCATATTTTAGTCGACTAAATTTACAGCAGATTTCGTCGACTGAAATGTTGTGAAATTTCATCAACTAAAACTTGACTAAAATTAAAACAATTTGGATGACTAAAGTAGGACTAAAAGTAAAAGAAATTTCAGGCAAAAGACTATAACTAAAACTAAATTAAAAAGTGCTGTCAAAATTAACACTGGTAGATGGACCTGGAGGCTTGCTCCCTTTTGGATACAGAATTTTAAGGTGAATCATTTTAGGCTCCCAAGTCCCATAAATGTTAGTTTGCAGTGATAAATAGTTGTATTAATATGTCATGTAACAAGCCCTGGAGTATGAAAGTTGTTTTTCAGAGGGATGTCAGTATGGTCCTCTTTATCATTATTTTTGAAAATATCAATACTTTTTGTCTTATTATTTAATGAAGTATATTTTGACTGGAGTGATTTCTCGTATTCTTTAAGGGTGCCTCTACGGTAAAAGGTAAATCAGAAACACTGATATAGATAATAGATGGATGAAAGGTGCTACACAAATAAACTTCAGTTTTATTCTGTTTTGACCTGGAGGCTTGCTCCCTTTTGGATACAGCAATATTAAGTTTCAACGTCAGCCTCATGAGTCCCATAAATGTTAGTTTGCAGTGATAAATAGTTGTATTAATATGTCAGTTAACAACCCCTGGAGTATTTAATATGCCCATTTTTATCATTATTCTTGAAAATATTCAATCTCATAATTTAATTAAGTATATCTTGACTTGTATTCGGTGCCTCCACAGTAAAAGGTGTAGAAACACTGGTGGATGGATGAAACGTGCCACACAAATAAACTTAAATATTTATTCTGTTTTCAATGATTGCTGAAGCACTTTGTAACAAGATTTTAAAAAGTGCTTTACATAAATACAGATGATTATAATAAGTATCTCCTGCTGGTGTCATCAGCCTGTCACAGATTGAAGCAGAAATAAGCCTGCTTGAGTTTTTTAATATTAGAGTCTATCAAAGCTCCTCAGCAGGATCTTATTACATCTCAGCCTCTGCTTTTTATTTATTGTCTCCTTTAGCAGGGATCAGGTGCTTCTGCAGGAGGAGAAGAACAAACTAACATGCTGGAGATTTCCCGTTGCCATGGAGACGGGAGGTTGATCCCGATCATAATAATAATAAAAGCCCTCCGAACCTCGCTCCGTGGTTTTGTCTCCTGTATTTACACCTCCGTGGCTCGGCTCCCCCCTCCTCCACTGCCCGCGGAGGGGAGTTCGGGGCCCCTGTGGTGGAGGTGGACGGTGCTGGTGCTGAGGCCCGGGCCTGCAGGCTCTCACAGCCCGAAACATTTCCTCCAACACCTGCTGGTGAGCTCCATCCACCGGGCTCATCCTCCTCCGTCTCTCTCAGGAGGGGAGTAATGAGTAATATCCACCCTTCCATGAGGCCTTTTCACACCGATAATTCCCCCTAATTAGAGTAATATTCGCCTTACACTCTTATGTAACTCTCCACCCCCACCGTCCCCCCTCTCCATATAACACATGATTACATTTGAGCAGATATATCATCGCTACCGGGAAGCGCGCGCCGGACGGGGGACACGGGACAAGGTGCGTACCTCGAGCAGCAGATCGACGGTCACTCCTCGGGTCATTTTTCAGCCGTGTGGGTCCCGTGAACGATCATCCGAGGAGGCTGCGAGGATCCGGAGAGCAACACCGACTGAAGGATGGCCACACTAATTCCCTCTTTCCTCCTCCATCCCTCTCTCCACTGGAAGGAGGAAAAAAAGGAGGCTCCGTCCGTCCGTCAGCCTCCACCCCTCAGAGAGAGAGAGGGAGAGAGAGGGAGAGGGAGGGAGGAGGGAGGCGGAGAAATGAGAGCTGATGGGAGACAAAGTAACGAAAAGACCACTAAGCATTTAAAATATTATGGGATGTACCACTATTCATTTATATGGTGTATGATTAATTCAATTAATACGAGCTTTATAGGCATCAGTGTCAGAGCATTTCATAAAATAAATACAGAGCAAATTTATTACACCACCTGTCATAAAAACATCCATCCGCCCATCCCAGGACGTTTTACTGTGAATGGCTTGGATTATGGGAAAGCGTACTGATTTTTTTGTAAACTTAAGGATAATATTTACAGTTACCCACTGTAAAATGTCCATACAGTAAATAACTGAAAAGGGCAATGGTTCAGCATGGCTTCAGTCTTCTCCATTGTACTGTCTTGAGATAACATTTGTTATGCTTTGGCACCACAGAAATAAAAACTAGTTGAGTGATTGATTTTGAGAAAAATTTAGCCACTAGCAAAATTCAGTTTTCCCCTGAAAGAAAGCAAGATTTATTTTTGTTAATGATTCACATTTTTGAAAGAAATGCTTGACAAAAGTATTTGATTTAATTAATATGTTTATGATTTGTTTTCTTAACAAAACTAGCTATAAATTATCATTAAAATAGTTAAAGTATAGTGAAATAAATTACAACACAGCAACTTCACTGTAATTTGAAATGCATTAAAGATGTAGTAGAACAATAAACCACAATAATACTGTACATAAAAATACAGTTAAGATGCTGTTATTGGAAATACAGAATTATGCTGTTAATTACAGAGTATTGCTCCTGTAAAGACATTTACAGTAACTTGCTGTGAGTTATGTGCACTACCTGCCGGTCCATCGTGCCGCCCTGTCATAAAAACAAGAAAACTTAAATATTCTAGAAATCTGCTTGAATTTTTTTATTGTTAGACAAACTTTTTGAAGATGAACGAGGACTTTCAAACTGAATTCACCTTTCATACCCAAATCTGAGTCGCTCACTGGACTTCTCTGAGGAGTCAGAACTTAATCAAACACAAACTTTCAGCCACGAAAACTAATTTTTCTTTTCTGGAATGTAAATAAAAAACTATAACTTAACATCTTAATCAGGAAATAATAATGAGCTTTACTTGTTTTCTGTTCAGTTATTTGAATATTCATGTATAAAAATAATAATTATATGTAAGCATAAAAAATATAATTTTGACTTCTTCATTCTGGTGTATTAATCATTACAGAAACATAGAACTGATTTTAATTACCAATGCTGTTAATGTAGGACAGCTGTGGCATAAACCTACGTTGGATGGTGGTCTAGTAAATTTGTTAATTACTGTACTTTCTCTTTAAAACAATACATTTTTGCTGCACTGCAAGCATTTTTCAAAATAGTTTGCAGCCAGCACCAGCAATTTTGCTAAAAGAATGGAAACTTTCAATCCCTTCATTATTTCTGTTCTTTGAATAAACACATCAAATGCTTCAAAAGAAATAACAGATTATCATTTTAATCCAGATGAATCAGTTCAATTCTAATTTAATTTGTTCATTTCTTTTTTCAACAATTGGAAATTGGTCACTTTCCCAGAAATCCCAATATTCTGCCAAAAAACTAAAAAACTGTGTTTTTATCAGAAGAGTGTTCCTCTGTTATATTAATGGATTAAATTGTTGTAATTTTTACTTTTGTGTTTGTTCTGTTTTCTGTGGTTCAGTCAAGTGTCTGACACAAACATAAATGTGATCATTGTAATCATTTTGTTTAAAGAGCTTCTACATACTGATGTATTAACCATTACAGAAACATAACAAATGATTTCAGTAACTAGCAATGCTGTTAATTTAGGGCAGCTGTGATATAAACCTCACGTTGGGTGGTGCTCTCATTAATTTATCACTGTACACAAAAAGTTAATATTTAATAACAATAAAATAAATTTGTATCATAATTCTAGTAAAGGTAGAACTGTGTAGACAAACTAACACTATCAGGATTAATATTAACACTTCTTTAGTGTCTGTATGGGTCCACACCACAGTGTTGTTTTCACTCTTTTGGAGAGCTGGTGCTTTAACTCTTATCAAGTGTAACTGTTTACTCTTCAGGAGTTACAAGTTAAAACTCTGTAACACTCAACAGTGTGGCTTCCATGTGGTGTCATGACATATTTTTAACTACTTAAGTGTCAACGCTATAATAACGCTGCAAAGTGTAAACATTGCTGTATTTATTTGCTTCATATTAATGGGGTGAAATAAAGAAACCATGTTTGGATGGAGGACATATTTGCACTGCAGTTTTAATGACGTTGGCTTGTGGCATCTGTTGTGCTTGTCAAATAACGGGGGGCGGGTGTCACTTACATGTTCAGAGTTGAGAGTTGAAGATCCTACAACGACACCTGTGGATTTGATTTAGTGAAACATCCTTTTTACACTTGCTTTTGACACCAACTCATTTTTAGCTGCAAGTAAGTTTTAAGGGACTTGACTCCATCAACAATAGCTCACGTGTTGCTGTTACATCTATAAGCAATAGTTCCACGATAAAGTTACCATCATAATATGATTCCTTGACTCTGAAAACCCACACACAGCACTCAGAATCATGTTGATATTATTAGTTAGACAGTAATTGAGCAAAAACGATTCTTAGCTTATGGTGGTTACCTGGATCACCACCAAAATCTAATCATTTTTAAGTTGGGCCATTACCAACATCTCCTGAAAACTTCAGCAAAATCTGTCCAGTAGTTTTTGAGTAATCTTGCTAACAAACAAACATACACAGACAAAACAATACATCCTTGGTGGATGTAACTATGAGCGTATGTGTGGAACAGTGGTCACTGACCTGTTTTAACTGAAGGCTGTGTGAGGCATGTCAGCGATTATTGACACAACTCATATTGACACATTCAATCATATTTAGGCTGAATAATATTGCTTGGAAACCTCTGACATTAAATCTCTGCCCATCAGCACACAGAGGGGGAGGCAGGGGAGAAATAGAAGAGGGGGACTGCACAGGAATACTAATCAGAAACAAATGAAACTCAGAAAACCTCTTACTTTATTAGTGTAAATCAACGTCACGAATTAGAGTGAAAGTAAAATGCTTCGGAGTTGTTCTGACTAAACCCAAGTTTTATTTGATCAGTTAAACCTCAACTTAATTAAGAAAATTCTCACTGCAACCATAAACGAATCCAAATCTGCTGCCGGATCTCTGAGTCATCTTAATTATGAAGTGCTTGATGAACTCACCCACAGGTTGAACAGAGTCAACAAGTCACGCTGAAGTTTTTAGGCTGGAACTTCCCATCATCAGACAGAGATCAGCACCACGGAGAGCTCCCAGCAGCACCATCCTGATGATGAGAGCGTACAGGTGAAAACAGAAAAGGGTTGGGCTTCTCCAGGTCAGGTCAGGTCAGGTCAGGTATGGGAGCACATGCTGGGTCAGCACCTCACCGTTCATCACTCCTGACGGCACCTTCACTGAATCACATCTGCTCTGATGTTTGAGTGATCAAACTCTGGTGTTAACGACTATTCTGAAAATGAAGGCGCCACCTGCCAATAGTATCTGAAACATCAAGTAACTGAGATTAAAACTGGATGGCTGAGAAGTATTCATTTTAACAAAGAGTGCATTATTGTATTTTTTACCTTCACATATGACCTATATTTGATAAAGAACTTGAGGCATTCCCCTTAACAAAGCCATGACTTTGATTATCATTAACAAAGTCCGAACCCAACTGATAGAAAACAATTTCAATAAAATTTCAGTCCAATTGCAGAAAGGAAACATTTCTTTAAAGTAAAAAATATATCAAAATACCATTTTAATTAAATAATTTTGAAGAAGAGGTGTTCTGGCCTATGTATCATGTACAGAAGAAAGAAATTGTTTGGTGCAGAAATTGTAAATAAAACAACTCATTGATCATTTCTGTAACATTTAAGTACTTACATCTATATTACAGAAAGAGACTAATGAGTTTAAAATGGTTATTCCCTTTGTTAATAAAAATAATACTGAAATAAAAATAACCCATTGTTTTCCCTAATTGTTCTTCCCCACTGAATATGCAAAACAAATTCTACTTTTATCTTGCTTAAATATCCAAATGTTAATTCTTTATTTGTAGATTATTGCTCTCAAATACTCTTCATTTACTGAGAGGAGCATCAGTTGTTGTCTGGTCTTCAGAAATTTCCATAAAATGACAGTAGTGCAAATATACTGATATTGGTTTTCAGCTATTATCATTGTCTCCAGATGTTATTTAATCTGACATGCCAGGTGGACTGTTTCACATTTCTATGGGATATGCTTCACCAGTTCATCTGAGCATGTCCGCATAATGACTATTTAGAGGGGGCAGAGCTTCTTCAAAAATAAACAAATAAACAAAAAACTCTTTTGCACGTCTAAACATCTATAACTTCTGCCTTTCCTCTCAGCAAAACCTGGCAAATCCAGCTGCTTTCCAAGGTTGGCCCAAACATAGTCCTTTATATTATAACAAGCACATTTTTCACTCACCAAAAGAAGCTAAATTTGTGCCAAATAAACCTGCAAAACTGGAGCAGTGACACACTGTGCTACAAAATAAAGTGACAGTAAAAGTGCAAAAGAAATAAATAAATAAACCTGCAGTTCCTGAAGTGTCCACTTGAGGCTTGCTGCAAAAGACCAAAAGTCCCATTAACACCAATAACAAAATGCTCATCTGACAGAAGAAATAACAAAGTTTACAACCAGGTTATAAAAACTAATTTGGGCAGATAAGCTTGGCTCGTCACTGACACACTGTACAGCTATAAAGGGAGTGATTTGTTTTTATAACTTGTCTGTTTTGTTTTTAGTAAGGACAACTGTCATGTATAATCAATGTTGATCAACAGTCAGCTGTGCTGTAGCTGTTTGCCATGAGGTCAAGGCCGACTTTCAATGTTTTAGTTGGTTGTCATGTTAAAGGTCCCATGTCCTGTCTGAATTTGATTTAAGTTGAATAAGAAAATTAATACTTTGTGAAGGATCAGATGCAGTTCTTGTTCAATCCTCTTAGGAAACGCTCAGAGGGGGCGGGGCTGCTACCTAGGCTATGATAATGAACACGAAGGTGGAGGCTGTATAGCTATGACATCATAAACCCCAGGAAGTAAAAAAAACAGAGTGTTACACAGGGAAATTTTCATTAAAGAGGCAAAGAGCATTTCTCTTTGGGCTAAATGTCATGTTCTTCTGCTCCGAAAGCCCCCTCTAACAACATTAACGACATTAAAAGCCAAGAAAACTGCATTTTTCAGGACATGGGACCTTAAAGTTGCTGTCAGTCAGTCAGTATCTCCACTATGGTGATGGTTAGTTAAAAGCTTTGAAACTTCAGAAACCAGAGTTTGACATCTCTGAGACTATATCCATGTTTTAACTGTTTATGCTAATGCTACATTTGATTAACACATTGTGAAAGCATTAAACATTTTTTATTTTTACCATAAATAATAAAAATGCCATTTGTTATTTTTCTCTACAAACAAACTTACACCAAATATAGAGCTACAGCTTCCTAGAAGCTAACAGAATCAGATAAATAACAATATAAAAACACTGAAAACATTGCATAACTGTAAATCAACATTAATGGTGCTCAGAGAAGAATGTGGCATCTCTCCTGCATATAAAAGTAAAGTAATAAAATAAGCATGAAGTCTTTCTTAGGAAAGAGAAATAACGTGATGCCAGAGCTTGACCTTTCTAATAATAAAACACAAGTTAAAAACTTTAAACTTCACTTGAGGTACACAAAATATACAATATATATCAGGTTACAATCACAAGGTGCTCAGACTTCATTATCAAGTACAGTAGGACAAAATATGAACTTAACTTTGACACTCATTATCACAGCTTCAATAACTTCATCATGAGGAATGGAAGTCGACAGAATAAGAATGTTTGACGACAACACTTTACATTAGTGTGACAATATGAAGAAATTCTGCTATAACAGCTGCAAAATGCATCAGAGTTCAACATCTTTCACTATTATCAGTCAGCTGCAAAGATGACATGGCATAACTCAATAAACGGAGAAATCATGTCTACCACCTCACTGTCGCTCACTTTAAAAACATTCCTCTAGAGGTCAAATAACTAAAATATACTCTGTTTATCCAAAAGGAACCAGCACAGTTACTCTGCATCCTCAAAAAAAACTTATTCCTAAAATATACACTTTTACTGCCATTTACTTAAACTTACAATATATAGTATTTACTTTGAGATCTCTTCTCACTCTGGAAATGTGACAGCAGCACACAGAGAAAAAACTAGACTGAAGGAGCAACAGTATGAAAAAGTGATGTAGTGATTAAAAAAAGAGTTTTTAAGATCTTAATGGAGAATGGGAACACTTCAAATGAAACAGTCATCTCAGATCTTACTTTTTTGCATGTTTTTTACATTCAGATTTGATCCAACAGTCTCTACATTGACTGCATTTTTTGCTGCAAACAGCAGCTTCAATCTTTTATTGACAATAGATATATTCAGCCACAGTACTGCAGAGGGTGTGGAGCTGATTCACTACATGGTCACTGCATTTACACCCAAAAATCTTCAAAAAAGAAGACAAAGGGGACATTTTGGGTTAAAGTATGAGCAGGACTACATAACTTTTGATGCAGCAAAGCCCTATTTTTATCTCTGAAGTATTGAATTTATCAGCATAACATGTTCAATATGATGTCAAAAATAGAAGCATGTTTGCTCTGGTTTATAGGCATTAGACTCAGGGTCTGCCAGGACTTAAAACTTCTGATCACCAATTAAACCACCAATTAAAAGCACAAACACTGGCAAACGTAAAAGTCACTAAACCAGCACAGCTGTAGTTTTAATAGTGATGTGTTGATGCTACATGCAGGACATGGTAAATGTCATGTTTTCACATGTCCTGCGCTTGCTGCATACGCATTTTTTCAAACCAAATTCAACAAATCAAACAGCAGATATTTGTTATCTAGTTCTAGGAGGTTTAATTTCCTGGCTGGCCTGAGTGAAAAAATATGCCCCATGTTTAAGATGGACCAATGAAATTACTGTTTACAGGGTTCTGTAAACTCTACACTCATGTGACAGGCTTTGTGCATCTTTTCAGAGAGCAAGTTTATGCCTTTTACGTACTTTTAAGGTACAGTGCTTAACACATTTATTAGACCAGCACCCAATATAAGGTTTCCGCCACAGATGCACTAAGTTAACAGCATTGGTAATAATCAGAAAAAAATTATGCTTCTGTAATGGTTAATACACCAGTATGTAGAAGCTCTTTCACCAAAATAATATTTTTAAAGCTAAAATATTATTATTATTATTATATCTGTGAATGTTCAAATGTAATGTAAAAAAAAACAAAACAAAAAAAAAACAGAAAAAATAGTAAAGCACATTTTTTTCTTAGTTAATTTGTCAGATTATAGATATTTACCTTCATTCCAAAACAGAAAAATAGTTTTAGTGGTTGAATGTTCAGCTTGATTAATATCTAACTTCTCACAGAAGCTCGGTGAGCAGCTAAAATTTGTGTATAAAAAAGTGAATTCAGTTTGAAATTCCTCATTCTTGTTCAAAATGTTTGTCCAATAACAACAACACTTTCAGTTTTCAAAGAAGTTGTTAAAGATTTCTTGATTTTATGACAGGAGGTCTAATTAATTTGTTAAGCACTGTAAGAAGTGGTAAATAACATTTTCACACAAATGCACAAATAATCGATTCACTTACATCCATATTAAACCAGACTGTACTGTGCTGTCAGCGATCTTACTTAAAGCAGTGATTCCCAAATGGGGAGACAGGACCCTCCAGAGGGCTGCTGGACACCAAAGGGGTCTTAGACACTGCTAACCTCTTTCAGGGTCATGGGGGCTGAAGCCTGTCCCAGCTGACACTGGTCAAGATGCAGGATACACCCTACACTGGTCACTAGCCAAGCACAGGGCCACATAGAGAGACAGACAACTATTCCTGCTCACACCTGAGGGCAATTTAGACTCACCAATTAACCCAATGAGCTTGCTTTTTTGGTCTGTGGGATAAAGCTGGAGTACCCGGAGTTAACCCACAAATGCACAGGGAGAACGAGAAAACTCCACACAGAAAGGTCCTGACAAGGCAGGAGCCTCCTTGCTGTGAGGCATGTGCACTACAGGATCAGAGAAAACTTGTCATGATCTCAAACTGTAAATTTAACTCATTATTGTAATTAGATGAACATAAAAGGAATTCATCTGAACTAAAACATTATTATTGGGTGGGCTTCGAGATGAATTTAAATAAAAATGGAAATGTTGCTTTATCTTATACCTTAAGGGACACTGGGGGTCCCTGGTGGTCTTGGCTAGTTTGGGGGACACAGGCTGAAAAGTCTGGGAGACAAATTAAAAAAAACACTAACTTTAAAGTTTCATGTTTCAGAATACAGAATATAATGTGTGAGTAGACTCAGCATCCTAACTAACTGAGTTGAGCCAGATATGAAATAACTAATTTAGCTTTTAATAAATTCTTCAGTCTGAGGTGATGCATCCATAAGGCCTGAAGGTGTGTGCTAGTCTTCTTCTTTTATAATTATTTCTACATCCAATAATCCCCACAGCTGACAGCTGAGGCCACATGGTGGCTGCTCTCTTTGAATCTCTCTCTGTTTTTCTTTGACTTCCAGGTAAAGACGGACCGTGATGCCAAAAAACAGCTACAAACAAACAGCACTATGCCTGAACACATCCATGAAGATACTCCTGGACAAGAGCCTTGGCCTCCCCTCTGGTTATCATGGCTAAAATGAGCCCTATGTTCATCATACAGATCTTTATAATTTTCATAAATAACAAACTCTCAGCAGAGATAAGGTAAGCGTTTCTGCCTTTAGCGTAAAGACTTAAAGCCTGAGTGAGAGATTGGTGTAACCAAACGCACTGTAGCTGTGAAACATCAGAGTTACCTGTGATTTCACGAACCAAAGTTATTCAACTGTCAGTGTTTCAAAGAGAAAAAAACAAAGGGGGAAAGATATTTCATAAGTACAATTTAAAGGCTCACATCAGCACAAAATATTGGCGACTTCAATACAAAAACCAATATTGGCCACGTTTGAGTAAAAATCGCTCCGCCGCTCTTTCTCCTGTTGGTCTGCCCAGCCATGACCTCTGACCTCACCACCATGTGATCTTAAATTCGTAGATGGGCCTCTTGCAGTAATAATGGTTGATGAGGTGTTTGTCACACACGCCGATGCACTGCTGCTCGGCGGTGATGCCACGCTCGGCCAGGTCACTGACGATACAGTGCAGCAGGTCGTAAACGTCCGCCACCGCCTCCCACGGTCCGAAGGAAACGTCCACCTCGCAGTGATGCTCAAAGAGCTTCGCCTCGCTGTCCGAGCGCTCGAACCGCAGAGAGTTAAACAGAGGCCGCTCGTACGGCGTGATCGGCATCTCCTCCTTGTAGACGCAGATCTTCAGCTTGGCGAATCGGGCCTTTTTCTGCATGGCCCTCAGCTTGGCGATCTCCACGATACGCTCCAGATTTTCTGAAATGCAAACAGTTGCACATGCTTACTGAGGCCGTTTGAGTCTTTCAAGAATCAGAATCAGAATTATTTTAATCTAGATCAGGATTATTCAAGGAGAGCTCTCAGTGATTTGACATCAACATCACATGAATTTATTCTGACCAAAGAGTCTGACATGTTGAAGCACTTTGTCAAACAGGCAATACAGTAAGGGACTAAAGTTTCATACACATTCATAAAAATACAAACATATCAGACTGAAAAATAAAGACAAATAAATTAAATTATCGTTTTTCACTAACCCTTTAATCTCAATCATCTGGCCTTGATAATAACAGAACACTGAAACTGTAATTGAAATAACAAACCGATTAAATGCCCCACACTAAAATTTATACAACCTTTAATTATCATTTTGTCTTTTTAATGATTTGAGCAGCTCCGCAGAGTTGTTGGTTAATTTGTTGCATGGTTGAAAATTAGAATTTAGCTCAATCAATCAGCGGAAGTGTTGGGTAAATTAATAAAACAGTATGTGATAGAAAAATGAAAACCACTAACCTATAGAACCAAGAGGGTCACATAAAAGATTTTACCTGCCTAAGGGCCACACTGTTATACACTATATTACCAAAAGTATTTGCTCACCTGCCTTGACTCACATATGAACTTAAGTGCCATCCCATTCCTAACCCATAGGGTTCAATATGATGTCGGTCCACCTTTTGCAGCTATTACGGCTTCAACTCTTCTGGGAAGGCTGTCCACAAGGTTGAGGAGTGTGTTTATAGGAATTTTTGACCATTCTTCCAAAAGCGCATTGGTGAGGTCACACACTGATGTTGGTCGAGAAGGCCTGGCTCTCAGTCTCCGCTCTAATTCATCCCAAAGGTGTTCTATCAGGGTTCAGGTCAGGACTCTGTGCAGGCCAGTCAAGTTCATCCACACCAGACTCTGTCATCCATGTCTTTATGGACCTTGCTTTGTGCACTGGTGCACAGTCATGTTGGAAGAGGAAGGGGCCAGCTCCAAACTGTTCCCACAAGGTTGGGAGCATGGAATTGTCCAAAATGTTTTGGTATCCTGAAGCATTCAAAGTTCCTTTCACTGGAACTAAGGGGGTAAGCCCAACTCCTGAAAAACAACCCCACACCATAATTCCTCCTCCACCAAATTTCACACTTGGCACAATGCAGTCCGAAATGTACCGTTCTCCTGGCAACCTCCAAACCCAGACTCGTCCATCAGATTGCCAGATGGAAAAGCGTGATTCATCACTCCAGAGAACGCGTCTCCACTGCTCTATAGTCCAGTGGCGGCGTGCTTTACACCACTGCATCCGGCGCTTTGCATTGCACTTGGTGATGTATGGCTTGGATGCAGCTGCTCGGCCATGGAAACCCATTCCATGAAGCTCTCTGCGTACTGTACTTGGGCTAATCTGAAGGCCACATGAAGTTTGGAGCTCTGTAGCAATTGACTGTGCAGGAAGTCGGCGACCTCTTTGCACTATGCGCCTCAGCATCCGCTGACCCCTCTCCGTCAGTTTACATGGCCTACCACTTGGTGGCTGAGTTGCTGTTGTTCCCAAACTCTTCCATTTTCTTATATTAAAGCTGACAGTTGACTGTGGAATATTTAGGAGCGAGGAAATTTCACGACTGGATTTGTTGCACAGGTGGCATCCTATGACAGTTCCACGCTGGAATTCACTGAGCTCCTGAGAGCGGCCCATTCTTTCACAAATGTTTGTAGAAACAGTCTGCATGCCTAGGTGCTTGATTTTATACACCTGTGGCCAGGCCAAGTAATTAGGACACCTGATTCTGATCATTTGGATGGGTGAGCAAATACTTTTGGTAATATAGTGTAGATGTTAGGTACTCTTAGTAAGAAAAATCAGTAAAAAAAAAAAATACATGGTAGTCAGCTCAAAAAGCCACTTGTTGCTCAAGAAAATCCTTGTGGATCCCTCTTTTTCTACATGTCTGTGCTTTTTTTGATCCAGCACCCACTAAGGGGTGTGTGTGTCTCCGACATTTTTTCACTACTCAACAAATAAAGCAAAAATAAAGCGTTCATAAAAATCAACTGGACCAAAATTCATATATTTTAACATAAATACGAATAATAATGCATGATTAAATGAGCTCTACCAGGACTAAAGACAATTTAAAATTCTTTTTAAGTGCAACAAAGCAATGTGTTTACCAGTTTTTGAAGAACAAATATTGACCGTGTTTCCAGTGAATACTTAATATTACACTATAATACTTTAAAAAAGAGATTTAGAGGAACAACCATTGCAAAATAAGTTCCTCGATTACTAGCAAAAAACAAAACATATACCAGCAATCTACATAATTATCTCCAACAACAAAGAGGTCTAGTTTTTGCCAGCAGTTTGTTGTGGTTCTTTAGTTTGTTAACAGGATAACTTGAAACGCTATAAATAGAATTTGACTGCAATTATATGGAATATTGGTCACAGCACAAGGAAGAAGAGGTTAGATTTTGGTGGTGATCTGAATCCAGATGCAGATCCAGAATTTTCTTCAAGGACACCTGAGCAGTGTGAGACAGCGTCAGAAACGCTCTGATGCAGGTTTGTGCTCTCGGAGAACTTCTAGTATAGAAATATTTCTATTTCCCACAGTTTGTTCATGACATGGTTTTGATTCTCAGGTTAAATAACATTTGATAGATTCTGTAATGATGTCCACATGTTCACTTTTAATCAAATTTTGTTGCTTTAACTGAGGTGGAGTTCTGCATAAGGCCCCTGGGCTCTGCAGCATGACAGATTACCTCTATAGTAGGGCAGCAGATCGAGGAAAGCTTGCCGGACCTTCTCCCCTGTGAGCGGCTGAATGTCCTCCAGACTGTCCAGCAGCGGGCCGATGGCGTAATACTGCGCCTCCCTGTGCACCGCCCGCACCCGGTCTCTGTGGGGCAGCTCGCCCTCTCGGAGGAAGTTCAGGATGTCCCTTTGGATGGAAAAATAAGCATCATTAGAGCAATCAACCAACCTCCTACATCCTCAGATCCAGGCACTCCATCATTTGTCCTGTAGCACAAACAACTGTTGACAGTAAAGTCTGACACAATTTAAAGAAATAACTCGAAAGACGGACACAGAAAAAAATGATAAAATACAAAACAGTAAAACCAGGACATGTGCAAGAGTGCACAAGTAAAGGAATTAGATGGATAATTTGCATATTGCATATGAGCAGCTTCCATTCATACTGTAAATAACTCACACTAGAGGTAGAGGTATGGCCTTTTTTTTCCAGAAATTAAAGAATAAAACAAATAAATGAAATACATGAAAATTGATACAAAAAAATCTGTGTTACCAAAGCGCTCCCACTCAGCACAGACAATTCCCTTTTTTATTGCTTGACAGAAATAATATTTTTTCTCAGTAAATATCAATATTAATGTCTTTTAACTAAACACTACAGCTTCATGTTTATTTTCCCTGGCTCTATATCTTTACTGACTCTTCCTTCACATTTGTTCTCAACAATAAGAGTATATCTTCAGAGTTAGAGCAGCTTGATGATGAGTTCTCCCACAAACGCAGCCAATTAAGTTGATTTTTACTCTCCGTCTCTGCAGCAGGACCTGGCGGGCGTGTAAACAAAGAAAATAAAATGAATGCAGAAAAATACAGAGGAGTCCTGGAGGAGAAGCTGCTGCAGTGAGCAACACAACAGCAACTTGGAGGAAGATTTATTCTATACTAAGACAATAGCTTCAGAGAGAGGAAGCTGGCAAAAATCACCAGTGTTAGCGTCCCAAATGAAAAGCTTCAGTGTATCTGCAGCTGTTCAGATAAAATATATTTATATAACAGCTCTGTGGATATACGTATATTATGTGTACCTGCCATGTCTCATTCTGTCAGATCCGTCTTTCTAAATCTTTAATGCAGACACACACAGGGGCATATATTCAGCGCTGACCTTACTGACCTCAGCCCACTTCTTACGTAAGCCCTACATTTTGACTCTGCTGCTGTTGCTTTTAAGCCGCACAAGATTTGGAAAAGTTTGTCCTTTTTGAAACAGACTGAAATATCCCAAAACATTTTCTTATAGAAACTGAAGTGACTCGAGGATAAAGCTGTCTAACTCTGGTGTTCCTCTGACTTTTTCTCCTGCACAGTGTTTCTTAAACTTTTATTCCTTTCTGATGCACCCTGTTTATTATCTCAGCATTCCTATATTAAAATGTTCAGCATAACACCATCAGTGTTGACTTTACTTAACAACATTCTGTAAATAAAAACACCTCATTAAGGCTCTGCGCTCTTCTCTTGGCAAATTTTCTTGCAAAAAAAATATGTAATTACTTAAGCTTGGAGAGGCAACAGGAAGCATTAGTGATAATGATGGCATTTTGTGGGCTGTGTTTTTGGCTCTCGACCGGTTTGTTTTTCTGTGTCAACGGTTATATTGTGGTCACATCAAATCTGCAGCAACTGTGTGATGCTATCATATAAATAAGGACAAAAGTCTCAGATGAATAAGGCTGTCAAAAAAAGAAAACTTTAACTTTTTAATGCCATATTTTTAAAATTATACAGCACCATAACATTTTCTATTCAATGGTACTGAAATTATCAAGCTAACTAAATAAATATAGAATCTGACTTTTCATCCAAGGGCTGTGAAGTTTAACGTTTTAAAGCTTTAAAGTCCTGGTTGTCATGACCAATTTGACGAGAGATGCACAATATTATCGGTATGATATTGGTATCTGCAGGTTATTGCTTCTAAATCTTAATATCTGATTGGCAGGTATGAAAATACTGAGACCCGATAAGACCCGATTATCTGGAGGTCCTACAGATGACCTTACCTGATTATCCTGTGGTGTGAGGTTGTTAAGAGTCATTTTATCCTCTTGGAAGAGGATCGGAGCCTCCCCAAGTTGAAACCGTAAATATTTAAAATGTTCAATATTTACCGAGCAAAGCCAATCAGGGAGCAAGCGGGTTGGAGCAGGAAGCAAATGTAGCCATGGCAACGAGAGTAAAGGTGAAGCATAAAGTTGGACGGACGTCAAAAGGGAGGTCCAATACGTTGATTTGTTTAAGAAATAAGAGCGTCTAAACATCGTAACCTGTAAATCACATATAACTAACTGATGAGGAGAGGAGCTGGACGTAAATCACAACTGCCAAGAATGTTAAAGGAAGCTAGTAGCTAGCCGTATTTAGACTCCTGACGTTCGCCATGTTTGTTAACATTGAAGTTGCACGTGTTGGTTTGTGGTGTCCTCTTTCTCTCTCTTTGTGGCTCACCACACACTACTGGAACAAAACTAATGAATCTGACATTATCTGTCTTCATGTGTGGCTCTCTCACTGTTTCAAAATCGGTTAAGATTTTAAAAGTCTTTTTTGTACCAGACCTAAACTATGGCTGGATGACCTAACCATCGCCCTTCACCTGGAGAGAATAAGGTACATGTTAATAAATAAATTAACACTTTTCAACAAGACCTGGAGGCCTCTACTAACATACCTTACATCTCAAATCTCAAATGATTAAAAACTAAAAGTAAATATTTATGAGTGAATATATGAAATAAGAAAGAGTGGAAAGTGGTGGGACTGGGATGGGATCTGAAGGATGGACAATGGGGCTGATGATGAAAATCATCAGCCTTCTACGCAATTTGCATGTGTAGAAGTTTCTTGGCAAAGTTTGACTGATTAAAATGATAAACTAGATCTTTTATGTCTATTGTTGCCTTGGTATCAAACAGGTTTTTGATTCTTTTTGAGCATCATATTAGAGTTAATATCTTTCCACATTGTGACAATCTTCTGTTGTTGTTTTTAAGGAAAAAATCACAGTATATAAAGTGTACTCAGTGAAAAGACATCAAGAAATTACTTTTGATCTGTATTTCCCAGCCCTTAAGTGCAGCCTGAGGAAACCCTGAGAGTGTTCATGATATCAGTAGCTTAGAGGGCGACAAGGATAACCAACACAGGTCATTATTTTTAATTTCAGTCTGTTTCTGCGGTCTTTAGTCTAAACTGTGCTGCATTTTCCCTCCTCCACCACGCACAACAGAGCCGCATGCCCATTTAGTAACTATAGAGACAAACTCAATCCAAAGCTACAGACATCAGCAAATTTCTCCTTCATTACAGGAGCATTTCTATAGGCAGACCCACATGTCAGCAGATAAACAAGCATATAACAGGGCAGCACAAAAATAGATATGTAAATTGGTTTGGAGCTTTAGCAGAAGGCATTGAGAATATTTTAGCAGACAAATCCTGACTCATTAAAACCTGCTGTCAAATTATAATGACTTGCCATCAGCAGCGTTTCAGTCATAACAGATTGCAGCAAGAACTTCATTTATAATACAAAAAATGCTGTCACTCTCATGAGTTATAGATCCATAAACTTACAGATAACCATCCTGTGTGCTGGTCGTACTCATCTGAAGATATCCCAGTTCATAGATAATCAGTCTAAGAACTAAACCCCAGAGACAGTAATGGTGCCTGTCCATTAACTCAGTCACAAAGTGGTACTCACCCAAAGTAAGTGCCGTCCCGGTCGATGAAGTATCGTCCATCCGAGTCCTTCGGGATGTAATGACGCCCACTGAACATGGCCGCCAACATGGTGTCCTCGAACCGCCGCAGTGTGGAGAGGCGAGTGGTGAAGTACGTGCCCCCAACATTCAGAGAGATGACCTCTGGAAACTTCACAGCAACAACAAGAATTAAGTGGTAAATAAAAAGTTTGCTGACGTCATGCAAACTGTTCTGAGACTAAAATGTTGATTATATTATTGCTGACGACCAACTTTTACTCTTTGGCCTTCCCTCTGACATCAGAACCAGGGATGCATGATACTGAATTTTTGGTGCTATCCAATACTCCAGTATATCTCATATTATCAACATTGATGCAATTTTTTATTTGTCAAAAATGTGCCATCAGCACTCAACTAAAATTGACCAGTTTCTTACACAGTGATATTTTTTGTGTTAAAAACAGATGTGAAAAAGACAAACCACATTTCTTTCTCCAGAAAGTTATACAGATGATTTAAAAAAAAATACATTTGGTAATAATACGGTGAGGCATTATGGTAATGTACACATTGCACAGATATTTTAGATGATATAAGGGATATATATAGTCAGTAAATGTGGCAGATATATAGGCTATAAATATTGACAGAAATATTTGAATTCTTTAGCTATAATCTGCTAAAATTGATATTGTACTGATATACTGTATATCCCTCATTAGAACATTATTTTCCCAACAGAATAAAATATTACTATTTTGATGTAAAGTGTATTTCTTTACCTTTTAAATACCTGCAGATTTCAATATTTAACTTTTTAAGCCATTATCTGCCAAAACTTATATTGTAAAGATAAAACCCTTATTCACTTTCCAGATTATTATCCCAACAGACTAAATGATTATTATTTTGATTTTGATGAAAAGTGTATTTCTTTACCTTTTGACTGAGTGAAGCTCCTCAGTCATCCTTAATTATTAAAAGTTTTGTAAGGCATTAATCATAAAACTGACTAGATTCAACACTCCTTTAAAATAAAGTGTTAAACAAGTAAAGGAAAACATAGGTCTAAATAATGAAAATTAAGTGTTTTAAGAGGCATTTTCTAAAGAGGCATGGAGCATTTCTTTATGAACTGAGTTTAGTAAAAAGTGTCTTTCTCTTCTGATCCTCAAGCCTCTTCTGTCAACATTAAAAGTAAAGAAAATGACTTTGCAGGACACAGGATCTTTAATTTAGGGAAGCTTCAGTTTAACATATGCATCAGGCCTGTTGAAAAACAACTAATGCAGCAAAAACTAGGGATGTATCAACACAGACTTGTTTTATTCCATATGAAGTTCTGACTTTTAGTTACTCAGTGATACAAAGTCCTTCAAATTACAGATAAAGTTCTTAAAGTAGTTTTAAAAATTCAGGTGCTCTCCACAACATTATTGACAATTTAGCAGAGACATGGATACCACTTCAACAAATAATGAGAGGCTAAAAATTAATGTAAAATGATAAATTACAGTGTCAGCAATGTTCATTCAGACTCGACTTTCTGTCTGTCTCTAGACTTGACTGTAGGGGAGCACCAATATATTAACATCAACAGGAAGACTGAAGACAGGAAGGAGCAGTAGCCATATTTCTGTTTTTATTTTTATTTATATTTCTGTCTATATATATCTCTTTTTTCTATATCTTTTTATCTTATGTGCTATAAATCATGCTACTGGAATCTTAATTTCTCTGAGGGTGTCTCCCAAAGGTAAATATAAAGTCCTATCTAATCTAATGTAATCAGTAAGACAGACATCAGCTTATCTGCAAATGTTGCTGCAAAAAACAAATATGACTAGCAGATGTTTTTCTGATGTTTTCTTAATTTAATCTTGGCATGTTTCACACTTAATGTCTGAAAAGATGTTACTTTACTGGCCAGAAGAAGCCACCTGGTTGACAAACTCTAATCACTTTTTTGACCAAAAATTAGAGGAAATTCCAGAAATGTGAGAGTCTCACACCAAAAGAAATAATAAAACACATCTTTACTGGAATCAGAAACCAGCTAACATTATTCTATATATATATTCTATATAAGGTCTTGATTACTTAAATGAGATGTGTGGAGTATGCAGCAGAAAAGTACATTTGCTGTAGTTTCATTGTTTTCATGTCTAAACTGGAAGCTCCAGTTATGATTCACAGCCTGCAGCAGGTGAATGCTAACTCGACGTTTAGTTTTAGAGAATCCATAAAACAAAGTGTAGATACACTGGATATTTTTTAATCGCTCATCAGTTTTTGGAAACATCTATATTGTTAATAAGCCTTTTTTCTACAAGCCCTATTCAGTTAAAATAGCCTCTTGTTGTTTCTTACCTGCACGGCTCCTCCTTTCAATTGTATGTTCAATAGGATCATGAATCAACCTGTAGGAGTTCATCTTTTAATCTCGTTTGCTTACAACTGAAAGATTTAACTGATCCAACTATTACTGGATGCCATGAAGCACTGAGCTTGATGGTTCTTAAAGGCTTTGTTTATGTAAGTTATCAAAGTAACAACGATGGCTGTGATAAATTTACCTTTAAAAGGCTATGAAAAAAGAAAAACTGTTTCAAAAGGAAGTATTTATCAGTGTACAGGGGTCTTATTTATTACTCAGAGGAAATACACCGTGTAACCACTAGGATGCAGTGTGCTGTGGGGATGCTGGTTGTCACAAAGTTGAATTTTTTTTCAAAATATTCAAATATTTTTGGAAAAGCAGTTTTCTGAGCACAATATGAGTTAGATGAATAGTCTTACTGCATGTAAATAGACTCAGAATCTTGAGAGCAGAATGAATTTACTTTGTCATCAAATCTTGTTGATATGTTCATATGACATGACATAAGGTTGTCAATAGAGCTGTGCATCTTTAATAGTCACATTGTTGGATTTAATTATAATTAAGTTAACCTTAACCATTCAATTTGATTCAATCATGATGCAACACAGTGAGAAAGTAGTGATCCTTCATTTTCCATATTACTGCACCAGGCAACTTTCAAGATAAAGAGATACAAGCAGTATCAACTTTAGAAGTGGCTTCTGAGATCAACAGCAACCAAACTGTTTTTTCATTGTAAACCAAAATAAATACATTTCATAGGTCTCATCTTCCTAGTTGGAAAACACAAGTATAGGATGCAAAAAACTTAGGTGCAAAAAAATGAATTTATTTATTTTAAATTGAGATAATAGTACCACAAGCTCTTTTCAGTAAACTGGCAACTTTCCTAAAATTTAAAATTATTGCCAGACTAGATGTTATGATACACTTCATTTTGTCTCGGGAGTTGTATTGTCCAAGTTACATATTAGATACATCACTAGGCACACCTCCTTTGGTAAAGGGATTTTCTACTGGGAAGTAGGACGATCCTCAGGTACCCCATACCATCACGTAACAGGAAAGCGGGATGTGACTGATGGTGTCTTCCAGTTGTACTGGGAAGTCTGGATTTCTGAGTTTCGAGTAGGACATTTCAACTGGAACGCCCCCTAAGGTCGGAATTTCCTACTGGAAGTCAGCAGATCCTCACCACCCCCGAGTTGACAATTGAAGATGGCTGCCTTGGGTGTGAACAGTTATTATTGTACGACGTATACATATATATGGAAATGCTGCTATGGTGTTATTTATATTCTTCATGTGGTACGTGCAAATTACAAGCAGGGTGTGCTAATAACAGCAAACAATAGCCTGGTAATTCAGAAAGATTTTTCCGATTTTTTTGTAAGTGGAACGCTGGTAACTAGAATATGAC
This sequence comes from Cetoscarus ocellatus, assembly GCA_037902135.1. Lineage (NCBI taxonomy): Eukaryota > Metazoa > Chordata > Actinopteri > Labriformes > Labridae > Cetoscarus > Cetoscarus ocellatus. The sequence goes on along the minus strand of JBAMNC010000178.1, from coordinate 266,777 downwards.
ACCATTCCAACTCCCCTCTTCCCAGTTCTGATGTAAATGGATCCAGCATTAATCCCCACTTTTGCTGTAAATGAAACACACCTTTAGTACCTGTTTTTGGTCTGACATGAAAGTGGTGTCGGTACATCTCTAGTGACATCCCCAGTTTGATGGACCACATTCAATCACATGGGCAGACACCCAATCCAAAAACTGAAGACATGTTGACTTATCACTTAATCTGAAACAGCTCTGAATAATCAGAGGCTTCATGTGGGTTGATGGGAGTTTTAAAGCAGCCATGACTTCACTGTCACACCACAGATATAAGAGGATTATTCTGCTGTGGCCATGTTGTGCACACCCATGAACAAGCTGAACATTTCACCTGCCAGCCAATTATCAGCTCAGCTAACCTCTGACTCCTGTTTAAATACACATACAAAGCAGATGTTATGTAAACAACTAAAGGACAGTCTATAATTTGCACTATAATAGCGATTATCACAGTAAAATGTGGACTTATGCAGAGTGAACATGGCAGTTAGTGACACTTCATTGTAGCTTGTATTAGTAGTAAACTTCACCTCTACAAGAAAGTTTAGCACTTGCTTAATTTTAAATACAGCTGAGTTTAGAGGTTAGTAGCCTCTTTTAGCATTTTTAGCTGAATTTCCTCATAAAACGGTCAAGCGGCCTACCTCCTGCTCCTGGGTGCTCAGCGCGGAGTGGACCGGTTTACTGGGGCTGAAGTTCGGCGCTGGTGAGGCCGGCGGGGGCTTACGGAGCTCCTCCTCCGCAGAGTCCGAGCTGGACATGGCATCGCCCGGTTTCTCCGTGGTGCTGTCACCCGCGGCCGAGAATACCACCATCACTCTGGGTAGGGGCAGCGTCCGTCTCTCCTGAATGAACCTCCTCACCCGTGTCGTGGCGGCGGCGGGCAGCGGGCTGAAGGACAGAGCCTGGCGATCCCTGCTGCAGCCGTCGGAACCGTTGGAACCGCTCGAGCCATTCTGCTGCATGCGCGCGGCGGGGGCCAACCGTCGGCACGAGCCAGGGGACGAGGGCTCGAGCCACAGCGAGGGGAAAGCTGCTACTACAAACAACAACAACACCGTAGCTGGACGGAGGGCAGGGAGGGGCGAGGGCAGGCTCCGGTACACACCCCGCCCTCAGAGCGAGAGCGGAAGTCTGGTGATGCCGCCTTCAGGGATTAACGCTGGAAAAATAAAAGTCTCCCGCACGTTTGACCGAACTGTCAGGTTCGCAGCCAGAACTGGGCCCGTGCGTTCCTCAGTCATACGTGCTGTGACGTAACAGAAGTGTGCGTCGTCATCACGTAAAGAGCTCCAGCTGTGATGGACCTTTACATTAATTTAATACTAATTAAAATTTTATTACTTAAGGAAATGTGATTTGTAAGATGTAAGATGTGATTTGTAATGTAATGTAATTTTTATTTTTTTTTAAAGCAAGCTGTATAAAAATATTATAAATTAATATTATATTCTTCTTTAATTGAGTTAATTTTTCACCCACATGTGACCTAATTATTGATACGAATTTTCATAGATATTAACAGTGTAAATATCAGGTTTTTTGTCATGATGCCACCATGTTTTTCCATTAAAAAAAACAAAAAATGAATTATTTTTAAATATTTTTTTCAATTATTACAGCTATGGATATGCCAATGATTGTCAGCAACATTGATTTTTGTGCATTATTATTTTCTGCACGGTGTCAAATACTCACACTCATACCTCTTAAGCGCAAAAATGCCCATTTCATAAGTTAGCTATAAACATATTATGCACTGATTTTAAATTAAACTTTATATAGGCTTGTTTTTTAAACCAACATCAGTCCCAATCATGCTCATTAAAGATTCATGAATTTGAATTTTTTTTAACCCTTTTAATACCAGTTTTTTTGTCACGATATCGCCATGTTTTTAGATTAAAAATCAGGAAAATGTATTATTTTCAAAGAATTTATACAAAAATGGTTAGTTGAGATATAATCCCTTTTTGAAGAAAGTTATATAACGATATAATAAATTAATATTATATTCTGCTTTAATTGAGTTAATTTTTCTCCCACATCTGACCTAATTATTGATATAAAATATTAATAAATTTTCAAAAATATTAACCATGTATATATCAGGTTTTTTGTCATGATGCCACCATGTTTAAGATTTAAAAAAAATAAAAATGAACTATTTTCAAGTTTTTTTTTAATTATTACAGCCTTTGATATAACAATGATTGTCAGCAACATTGATTTTCGTGCATTATTATTTTCTGCACAGTGTCAAATACTCACACTCATACCTCTTAAGAGCAAAAAATGCCCTTTTCATAAGTTAGCTATAAACATATTACGCACTGATTTTATATTAAACTTTATATAGGCTTGTTTTTTGAACCATCAGTCTTAATCATGCACATTAATTTGATTTTTTTTTCAACCCTTTAAATGCCAGTTTTTTGTCACAATACCACCACTATACAGTTTGGGATGTGTAAATGATTAGCATTAACATTGATTTTCTGCATTTTTTTTTTATTTTTTTAATGAATTAAATAATGATACCCCATGGCCCAACGTTAAGTCCGTTGATTTTTGGTCCTTATGTCAATGATCTGTCTGAAAGTTGTATAGGGCTGGTTGTCAGCTGTATGCTGATGATACAGCCCTATTCACTTCAGCAAAAACAACAGACAAGGCAGTGGAGAGATTACTATCATATATGAACAGGGTATGTAAGTGGCTTCATCAAAATAAACTCATAGTAAACATAAAAAAGTCAGTCTCCACATGCTTCTCCATCAAAGAAACAAATACAATCAGAAAAACAGGGAGAAGAAACTGAGATGGTAGATGAATTAATATTTTTAGGAGAAGTTTAGACTCAAATTTGACAAAAGAAAAGATCACAAAGAAAGTAAAAAGCAACCTGAATTTGAAAACAATGATTTTCACTCATATGTCTTATTGTGCCACAGTGTGGAGCCGAGCCTCATCGTCCATGATTAAACCTGTAAACCACCTATAACCAAGCCTGAAAAATAAATGTTAAACAACCAGGAGATGGCACCACTGTCACAAACTCAAGCAGTATCATCTGCCTAGTTCTGATAACTTAAAATAAATTCTCATACCTGAAACTGTTTTTCTAACTTGTTTTTTTTGTTTACATAAGTTGGCACCAGAGATTTTATGCAACTTTTTCATGAGACAAACAGTGGCAGGATCACCAGCAGTTCAGCCTCGATAGCATGGGACAATCAGCTTCCTCGATAAAAGGCTCTCAAGTGTGAAACGCACTGCTGACAGAAACTGAATTAACACAAGATATAAAAACTTTATCAAAAGTGTCAAAGGGTGGCTAAAGCAAAATCAGAGATGTCAGCATTTTAACTATTTTGTATTTGCTTCCATTTTATGTAACTTTAATGTACATATTTACCATGTTGTCTTCTTATATAGACTTTAAACATTTGTAACTGCAGTACGTCACTTTATGCGATCTTAATATTTCTCCTTTTCTTATTTTTTCTCTCTTTCTTTCTTTTACTAACAGCCTTATGGGGGCTCATTCATTCGGGCAACAATATCTCACGTTATATATTTAATACAGTTATTATTGGCTGCCAGCAAAAAAGCAGTAACACAAAAATGGTTTCATCTCACTCCTCCAACACAGACAGACTGGATACTTTGTACAGTGTTGTTATACAAAGTACGGAAAGATTGACTTTCTCACTTGATTTGAGAAAAGTAAAGTTCTTTAATACTGGGAGAAAAATTGATTGTGTTTGTATCCTCAGAAGAGGTTTACCAAACTTTTATTCCATGAACCGACATGCTCTTTTGCCAGGAAGAATGTTCAGCGAATGTATGACCTCCCTTTTCATACACAATGCTTTCTCTTGTTTTGTTTTGTTTTTTGATAGTTTGTTTTTTATGTGTATGTATAAAAATGTTCCCACTCTTTCATAAAAAATAAAGTTATTAAAAAATAAATAAATAAAGGCCTGACAAGGGAGTGAAGATGGAAACTAGAAATAGTTTTAGTCTTTCTGTGAAGCATCAGTCACTACAGGCAGAAGTTGCGTAATTTGCATTGTCCCTGCTGAATAAACTTTAGAAAGAGTTTTGACTTTAGAGGCAGTATTGACACAACATGTCCTCCTAAAACTAAACCAGGCAGCTTCTAAAGACTTAAAGATCTGTGATGTCTGGTGTCTTAAACTGAAACATCATTCACTGTTCACAGCAGATGAAGGAGAACTTTACATGTCCATTTCCAACCACAGCGACTGTAAGATGTGTCAGAGGGAGGCTTTAGAGTGCCGGATGTGGTGGGCCGTTGAAAGAGGAAGCTCAGCACTTTCTGCTGCTTTTCTCTTAAACTGAAAAAGAATGAAGACGGACAGACCACCAAAGGTAAACTCAGATTATATCATAAATAATCTTCCAGTGAACCTTTATATCATCCTCACATGATAATTGTTTCATTAATTGATGCATGTTTGCGACCACAGAGTATTTTGAAGGATTTCTGAAGAAGTTGTGACAAAAATGGCTCGACTAAACGTTTGTGGTTATTTTAATGAGGCTGAAATCTTTTTTTAGCACTTTTTTCAAATGATAGCTCGGTCAGCATGTGTAACCCATAATAAATATGACAGTTCTTTAAATCAGGAACTCATCTAGAAAGATTTATGAGACTTAATATGACTGTCATCCGTGTGCTTTACATTTCAGAGGGACATTGTTTTATTATTCTAAAGATTTCGGAGTGATGGTGCAAGATCTGATGAAGTCTAAATGTTTGAAATCGTGAATGAAGCAAAAATAAAAAAGAAGCATTATTTGTTCAATAATTATGCATTTTTTTCTACTTCAACAAGTGAATAACAAGTGAACTGACATAATGAACTATTAAAATTAAGTCTAAGATGCAAGATGCTCTTGAACCTGTGTGAATTAAGTTTTTTCTGGAGGTTTTCTCCAAATATAATACACACACTTTACTGCTTTTTAACCTTAACTCTGCAACAACTATTGAAAATATGCATCTGAATCAGAGGTAACATGTATGGATGCTCATCAACTGTGAAAAAAAAAAAATAGTCACACTGTAATCATTTATTAGCAGTTAAAAGAGATTGAACTTAATGTGAGAGGAAAGAAGAAGGCAGAGAAGGAGACTCAAAACTCATCTGTTCAAACTCTTCTACTCTGATTTTTCACACTGTCTATTGTATTATTGTTTGTTCTTTCACCTGTTTTTATGCATGTTTTAATGCACTTTTGTATTTGAACTTTTTGTAAGGTGACCTTGAGTGTCATGAAATGCCCCCTTAAATAAAATGTAGTATTATTATTATTATCATTATTATTATTATTATCATTATTATTATTATTACTATTATAATTAGATTTGGAGAGAAAGCTCTGTTTGTTTCAGGACTTATGGAAAGATAAAACCATTTCTAACCCAAAAAAGCATTCAAGGAGCGCAAACCTCCTCCAAGGCCGTGCAAAGGATCCAACTCAGAAGGCGTAGCTTTATAATTGATGACACATCTCCCAAAATCTTTCAGCATTTTAATTTTTCTGCCAAAGAGGATATTTTTTTTCTGGTGTTAGTTTGTTGGTTTGTGAACAGGATAACTTGAAAAGTTATGAACGGATTTTGATGACATTTTTAGGGAATGTTGGTCATTGCACAAGGTAGAAGGTATTTGATTTTGTTAGGGATCTGATGCCGAATGCAGATCCACAACTTTCTTTGAGGATTTGTTCACAGTGCAAGAAAGAGCAGTTTTCCACATTTTCACTAACAACTCAAAAAGCTGTTAAACAGATTTTGATGACTTTCTCAGGGACAGTTGGTCATGGCGCTTCAAAAGAAGTGATTAGATTGTGTTGGTGATCTGAATCCCAATGCAGATCCAGGATTTTTTAAAAATGATTTCTTAACAGTGCGAGATTGGTCAGTTTTCAACATTTTTGACAATAACTCATCCAACAATATTGGAAATGTCTTGGCGGAGTTTTGCACTCTCTGAGCACTTATATGTTTTTCTACATTAATCCGACTGACAGAAAATACAGAAGAAGCAAATCCCCTTGGTATAGATGATTTCGACGATGTAGAGAGCTTTCTTATTTTTTTTTTTAGTTTTTCACATACAATGCTTAACAGAATTATTCAGTGTCAATCAATCAATCAATCAATCAATCAAACTTTATTTGTATAGCACTTTTCATACAGGACTTTGTAATACAAAGTGCTTTACATGAGAAAGATAAAATGAAATAACAATAGTGGAATAAAGAGCAAAAAATTGCATAATTGTATAAAATGAAAACACAAGACCCCCACAACCACCCCCAAACCACATTCAACACACACACTCACTTACTCAAACACACAAAAACATAAAAAGGAAATTCTGGCAGAAAGCTAAATTAGAGGACTGAGGAAACGCTATCTTGAATTAAAAATGAGGAAACACAGGAGCTAAAACTAAAATAATAATTAAAAAGTTTTTGAAAATACTAGACGGTAAGATAAATAATGTGTAAATACATAAAGAAATAATATAAATTAACAATACAGAATAAAAGTTGGATAAATAATATAGGGTAAAATAGAAAGTGCAACATCAGGTGTATAATTAATCAGCTAAAAATAGGATAATAAAAGGAAAAGCATTTAACAAAGAATAAAATTCCAAAATAAAAAATCTGAATTGAAATGTAGAAATAAAACAAATAAAAGTAAAAGGGTTAAAATATAGCTGAAATAATAATAAATATAATCAGCTAAAGCCAGATTCAAAAGATAGTCTTGAGTTTGCTTTTAAAAAATATGGACAGTAGGTACTGTTCTCAGGTCCTTCAGGTAGACTGTTCCATAACAAGGGATGTAATAACAGAAAAGAAGCTTCCACTTTAAGTTTTAGATCTTACTCCTGGGAACAGTTTAAAAGGCCACTACCTGAAGACCTGAGGGCTCTACTGGGCTCATATGGTAAAAGCAAATCCGATTAATAGGAAGGAGCAAGACCATTAAGAGCTTTAAAAACTAATACAAGAACCTTAAAATCTATTCTAAAAGAATGCCAGCTTTATTTATATAGCACATTTCAGACAGCAAATAGCCTGCCAAAGTGCTTTACAGTAAAATAGACAGAAAGCAAAAAAAAAGCAAAAAAAAAAACAAAAAAAAACAAATAAAACAAAAAAAAACCCCAATAAAAACCAATAAAACCAATAGAAACAAAGCAAAACAGAGAAAATATAACAAATAAAAGACCCAATAAAAGGGGATTATACTCCACCAAAGTGAACAAGTGCGTCTTAAGCTGTGTTTTAAAAGTGGGGAGGCTAGTGAGAGGTAATGTGTTTCACAGAGTGAGAGCCGCCAATGAGAAGGCTCATCTCCTCTGGGTTTTAAAAAGGATCGAGGAAAGTCCAAGCCCATCTGATTTCCTGACCTAAGAGCTCTGGAGGGCTGATGTACCTTCACATGGTCAGACAGGTATTCTGGGGCCAGCCCATTCAGACACTTAAAAACAATCAAAATAATCTCAAAATGAATCCTGTACCTAACCAGCAGCCGGTGAAGAGAGGAAAGCACAGGAGTTATGTTATATTCAACGACCTGTCATAAAAAAACAGAAAACCATCCAGCATCATGAAGTGCTGTAATGCCGACACATTCATTCTGACTGAGGTCTCCATGCTCTACCAAAAGGAATGAGGAATTTTGTTCAGGAATGCAAGTGAATAGTTATAATTTGACATCTTAATCAAGAAATAATAATGTGCTTTATTATTTTTCTGTTTTTTTTTTCTTTTTTTTTGTAAAATAGTGCAGCTGAAAATTAATGGATAACAATAATAATTATGTTTGAGCAAAACCATTTTGGATGAAGATCTTCCATGTTCTTGTTTATCAACCATGACAGAAACATAAAAAATGATTTTGGTATTTATCAATGCTGTTAAATATAGGGCAGCTTGGCATAAACCTGAAACTGGGTGATGGTCTAATACATTTGTTAAGCACTGTGTATGTGTGTGTATGTGTGTGTGTGTGTGCTACACATGCATTAAAATGGAAAACAGTATGCTCAGTGTGTCAGTGAGTCATTAATGTTTTTAATGAAATTTGTATATTCTTGTGTCGAAGTCACAACTTCAATCACAGGACTGTTACGACTTATGTTTTAACTATATTCTTGGTAGAAAAGCTGGATAAACATCTTTAAGAATCATAATAACTAAGCAACTGTAGGCATTATCTAATATTCAACAAAATGAAATGATTTAATAAGATGTATTTTTTCATAAAAATTTTAAGATGCACTGATTGAACATGATATTTATATTTTTAAAACAGTTTTTTATGACTGTTTATTATGGCTGTATTATTAATAGTTTAAACTGCTCAAATTTGTGCTTAAAAAATTAATGACATGTCGTCCTGTCAAAATCCTTTAATGTTTGGACCTTATTTCATGACTTTTTGTTTCTCTCTGCATCACCAACGTGTGAAGTGTGGAAAGTTATCAATAAGGTTCATCCTTACTCTGCAGTAGGGAGCTGAAACTCACACGAGTACGACAGAGAAATCGAAGGGAAAGTGTGATTCAGTGCTATGGAGAAGTTTGACTGAGGAAATGTTTACTCTCCTGTAAAACCATGAAACAAGAAATCAAACTGAAACCACAACCACTTTCAGAGCAAGAGTACAAGAGCTGATATGTGCTAATCAGCAGACAGAAATGATTGTTAACACACAGAGGCACCAACAAAGTTATGGAAGGATGTTAGATTACATCCAAAACTCTGAATGAACTCTTATCTGAAACAACTGTTTAATTACCAATAAAGTTGAATATAGACACACATATATACACCTGTACTCTTACTGTGATCATCACTTCTTATTTTATTTACAGAGAGGAAATCCAATTCAATTATTTTTAGCACATTATTGCTGTTCTGTTGTGTTTTGTCTGTCTTTGTTTGTGTATTGTGCCTTGTTTCATGTCTATTGTACTTATGACTGTAATGTATATTACTGTGTCTAGGATCCCCTCGAAAATGAGATGATACATCTCGAGGGGTTATTCCTAATGAAGAATTTTCAGTGTCTAAAAAATGACATAAATCCATGTTTTCTTTGTTGAATGTCTCATGGGACTCATTATGTTTCCCTCGTTAAAATGCACCCACTAATCAGCTGCTAAAAAACACCAAATTAACAGAGAGGGCGATTGTCAATGATGGTCCTCTTCTGAAACACTGAAAAACACTGTTTAATCATATTTCACTTTTATTTAATCCAGATTTGACTATGACAGAGCTGTGAGTCTTAACACTCCGAATGACCTTAGTAAACAGTTGTATACCAGAGGTTCATTTTATGAAGTATGCCTGAGTATAAGTATAGCAAGTATACTAAGGACCATGTACTTATATTGTACTGGAAAGTATACTAATTTAATACTTCTTTGGACTGAATTGGAACATTTTTAAGTTTACAGGAGTACACTTTCAAGTATACAAGTACACTTATCGATATACTACTAGTGTACTAGGTGTATACTTCTAGTCCACATTTTAGTTTATTGAAGTATACTGGAAATATACCACATGTACACTCTTTACTTATTATTATTTATTTATTTATTTGCTATTTTAATAGTTTACTTGTTTTTGTACTTTAAGTGTACTTGTAAGTTCTACTTTGTTGTAATACCCCTTCATGCACAGATTAAACCAAAAAGTTCTGTATCACAGTCAAAACTATGACAGACTAAAGAAGAGATACAACAGCGCTGTATGCTTGAAAGATGGTAAATTTGGTTTAATTAATGACTTTGTTATTTTTAAACAAACGTGTTCACATCACATTTCTGCTTTTTATCCGTGTGCCAAACTCTCTTGTGTTTTAGTTGAGGTACTTACTTAATCAGACAGGCCTGTATGTAAAGATTGACGGATCAATGTACAAAGTACTTTCATATATGAGGTTAAAAAAACAAACTGTTAATGCTGTCTGACCTGATATGATTAAAACAAAATGTGTTCTTGTGAAAACAGATCACGCAGTGTACATAACACCATTGCCAAACCCTCATGAACGGGTCTAGAACTTGATCAATAAAGTCAAGTCAAATTTTTCTCTGTTTATGTTTTTAAGGTACATAAAGATTGAGCACACATACTATTTACTGTAAACTTTTAAACTCCAGCACTATATGATCTTGAACATGTAAGTTTATTACAGGGGTAATACCTCAAAGCAAATGTGTGTAGTGAAAAACATCTTTATTTTGCTAAATTAAACGTAAGCACAATGACTTGACCTTATCCTGTACCTGATCAAGATATACTAAGTGTTAGTACTTCGTGGCAGAAAGAAGTAAAAAGTATACTAAAGTACAAGTGTAAGTTTTAGTATTAAAGTACAAGTGAAACTTTTAGTATTAATGCACGAAGTCTTAGATTTTTCTTTATACTTTTCAGTAAAAGCCAAGTATGTTTCACTATGCTATTCTAAAGTATCCAAAATATAGTATATAAAATGTGAACTTCAAGTATACTGCCCCAGTTTTAGTATAAAATAAGTATACTCGTAGAACACTTAACTAAACTACTTTTTGCAAAGGGTAAGCCTCTGTGTCATTTTTAAACACCAAACCTGAAGCTGACTGAGACCTTTGTCTAAATATTTCACTTTTATCAGGGGTGCACCTTATCCTCCTTAAATGGCAAATAACCTTTTGGTGTTGGTTTAACTCTAGCAGCCCTGTGTTTCTGTTTGTTTCGGCCAACCACATCCTTCGTCTGCTTTGTCTTTGTTAACAGGAAACAGCAGCTGCTTGAGCCATGAGAGACTGAACATCTTGTGATGACTGACCCATAAAACAAACCAAAATATTCTAACCAGCTGCTTTTGTGGCTGCAAACCCTATATGAGATTTGATGTTGAGGTGGAGGATGGATCAGTGTAAAGCTGTAGAGTTTAGGTCCACTTTGAGGCTAAATTATAGCTCGGTTAAGACTAACGGCAAAGCAAAGACTTCATATTTAATGTTCGTCTTGAATGATTTCTCTGATGGTTTAATCATTTTAGTCTTTAATATATTCTCACTTGTAAGTTGTTTTATCTCTTCCTTTAAATCCATGTGCTTCACCTTAATTAGAGATTGATAAAAATCTTAATTGTTATTGTTAAAGAGTTTTTTGTGTTTTTTTAAAAAATTTTTTTAGGTATGATAGAAAACTCCGCTGTGCTGTCTGCAGCCCTGACTGTGGTGTCAGTGCTCTCACTCAGCCTCCTCTTCATTCTGTGTCTGAGATGCAAAAAGAAATCAAGTAAGTCCAATTATAACAACAAAGATGATACAAAACTGTACCATTTTCTTGCTTTGGGGGGTCCTAATGACGATTCTGGCACTACTAAAAAAGTCAAATATGTGAATGTACGCCACAGTGCTCAGTGCTACTCATGGTGATGCCTTCAGGGTCAGCTTTCAAGAAAACTTTTATAAAATATTAAATCTTAATGCAGATATAAACACATTTACAGCCTGGAAAAAAAGTCAGAATGGTGTGTCTTTTTGTCCTCATACTGCACAGGGTGAATTATCATTGCGAGACAGCACAGTGTAGCAGTTTGTCTGGTGGCTTCAGTTTTTTTCTCTTTGTTACTTGTTTGACCAAAAGTTAGCATTTTCAACATGGTCGCCATTAAAGATTGGACTCCAAAGTCCACCATAGTCTTTCCTAAAGATTTGTCCCAGTATCTTCTACACTCCATGAGATTTATAATCTTGCAAAGCAGCTCAACTCACCAGACTCCTTCGTCATCAGGGAGATCAATTGTTCACTGTCAGGTTCTGACTGGACAAAGATGCAGAAGCTGAAGCTGGAGTCACTACACAACTTTCACAGTCTTTACTTATTCTAAAAGGGAAGGGGTTATAAAACAAACAAAAAACAACAGCAAAAAAACTAAAGCCATATTTCCGAGGAGGAATATTTTGTGTTCAACAGCTGCTGTGATGCCGTCTGTAATTAAACTATATAATCTGAGAATTATGTAGCAAGCATACAACACGAACAGTGTGTGTTCAGTCTACTGGTCTGAGCTTATCTGATACTTTCTTATCAATTACCAATGAGTGTTATTAGTTCTGACCTCTAGATCATCTCCCTTTACATCAGGAAGTTGTATACAGTCTGAGCGCTCTTAGTGCACGTGCCTCACAGCAAGACGGTCGCTGGTTTGATCCCCTTGTCGGTCAGAGCCTTTCTGTGTGGAGTCTGTATGTTCTTCCTGTGCATGCGTGGGCCCTCTCCGGGCACTCCAGCTTCCTCCAACAGACCAAAAACATGTTTGTTAGGTTAACTGGTGACTCCAAATTGCCCTTAAGTATGAGTGTGAGCATGAATGGTTGGCTGTCTCTCTATGTGGCTCTGCGATTGGCTAGCTCCCTGCGACCCTGAAAGGGATAAGCAGTTCTCTGTGAGTATATGATATAGAACATAAATGGTGGTTATGACAGTAATACATAGAGGGAAATCAATGACTAATTATAGTAATATCAATCATGGCAATAACAATAGGAATAATAATAGTTGTGATAGTATTAGTAACAGAAACTAAACAGCCTTGGATCTTTTCTTTCTTCTTCCTTTTGATTTGTTTATTTTTGATTTTCCTTTTTTTCTCCCTCTCTCCCTTTCTTTCTTTGTTGCATGTGTAATCGTTACACATAATTATAATTGTTGTCTTCTTTGTTATGTATTATCTATTATCTTCCACCAAAACTGTAAAACTGACCTGTTTGTATTTCATGTATGGTCTTTTCTGTTCTGTCATTTGTCTCATTCTTTGTCCGTATTGATTGAAAAAAAAGGGATCAGAGGTGTAGATAATGGATGGATGGATGGATAAGACTTTACACTTACAGACTGGTTTCAGCAGATTTTTGTACAACGACAAAAAGACTGGAAATCACACACTTAACAACTTTGCTCGATGAGGGATCACTGCCAATAAGATTTGTCAAACCAACTACAGCTGACTAAATTCTCATGCTCAGAGTTTCAGCTTTCACAGCCCAACTCTCCTCTTTGTCTGTCTGGTTATCGTGTGCACTGCAACCATCATCACAGAGGCCCTCGTGCTCCTACCACAACTCTCTTTAGTCCAGGTTCTCTGTCACCACTCTCCCTCTCTCACTGTTCATTGTCAATGTTTTGATTTTTCTGTTACTTTCAGTCGTCTTCTGATGCTATTTCCCGTGTCCCACCTTCTCTTCTTTATTGGCTGGAGGCAAACATGTTTGCAGTTGAGTTGGTACTCAGTTCACACTACACGATTGCGTCCAGATTCTGTTAAAAAAAATTAAAATGTTTGATTGACTGCGACTGAGGTCGAGTCGGGTCTGCTCCTCTCACACACTGACAGATTTTTGTGCCAACTGTTCCAACTAGCGCAGACTTGCTCAACTAGGAATCATGGGAAAAATCTGGCAAAAACACTTTTGTAGTGTGTCCTCAGCCTAAGAGTGTAGGTTAATTGCTCTGAAAGTGAGAAGAGACTGACAGCCTCTGACTGTCCTGTAATGACTGTCACAGACCAAACGTTTTTCCAGTCACCTTCTAGTTTTTTCATGAAAGGTTCTGCCCTCTTATTCACTTGCTGTGGGATGATGCCAAGATGGACTTGAAATAAATATTCAATAGATGTGGAACAAGCTGTCTAGTGTGTCAGGCTGGCTCATCCTAAAAAACTGAAAGATTGTTGAAGACGTGCTTTAAAGGGATATTTCAGTATTTTGAAGTTGGATTGTATGAGGTACTTTACAACAGTCAGTGAAGTGACTTATTCCTTGAGGAAGTGTCTGTGTTTGTCTGTGTTCTTCCACCCACACCGATCTGATGTTTCACTCTAAGGGCTTTCACACCGACACGGTTCTGATTGTGGAACCGGTTCCGTTCTGGATTCCTTGGTGTTTTTAGCGAACCAGCCCGTATTCATGCTAGTTTAAGCAGAACGAAAGTGAGCGCAGAATTCTGTGTTACTCAGGTGGAAGTAAACACCAGCAAAATGGTGGCTCACATCAATATTCTAAAAGCATTTGTTGCTTTGCGTCAGGTTTCTGTTTTCATCCAGAAAGTTAAGTGTAAAACTTGCTCTTTCCCGTACTGCTCTCAAGCTTCAATTGAAATTCTGGTGATACCCAAATTGCCATCAAACATTTCATCTCTTCACTGAACCACTGCATGCTCTTCTCCTCCATTTTCCTCGACTTTATGCTCATTTTATCAAGACAGAATACAGCATGTCCACCGATGAGCTGGAAACTTTTTTTGGTTCCAGCCAGGAACCAACTTTTCAGGATCCAAAACAATTTTTTTTCTGGTCTTAACATGCCAGCCGGTTCAAAATTAGGTTTGGGAACTGGGACTCATGAAGACACAACAACAGCAGGGGAAAATAATACTTCACCAAATTTGAGTGATTTTGACTCAAGTGACAATGACATTCCTTTTACTTTATGGTTACCTTTATGAACCGGAGTAACAGAAGAAGAAATTCTTCTGAAGTGCACAGGCTGAACTGTACCAGCCAACAGCAGTGTACCTTAGCAGTAGTCTCAGCTCATTCTCCTTAAAGGTGGAGCGCTGCTTGGAGCTCTTTCAGCCACTTCTCTGACTATTGTATAGTACCTCATACAACACAACTTCAAAATACTGAAATATCCCTTTAATTGATTCATGGTTATAGAATTTAATACCATAAATACTCTCCTCATTTCAATAAACGTAGGGCTGATCAATAAATCCTGCTGTCATGGGTAGTTTCACTCCATAAAATAAGACACCTTTTTGCTTCTAAAGCTCTCAAACTAGTGAATGTCATGTTGTTTTGCTAATCATCAGGTGGATTAAAGAGGCGCAGTGAGAGGACAACATGCGACCGGAGACACAACCTTTACCCAGGTAAAAGTCAGATGGTACTAAGATCAACATCCCCTCTGCCACATTGAATGATCCTGCTTCTGCTGAGGGTCATATCTAGTTTTCATAAGTAAACTACAGTCTCTCATTGACACAGCAAATAAATAAATTAATATTAAAAAACAGCAAAGATGAAGGAAAGACAGGAGATAGTGCTGAAGGTTCCTGTCAGGTCTGATTGCCTTTAAGTAGTCACTCTCCTCTCTTTCTGTTTGTACAATTTTGTCAATATTATAAAGAAGAGGGGATAAAGAAATAAATAAGAATGTTTTGAAGCATGATCATATGTATCAGATTATGCCAAGGACAATAAGAGCAACTTACCTTAACTGCATCAATTAATCACTCAAATTAGGCAAGGACTTATGGGTGGTTCATGAGTTCACAAAAGGATGTTTCAGCATAGGCTGAATGTTTCAGACAAACTTTTAAAGGGATACGGCAACATTTATTTTGTTTCCATGTCTTGCCTCACTCCTCAGCCCATGACAAGCAGATAGACACCTTTTAACTGTCGAGTCAAGTCTTCTGTCAGCTCTTTTAGGTGGATGATGAGAACCAATCCGCAGTTGTGAGTGAGCTGTTCGTTTGCGAGCAATTCTTAAATGCAAATTGCCTATAAATTTAAGAATGGCTCTCAATGAATGGCACAACATAACATAAAATGGTAAAATAACGAGTCACAACAAGCACACAGGACTGTTTAGAGTTGCTGAAGAGTTTGTCTGATGACTGTAGGCAGAGGCAGGCTAACACTTCCCAATAACTCCCAGTGTTTGAGCTAAGCTAACTAGTGGTACGCGAGCTCTGCCCGTCTCTTTCTTACTTGATGTACAGACGAAAGAATGGTGTCTACTTGCTTGTCATGGACTCTGAAGTGAGGCAAGACATGAAAAGAAAGAAAATGTTGGTTTTTCCCTTTAAAACCAACAGTTATTTGATGTACAGTAAACACATCTATCATTAACATATTATGGAAGTCTGACCCTGTCGGTTTAACTGGAGATTTTAATAATTGATGAGGTTTCTTTGTGCAAAAGTGCCAGACTTGTCTTTTTGTTTCTTATGCACTCCATGCTTCAATAAAAAAAAAAAAAAAACACTTAATCTTAGCGTTACATTTACGATGCAGTGTTCTGTGTGTCTTCTTTGAGTGTAATGGCACAATAAAAGGAGAGGGATTAAATAACCCTGACGAAAGTCTGACCAAACAATAAAACCAGCTTTGTAAACAGCAAAACGCCAGCTACCTGTCTCTCAATGACTTAAAGGAATTGAGAGCTGACCCCATGGTCGGTGCGTATCAAGCTGCATAATCCATCCTCTTTGCACCTGGTGCCTGGTTTTGCACTAAGAACACTGTGTCCTCAAAATAGCAAGATATAGACCAACATGTTCAAAACCGTGCTTCGCCATGTGCTTTAGAGAACGTGCTAATAATATTGTGCATCCCTGCTCCAAACTATTGTACATGTACAAGACTCTTAAATGGACATTTAAGTCACATCCTACTCTACTTTATGATTTATTCATCAAGCTGGTTCTATTATTTATGTGTGTATACATATTTAATTTAATATCTATTCATCTTTAATGTGCTTAATAGAGGTGAAGTAAAAAACACTTACTGTAGGTTGTATGACAGCTTTTTTTATAGCATACAGGTCTTTTCCTGTAACGAAGCTGTGAAACCAGAACCAGCTAGGTGTTAAGATTATATATTTTTTTAGGTCATATCAGCAGGGCAATGTTTCATCAGCAGCTTGGTTTTTGTGACATTGAAGGTCATATTTGACTTATTTGTGTTTTTTTGCAGAGACCATTCATGAGGAACATCAAGTCTACAACGCACAGACATTGTAAGTAAATAAGAAATGAATGCTCCCCTTAGAAAGTAGGATATCTGCTCTAAGGATGTGTTAATCCCCCCAGAGAGACTGCCCTATGTGCAATTTTTTAACAACTTATTAATAATGCTTCCTTTAAAACAAGATTTACACTTACGGGTCACTTTACAAGCACACCTGGCCAGTGCCCGGTTTGATATTCCTTCAGTGGTGCGCTCTATTGACCCAAAAACTCGAATGTGAGAAGTGGTAGTAATGCCACATCCCACTTAAATGCTTTCCAGTTATGAGCTGGTAAAGGTGTGGGTCTCAGAATTAAGCTCAAAAACTGCAGAGTGAACATGAAAATAACTAAAGAAAAAATGCAAATGTGTAAAATTTTTCCAACTAATTCTGAACAACGCAACTGAGCTGTAGGTTTGAAATGCTTATTTAGTTCTTTCAGATTTGATTAATAATGATAATAACTTTATTTGTATAGCACTTTTAAAAATTCTAGGATTACAAAGTGCTCTGACAAACAGGCAGGAACATACAGAAGACAAAGCAGAAGAGCTTTAGCACCATAGGAAACACAATTTAAATCAAAGAACCGTCACAATTATACACAAATGGCAGCATAAACTAAAGAAACTAAGAAGGAAGAGCATTAGCGCTTTTTGTGTCTCTCAGACCAACTGTGCCCATGGAAGGGAACATTTTCAAGGAATGTGAGAGACCCAAAAAAGCGGGCACAACAATGCAGCCCAAATGGTTTAAAAAACCACAAAAGGTCCCCAACCCACAGGGCTGGAAACATCACAAACCACACCAGAGCACAGCAATGCACCGAGAGGTCAAACAGCACGAGGATGGTGTAAGCTGACACGTGTCAGTACAAGCTCCAATGTCTCCAGTCCCCTGAATCAAAGACCCCCATATTCACCAAATCTAATCACTCTCTGGACCCAGAACACCCATGCCCACTCCCCCGATCCCAAGTCCCCCTGACCCTCCTCACAATAAGATCTGTTCTTGTGTCATAAGAAGCCAGACAATAATAGAAAGCACTTGGAGAGCAAAAACCTCCACCAAGGTAGCTCACATTGCTGTTCCATCTATAAACAATAGTTCCATGATAAAGTTACCATCATAATATGATTCATGACCCTGAAAACCCACACCTAGCACTCAGAATCACGTTGACATCATTATTAGTTAGACAGTTATTAAGCAAAAAACAGTCGTTCACTGATGGTGGTTATCTGGATCACAACATCTAACCATTTTTAAGTTGGGCCATTACCAACATCCCCTGAAAATTTCAGCAAAATCTGTCCAGTAGTTTTTGCGTAATCTTGCTAACAAACAAACAAACTCAGGCAAAAACATAACCTCCTTGGGAGAGGTAAAAATAAAACCAATAAGTAAAAGAAAAGACAATAAAATGGTAGAAGCAGAAAACAGGAGAATAAAACGAGAACGAGACAACAAGCAAAGCAGGAAGACAAGAAAAGTTTTTAAAAATTGGATATAGTTAATTGATAATAGAATTACAAACATAAAGAGGAGATAAACAATAAAAGAGCCAGAAAAGTAGCTGAGAAAAGGAATAAAAGTACATCATCAGATGTATCGATAACCAAAAAAGTAAACAATGCAACATAAAATAAATGAAATGAAAATTAACTTCAGTAATGGCATTAACGTGAAAAAAAGAAAATGTAACAAACCAACAACAGAGGAAGGAGCTAACAGTAAAGGTAGCTAAAATGATACGAACAATAAAGAAAGATTAGAGGCTAAATAGACAGTAAAACATATGTAAGATAACTAAAAGACAACACATAAAGAAAGTTTGTAAAGGTGAGTTTTTAATAATTTTCCCCCAAATGTTTTAGTTTCAGTCGACATAGACAAGTTCTGAGAAATAGATAAAAGTGTGAGAAAGTGGAGAACCCTGGATGCAGAGGGCCCCATGCCATAAGCCCCGTTTCCACCAAGTGGTCGGTATGGATCGGCACGGTTTGGCTCAGGCCGGATCGGTAAAGCCTGATCCTGGTTGCGTTTCCACAGCCAGCTGTACCCTACTTGGTAGGCGGCGTCTAAGCCGGATGCCGATAGCATGATGTCATAGCAGCGCGACACAGTGTACCCGGCTATTAAATACAACGAATAAGAAAACGCGACACAGTAAACAAAGAGCAACGATTCTCTTCACCGAGAATACTGAGGAAGGTCTGCACCTCCACAGTAGACCATGGGACGCTCGATCCTGATGCCATTTTCCAAACAGAGCCTTGAGAGTTATCTTCACGAAGACGAGTGGAGGTTTAAACATGGCGGGGCTGTGTTGTTCTTTATTACTGCTGTGGCACAGGAAGTGACGTCTCCTTCGACCAATCAACAGGCTGCAGTGTTTCTAGCTTCACCTTCTGGGGTCGGATCGGTATGCTTGGCACCCCAACAGAAGGGTCCCAAAAAGTAGGACAGTACGGTTCGCTTGTAAGGGGTCCTGTCCCGGTTTTAGGCTATGGAAACGCCACAAAAAGCGAGCCGTATCGAGACGAACCGAATTGAACCCTCTGGCGGAAATGGGGCAATAGTCTGCCCCTGGCCCCCAAAATGGCTGAGTCCACCACTGCCTCTTGTTAGTGTTAAAATGAATGGTGTGTTTTGATCACATGTTTATGTAATGATTGATATTAAACAACAGAACAGAGATAAACCAAACAATTAAACAACATACTGGTGTGTTTTCCACAGCCAACGTGGGGGCAGCAGGTTTGTTGTAACACAATCAAAAACCGGTGAGTGCATCCACTTTTATTCACTCATCATTCAATTTAAGACTTCCTTTTTAACAACTTTTTATTATTTTTCAGTTACAAGAACCAATCCGATGGCCAAACTCCCAGAGTATGTACAAATTACACAACATCAGCAAATCAGAGTTCTCCTGTATGTGTGAATAACAAAACTTCTAAATGAAGAACTCAAATTCATGTGACTGATTAAATTTTCTTTGTATTTGGGGGTCAGATTCGAAAATAAAAACATTGAAAATAATATTCGTCAGAGTACATCGGTTTCCTTATAGTTTTAAACTTGCCACACAGCAAACTGAGAAGAGCTAAAAGTTTGGAGCTGGCAAAATTAAGTGACAATTGTAGAGTTGATCGTCACAAGACCACATCATGAAAACTGCAGTGTATTTATTTATTTTTTTTTAGAGTTATGTCCTCTAACTATTATTTCAGCTAATTTTCCCCATTAATATGCAGGAGATAAATGCAGCAATGTTTACACTTTGCATTTAGGTTGTTAAAAATATACTCTGAAAGCGTGCTTTCTGAACACTAGTGTTGCTCAAAATCACACTGTTAAGTGTTACAAAGTTTTAAATTTTAACACCAAAAGTACCAGAAAAAGAGTGAAACAACACTTTGTGGTGTGGACCCATACAGACACTTGGGAGCTGTTAACATGAACTCTACAGTGTTATTTATCTGCAGATTTGACAGTGCAGAGACAAGCACACCCCTCAGTGGGGCTGGATCAAAAATGTACAAACATGTAGAAAAATAGAGTTTTGCACACCAAAAGCTCCTTTTTTAGGATTTTATTCAGCACAATAGATGTTTAAGCCACAGACAGGAAGAACCACACAGCTCGTAACTTCACCTGTGAGGAATAAAATCCCGCAAGGGTGCTTTTGGTGTGTGCAGATCTTTATTTTTCTACCGCTGTTTGCTCCCACAGACCAAAAACATGCTTCTTTGGTTAACTGATGTCTCTAAATCCCCCTGAGATGAGTTTGTCTTAAAGGTTTTCTGTTTGTATGTCAGCTCTGTGATTGGCTGGGGACCAGTCTAGGGTGCACCCTGCCTCTTGTCCATTGTCAGTTGGGATGGCATTCAGCCCCCCGTGAGCCAATCAGGGATAAACAATATAAATAATGACAGCTGTTAAAGGTAAAAAGTAACTAACCACATTTTTGGTGAAACTTCCTCTAACACCACGGACAGCTCACATGTTCTATAATAAAGACCAAATAAAGGTCCAGTTTGTATTTGTACCTAAAAAACAAACAGCAACAACCAAAACTCAAACTATTATCCCTTCAGTATCTAAAAGTTATTAGTTATTCAAGAGTACAATCTGTGCAGATTACATGAAACATGAAGAAAACTATTATTAATATTGTTACTGAATGATGAATGACTGAAGGCTTTATTTCAAACATGTTAGTTTTTTCCCTGTAACTCATTTTGTCAGAGTAAAACTGAGAAATAACAAAGTTTTCAGTTTTATCCATCTAACTATGAATGTACTTTTGTAGCCTATAAAGTTGCTACCAACTATTAAAGAATGAATTATCAATAAAAGCATGAGTTCTTTTTGAATTACAATCTCTCAAATGTTTTTCTTTTCTAGTGGAGATGGAAACCAAAATGAGGAAAATAACCCTGGTAAGTTTTCTTTTTTTCTTTTTAAGTTTTCAGTTTTTAGATTATAAATTTGTTTTGGGATGTTTTGAATAAAACTGGCAGAATCCTTGTGAATATTTGGAGATAAAAGAGGTTAAAGTTTTAAAATCACTTCTTAAAACTCATTTTCATAGACTTGCTGTCACATGAAGCTTTATTTGTCTATTTATTCATTTTGTTAGTTATTTATTCTTTCCTAATTTATCTGTTTATTTATTTCCTAGTTATTTATTAATGTAGTCTCTTCTGCTCTCGTTCTCTTTATGGTTTCTTATCATTTGTCCGGTTTTCACCATTTTTTAATATTTTAATTTACTCCCCGTTGATCTGTTTATTGTGTTATTATCTTTTTATTCTCATTATTATCGTCCTATCTTCAAAATCTTCTTTATTAATAATACTCCTATGCTAACGTTTTAATCATGATAATGAATTGTTTTTATATTATAGTTAAACGTTTCCAGTTTACCATTTTCATTCCTTTTATTTGCTTTAATTTCCTTTAACCTTTGAGTTCACATTTTGTCCCTGCACTCTTGTCTGACTGTTTTGGGGAATTTCTCTGTTTGACATCACAGTTTCTGCTCATTATATTGTTCCCTGAGTTTGTGTTTTTGTTTTATCTGTTAAGCACTTTGTAAACTTCTGTTTTTAAAGATGCTATATGAATCATTTTATATTATTAAAGTTATTATTATAAGTTTAATCCTCTTGTGTTACAGACTACGAAAATATCAAAGATGGTAAGTTTTATCATTAGTGCAAAATAATCAGTCACAGCTACAGTGCACATTAAATAAAGTAGGCATGTATAAATTATGAATATTCTATATTATTCTCTGATTGTTAATGTCAGGTTCATATTGTTTTACTACAGCTAGCACGGGGAGTCAAGAACCAGCATATGTGTAAGTATTAACAAGTTAAAGACATTTCTCATAAATATCAGAACAGATTCTGCTTTGCACTAAAAACAATCTGACGTTTGGCTGCTTCCTAAAGTGCAGACAGTTTTATACCGCAGAGGTTTTCAAAGTATTTTGTTCCCAAGGCCAAAACCTAAAATCAAGACAAAACCTCAAGGCACCATATTTACATGAATTTAAAATATCCTAAACCAGTCTTTATTCCACATGTCACAGTATCTTATTAGTTTGTGTGTCTTTTAAAGCAGCTGAAATTTGACAAACTGCCTTATTACTTACTAAATATTTATCTACATTGTTGAGGAATTTATTAGCAATTTGTTAAGTGTCATAAATTCAGCAACACACATTTAAGCTTGAAAAATCCTGTTTTTGAAAGTAAGAAATCAGTAAGAGTCATTATAAAGGATGCACAACACTGGCAATTTACTGTTATCCAATACTGTGATAGATCTACCAGTGTGACATGCTACCATTGTTTCATCACAAGTGTATGCCCATTGGCTCAGACTGGCAAGCCCAGAGCAGAGCAGAGACAGCAGAATGAATGCAGAGTCTCTGGTAACATGGCGTCGAACAGGGTTGAACTGACCAATTACTGCAGAGCTGGCTGGTCAACCAATCAGAGCAAGTTTGGCCCACGTGAAGAAGGAGGTCTTAAAGGATAAGTTCGTTTTTTGGACACCTGGACCTTGTTTTTAGGATTAAATACGCTCGTAGACTCACCCAGACAATTTTGGCGGAGCTCAGAGCCGTTTTCGAGCAATTTAGATCCATTCGACGGCGTTTTTCTCTCATGCCATAGCAGCGGACGGGGCCAGAAATCAAAGCCCCTAAATTAGACATTATCTGCTGCGAAACTCTGAATGAATGGCCAGTGTTATCACCATGTCAGCTCAACTTCATTGTTATGGTCATCCGGGGCTTTACAAGGATGGGTAACTTTTGGTGACGTCACAGACATGCACCGCAAGAGCGCAGCTGAGTAGAGCCGCTGTTATTGCGAGGCTTCACGGCTACACGGCTATTTTTGTGCAACATGGCAGAATATTTATCCAATGTAGAAGTGTCTGACGACGACTTTGAGTTTAATGGATGCCCGTATCGTTTTGAGCCAGAATATACCGACGAGGAGCTATTTGAAAGGAGGATGCAGAGGGAAAGAGCCGAACAGCTGGCCAGAGAACAAGCAACCACTGCATGTCCACGAATGGGGGCTAACTGGTGGTGTTGTTGTGGACATTGCACGGCAATGGCAACAGAGGAGGAGTGAGTTTCGCAGCAGATAATATCTAATTTAGGGGCTTCGATTTCTGGCCCCGTCCGCTGCTATGGCATGAGAAAAAAAAGTTGTCGGATGGATCTAAATTGCTCGAAAACGGCTCTGAGCTCCGCCAAAATTGTCTGGGTGAGTCTACGAGTGTATTTAATCCTAAAAATAAGGTCCAGGTGTCAAAAAACTGAACTTATCCTTTAAAGTGACAGGAGCTAAAATAGAGCATCCCAAGCAGAGAGTGAATAGAGGGGGATCAGGGGGACTCAGTATTTGAAACTAGGTTAATTAAAATTAGTGATTGAGACCATATTCTAGTAGCCATTAAAACTGAAAATAAAAACCAGTTTAGACAAAATATGCTCTTTGAGTTAAGTACTTTTTACTTTTACTTGAGTAGATTTACTAAGTGCTGTTTTACATGTACTTGAGTGAAATTAATCAAAGTAACTGTACGTTTACTCAACTATACAATACCTCTTTACTCTCTTTTTTCTCTCTCTTTTCTAACAAGACTCCAATCTGCCTCAAAGTACATTTTTTTTCTTATTTTTTGGTACTTTCTCACTCACTTGAGCGGTAGTGGGCTATTATTGCCATAGTCTTGTGATATATTTTTTTTTATAAGTATATATGTATATATATATATATATATATATATATATATATATATATATATATATATATATACATATATATATTGACAATAAAAACAAGAAACTTTATTAACACAAACTATTTAAAATAGATGATGATTAAAGCTCTTTGAATAAGAAAAAAACACTGACAGTGCGAATCCATAAACATTTCTAAAGACAACACAAACCTGACCTCTAACAACATTGTTTGGGTCAAACATTAAATGTGCGAAGTATCCCAGGGCAGAGGGCTGCTACCTTTTGTGTCCATGGATTTGGTCCTCCTAAGAAAACAAAGAACAACTGGACTCTTTCCAGCCCTGGATGTTTGTTGTATCAAATCTTAACTCTATGTGGAGTCTGGACTGTAATTACAAAGTGTGTAACATTTAGAGGCTCTTAAACTCTGTTAGGAAATACAACATATCAAATGTTCATATTTACAAAAAAAAGGTTTTAATGTCTTCAATAATTTTGTATGCTGTCTTACAGAGATCCACTCTCCTACACAGTGTATGAAAATGAACGGGCTGACATAAAAAATACTGGTGAGATTTGCTGTTCCTCTGCCCTTAACCCTTAAAAGTTCATTAAAATTAAAACTGTATAAATATCTGACAGTGTGTTCAACAACATTTACACACATTTGATAACTTTGTTTTTTGTTGTCATAGGTTTTAATGATACTTCAGGTGTTTATGCGAATGAAAAAGATGGTGAGTCCTGTTGTTATTTCGATTTTATTCAGTAATGACGACATGTCTGTGAAATTCATTCACATCTGTTTGATCAAACAGACGAGGACGACTATGAAAACGCTGAGTTCCTTCAAAAGCAAGAAGACAGTGAGTGTTAATTTTCATGAAGTAAAATGAAGGTTGATGTGTTGTGTCCTTAATTTTGTTTCTTATTCTGCTTAAAAAGATGTTCTTACCTGAGCAGAAAGTAGAATGACTGAGGGGCGAACTAAAGCACTGACATTAAGCTGTCATCAAACTGGCTTGTCTAGACCAGGGATGGGCAACTATTGAGTGTAAGCAGAGCCCATGAGTGAACAGAAATTATGATGTATCTGATTTCCTGATTGGAGGGAGACTCAAAAGCCTCACGGTCTCTATCAACAGTGACAATCTGCTGTTTCTTCAGTATCACTTCTCACAGCCACGTTGGGGCAGGGGGTCTACTTATGAGTTTATGAGTTTAACACGTCACTTCAACACAGTGACCTACACTGTGGTCTAAAGCATTACTTCTCAACTGGTGGGTCGTGGACCCTTTTTCAGTGGGTCGCGAGCCTTTGCCTGGGCAAAAAGTGGTAGAAAAAACCCCGGTGCTTTTATTTTGCATTGGACTGCCATCTATTCTCACTCCATTATCAACAGGTGGTGCTAATCTAATGCTCATTAACACCTGTTTTAATAGAAAGGTGTTTATCTGTTCAATAAGCAGGTGCTCAGCTAAAGCTACGTTTTAAGATTTTTTGAAACAACGTCTCAGTAACAGGACTTTTTTATTTCATGTTTGAGCATGAACACACCGTTGAGTCTGTTAAAAAAGGCTGAAGTTACTGAAGCAGCCTCAGCTTATTTGGTGCTACTTTTGCACAACAAGCCTCTTTGCACTGCATTACTCTGCCGCTCTGTAATTCAGTGTGTACTGTGTTTAGATTAGGTTCAGTGTTGTAAATACTGTCGTTATTTTACTTAGTGTTATTTCAGGTTTATGCTGTAAATATTGTTGTTTTTTTACTTAGATTCTACTAGCCTTAGTTTATGTAGGTGTTGTAAATATTATAGTTATTTTTATTGAGATTCTACTTTAGGTTAATGCTGTAAATATGATCCTTATTCTGTATTTTCACTTATTGTTCTTTTTATCGCCTATTTATTTCCTTATATTTCTTTATGGCTCAGTAACTAGTTCGTTCTTTTCTCATGTAAGTGCAGACTGGAATTACAAATAAAACTCCTCTGAATACTAAGTTAATATTATTAATACAGGGCTGTTCATTATGTATCTGCTGATGCAGGGTTATCACAGCTACACTTAGATTTATAGTACTTAAGCCTTGTGTCTCTCAGATGCTCTTTTAGGTTTTATTAAATTTCAGCTAATTGAGTGTAAAAGGGAATATTTCTCTCTCTAGCATCACCACGTGCAGGTCATTTTTCTTTCTAATTAAACTTTGTTGTGTTACTGTGATATTCTGTTCTATCTCAGAGTTCAAGTGCAGCATCTTTTTATTACATAAATTTGATAAGTGGAAATTTTTCCTGGATTTGGGCCTTCATAACACTGCATCTGTAAACTCAATTTCCAAGTCTTTATTTCTCCTCTTTGGTCACAGATGAACCAGATTACGAGAATGCTAGCAATGGCTGCACCTGACAAGACCAGAAAACATCCAAACATCTGCTCACTTCCTTTACTCCAAGTCTGTCAAACTGACAAAATGTTTTTATAATTCTGATGCGTTGAGGTGGAAGGCTGCTACTGCCATCTAATGGTGTGAATGATTTATTCTGTAATGCATTTAACAAATAAAGGAACAAACTTCCAAATGTTTGGGATCTCTGAGGTTTCCTTTCTCATTCTAAGGTCACAGAAAAGGCAGAAATGAAATTTAACTTGCTTTGCTTTAATTGAACTGGTTTAATATCAAAACAAGCATGATTGTGAAGAGTATGTTAATGAAAATGCTTTATTCTGGGCATAAACATTACACTTTTGTAAAGCCCCAGTTAATGAAGTTTGGACAAATCCTTAAAATGTCACAAAATCTGATAATGATTTTAAAAACACTAAAAACCATTGGAGAACTCTGACCTCAATATATGTGGCAGGAACCAAACACTAGGCATTCAGGTGCTCTGAAACTCATCATTTAAATAAGACATGGAGGATTATATTAATATAAACATAGCATAAATTAACTAAATTAGTATTTGATTATTTCTCTGTTGTCAATGCTTAAGGCAGTAAGTCGTATATTGTTGGAAAGCCTGTTTATTTCTCTTTTAAATGCAGCCACATTTGTGTAACATGTATTTGTGGGATGAGCAGCAGAGTTGTGTATGTGGATTGTGTCCATGAAAAATTTGCAAAAACAAAGCAATGAAAACTCAAAATTTCGTGTGCACTGGATTTTTAAGTTTAAGTCCAACTCGTGATTGAGAGAAAAAACTTCTTAAAGTTAAGACAGCAAATTATCTTGTGTTGAGGTAGCTTATTAATCAAATGTATAATCTGCATTAAATTACTGTAAAAGCTTGTTATTTATGGCAATATTTAAAAAAACTTACCTCAATGGCAAAATAATCCACTTTCAAATACCAGAGAAAAGGAAACCAGCTGAAAGTGTGTGGATCAAGGTCCCTGCAGTGTAGAGCTGGAGACCTCACCTTTTTTTAAGTGTGTTTTTTGGACATTTACAGACTTTATTTGAGAAAGGAGAAGCATGTGAAAATGGGTGGAAAGAGGGGAAGGAAATTCAACAAATGGGCCTCAGGCAGGAACTGAACCTCAGCCAGCCAGAGATCTCTCCAGCCATGGTTACTATTAATTATATTACTATAATAACTACCTTTACAACCATATAGAGGGGAGGACCCTCTACAAAACAGTGTTCATTTTGTTGACTAATTATTTTCATCATAGTTTTCGTCAGCAGCCATTTTTCCCCTGACAAAACCTAGACTATAACTCATATAAACAAGTCCACGTGGACAAAACTAAAACTAAATTAAATGATATTTTCTTCAACAAATAAAACTAGACGAAAATGTTTGACAGAGACTTCATCCAATCAGACCTAATTTGGTCATGTAGAAAGTAGGGACAAGTTAGGAATATATCCAATCACAGCTACTTTGGTTGTGTGGAAAGGTTGGATGAGTTAAGAGGGACATCCAATCACAACGGCCTTAGCTTGGTAGTGGTGGGATAAGTTGTGGAGTGATCCAATCAGAGCTCCTCTCTTTGTGAATTGATATATTCATGTAGAGCAGGTTCACTGTTTGTTGTCAGTTCTGGTATTGTAACTGAGATGCTCTGCCAGGTAGCCTAAATAAAGGTGACTGCATTTCACACAAATGTTTTTTCTGTTCATTCATACATTCAGACTTTACTAGCATTCAGTAAAGGGTTATTAGATGTTTCATTTTATCCAAGTGTAAAACAGGACTTCAGAAATTCAAGGGAACTTAAAAAATGCCTTACACTTTACACTTCATATTTTAGTCAACTAAATTTACAGTAGATTTCGTCAACTAAAATGTTAAATTTCATCAGCTACCACTAGACTAAAATTAAAACAATTTAGATGACTAAGTTATGACTGAAACTAAAAGATATGTTCAGAAAAAGATTATAACTAAAACTAAATTAAAAAGTGCTGTCAAAATTAACACTGCTACAAAACGCTCAAGGGGTTATTCCACTAATGAATTTCAGTTCAATAGAGGCAAATATGATGAGGACAAACGTGAATTTATCGTAATCATGAATTGTCATATTATGTCTTTGTCTCTGCTCACCTCCCTCCCTTTGGTACACGGCTGTTCAACAAGAGTCTGGCTCTGCTAAAGATGTCCTGCTGCTTTCCTACTACTGTAACTGTGGCAGATTGTGGCAAAGTGCTGAACTAATGCTGGATTCATGTTGAGTCTGGAATAAAAATAAATACATTAAATACAAAAAAAAGTCTATAAAGAAAATACTATAAAATGTTGTAGAGTATTGCATTGACCTGCTCTTCTGTAAAGTGTCTAGAGAAAGCATTTATGATTTGGTGCCATCCAAATAAAGATTGACTGATATTTTTCAGAAATAAGGACACAGTGAGAGTAAAGTTTGTACACAGAGACAGCTTTAATATCCCGAACAGAGAGGACAGACCCAGAACATCCAGGTGCACACACACTCACATAAACCGTTACACTATATTCTTTTAATACCGTATGTATGTGTCCACTGTGAGAGTGAAGCAAATGGGATGCAGGGAAATACACACTAACACACGCACACAGGGGCCAGAGTTTCAGGTGAGGAGCAGGAGCTGAGATACACGGCAGAAACATCGACACGTCTGATTCGATGGATTCAGATTTAGATTGTACCTGATGTTCTTGGACCCTCTGAGCTATGATCTACCAGTCGATTAGATTGGAAATTGAGATTTATCTTGGTATAACGTCAAGAAAACGCCTTGTATTTCACCAGGTTAGTGTAATAATGAGCTGTTTCTTAGCGAGAGAGACGTGACAGGTTTGCAAAGCAGTGTCAGAATCACTAGTCCGTGATCATCCTTACAGTTTAACATCCACAGGCCTGAGCTGAATGAGGTTTTGCTTCGAGCTGTGTAGGTTTTTAGTTTTTTTTTTTAGATATAACAGGAAACAAGCAACATCCAAGCAGTACAGCAAGGAGCTACAGCCCCATCTAGTGGCAGACTGCTACGTTACAGCTTAGACATATTAAACCAACATTGTGGGCTCAAAGACTTCAAATATTACTAATTCAGTATTTTTAATTATTTAGTTGACTGATCAAGCACATCCTTAACTTTGATTCTGATTTAAACTCACCATAAAACCAGATTTAACCCAAAGTCAGACTCAATCTAAACTCATTTCAGACTCATTTGACACCTCTACTTAGGTTCATTTCTCGCATAAAATCTGTTGTGTTTCAGCATCCCATCAGCAGGACCACGTCTGAGCAAAAACCTTCTCCATTTCTCCAGCTGTCTGATTTTTTCTGTCTTGACATTTCTCTTAAAAAACAGGATGACCCGTCTAAACTTGAGGAGTTTCATCAGCATGTTGAGATAAGGCAGAGAGCTCTACATGATACGTTCAGTGAGCAGTAAAATGTCAGACGCAAAGAAACAATCTCATTATATGTGAGAACTTCAAATGAAATCATAATCAAAGAGCTGGTGAAGCAGGAGGGTTTTAGCTCATCATGTAAGTTTTCAGGAGTAAACAGGAGTCTGGCAGAAAAGCTACCCACCTCTCATACACACTCTTCCTCACACTTTCACACACACACACTCTGCAGAGGTCCTGATGGGAGGTTTAGACGTTGCTGAGTGCGTCCACACCTGGCAGAACTTTACCTGAGGACACATGGAGGACAAACACAGTTCAGCACATCACAAGAGGAGGAGAGTTCAACAGTCAACAACTGCTCCAAAAGTGGATTTCCTGATTAAAAGCCTTCACTGACATGTCAGAAAATATGTATTTGTTTTTTTAAATCCTGAAACCAAACCAACAAGCTACCGGATTATCTATGACAACAGAGAGTTTGACGTCCTGGTCAGCGCAAGTGAATGAAACGTCACTCACTGAGTGGCAACTGACTGACGACAGTAATCAGAGGGAAGTTAGTCGTCAAATACTTTAATTCAACTCAAAGGATCCAAGTTTTTGCAGCATAACGAGGACGAGGCTGTGATGCTACACCAATCGGTATCATCCAGCGTACACAGATCCAGGTAAAGATGAATATGAACCCCACTTTTCTGTCTGTCCTCTAGTTTTTTTGCTATTCTTCATAAAACCAAACATCAATATCTTAAATGATAAGGCACTGAAGACAACAGATCATGTTTTAATGCTTGTGGCCAAAACAAAACCCAGAGAAGTCTGATTATAATGGCTGGTTTGGTGATCAACAATTTTTAACAAATATTGAACACAAATTAACGAGTTAATTAAATTGAAATGACTTCCATTTGGCCATTTATTAATGCTATTTTTCAGGAGAGACAAATGTTGTTGATTGGATCAAAGGATGGCAGGGTTTCCACTTTTACTTTATGTTTATCATTACTATCTTTCGCTGTTGTTTTTTTGCTTCCTTCGCCTTCGGTTCCACATGATGATGGCAAAATGTACAGTCTGTCTGTCACATGAATCTTGTAAATGTTCAATAAAATCTTTTGGAAAAAAAGAAAGAAAGAAACAGGAGGAAACAACGGTTAAATGGGGCTAAAACCATACACTTAGAGAAAGCCTGGACACATCGATCACACTTTGGATAAATACAAAATAACACAGGTACAGAGTTAGTCTCTACAGGACTTCATCCTATTACTCAGGTTTATAAATGCTTCATTATAAACTCCAAAAGTTTAATTTAGTCATGTGTAAACAGAAATCAGACTAGAATCTACATGCTCCACATTTATTATAATCAAAAATAATAAGTTTACTTAAACTGACTAAAAACTCAGCACTTCTCAGATGAATTAAAGCATTTCACTGTTTCTTCCCACTGATATTATATTACTCGACGTTGTTCTCTGCCACTCAGAGAGTGGAACTGCTGTCCATCGCACAAACTGTGACGTCAATGCATGCCCTCTATAAAAGATTTGATCTAACACAATATCAGGACTGAAGAAAAAGAAACCACACATCCCTCCATCCACTCCACTGCTATTCCCTTAACTCAGTACAAATGATAGTTTTCAAACTTTAAAAACACAATCAGACCTTTTTAGATTGGTTTTTTTCATCAAAGTCCTTGTCCTGTTGATCATACATTGAAGTTTGTGTATGTATTGTTTGACCTCGTCTTAACCTAAGAGAGCTGAGCCCCATCAAAAAGATTTTAAAAAGTTTTCATGGAAAAAAGGATCAGAACTGGGCTTGTACACAATTTCTTGTGGAAAAAGTCTTTATTGATGGAAAACAAATCCTCGATGTGTTACTGTTTTAAATAAAAGATGTTAACTGAGTTTTGACAACCTCACAGCTGACAGATGATTTGGTGTGTTTACAGTACAGCGTGTAAATCCATTATCAGCAGTTAACAGCTGGTGTTTCCATGGGTGGTGACATTTCTATGGCAACAGAAGGCTGCACCAATCACAGACTTTGCTTGACACTCTAGGATTCAGGGTTATGTGGTTATTTTTGCTGCTATTGCAAACAAATCATGTTTTGTTGTTTTACTCCTGAATATAAGCTTAATATCATTCAATCCTACGCCTTTTACAGAGGAATAACCACCGATTCACACCCAGATAACTCGTGATAAGTTAACCATCAATGTTTGTGACACTACAGCTAAAATCAAACTCACTTTAATGGAATAAAATGGATTTTTACTCCAGGAGCCTAATGATGGTGCCTTATTAATCGGCCATTACTCACCCTCCAGCAGCTCCAGACTGGCTCCGCCCCCTGTGCTCACGTGGCTGACCTTGTCTTCTGTGTTCCACTTGGCGCAGCAGGTCGCGGTGTCGCCGCCACCTGGACGCAAATGTTAATAAATGATGGAGGGTTTTATTACACCTCTATCCTTCTTTTTGTTGAGAAGAATTATGGCAAGTACCTTACAAAATTACAGCAGTAGAAGGTACAGTTTTACTGACTTGTGAATCTGATGCCAACTGCCTAATTATGTAACTTTCTAATTTATTGGGATGATCAGATATATCCCTTGGGGGAAAAAAAAAAAACATCTAACAAAGTATTAAAAACCAGCTTTTTCTGTCACAAAAACTGACACCAGTCCTTTTCTTATTTATACCTGGGAAAAATCCCTGAAGGTCTCAGTAAAAAGACACATATCTCTAAAAGATCGTCATGATTGTAAGTAAAAAAGCAATAACTTAGTGCTGGCTGCAGAACAATCATCCTATCATGAAAATCCTAAATATCATTTAAATTCAATCCACAGCATGGTGAAAATGATTTTTTAGTTACAGTTTCAAGCAGAGAAATGAGAGTCCTGAAATTAATAGTTTTTCTTATCTTTTTTTCCCCAGATCAGAATGTACTTACTTACTTGTTGCATTGCCTTAACAATTATTCGGAAAGACAGTGTCCTTGTATTGCCTTTATCAGGGTTTTGCCAACAATTATTGATAAGATACCAGATCAAAACAATTCAACATCATCTTTAAAGAGCCACCAAACACTGATTTATCTGAAATTATTCAGTGTATTAATCTGAATGACTTTGTCTTCAAGCACTGTGACATAAATTTCCATTTATGCTGTCGGTAGACATGCTAAAAGTAATCAGGAAGAAAACATCTGGACTGAAGAATGGACTTATGGGCACGTTAAAAATCTGTAACATCAAATAAAAACAGTTTTTTCTCACCAATGATTGTAACGCAGCCTGCTGTTGTTGCCTCGACCACTTTGTCCATCAGGCTCTTTGTGCCTTTAGCGAAGTTTTCCCACTCAAACACACCCACGGGGCCATTCCACACAATCTGCTGGGCCCTGCCCACAACTTCGGCGTTGGCCTTTGAGCTCTCTGGTCCACAGTCCAAACCCTGTAGGGAAAATTGTTACCAAAGCAGAAGAATAATAAAACGTAAATTAAAAGAAATCTTGATCTCTTATTTGGCCTAATGCTGTGAGAAGAATTCTATCTCACCATCCAGCCGGCAGGGATGCCACCACTGACGGTTGCGGTGCCTGTGGCAGCTTTCTCGTCAAACTTGTCTGCGGTGATGAAGTCGACGGGCAGTGTGATCTTGACGCCGTTCTTTTCTGCTTTGGCCATCAGGTCCTTAACGATGCCGGCTCCCTCCTCGTCGTACAGGGAGGTACCGATCTGAGGAGGAGTTAGGGGAATACAAATTTTACAACAACAGCAGACTTGTGGCTTTTTAAAGCGATATGCCAACTTTTCTTTGTTTTCGTGTCTCGCCTCCCTCCCGAGTCCATGACAAGCAGATAGACACCATTCTTTAGGCTGTGCGTGAAGTAATGAGGAAGAGACGGGCAGAGCTCGCCCACTGCTAATTAGCTTAGCTCAAACACTGGGAGTCAGTGGGTAGTGTTAGCCTGCTTCTGCCTACAGTCAACAGCTAAACCCTTCAGCAACTCTAAACGGTCCAGTGTGGTTATTATGACTCATTTTGTACCGCGTTGTGTTACATTGTCTTCTACTATCATGGCATTATCTGCACAAAAAAACAATTTAAAAAATTAAATTACAAAAATATTCCTTCACATTTTCTGAATCTTATAATATTCTTGTGGACAGATGGGAAGCTGTGGAGGGCCTGATGTGTCCCTCAGGCCACTAGTTGATGTTCACTGGTATCAAGTATATATAAATCCACAGAGCTGAGAAGTTGTCCATGTTTTCAGATATACAAGCTTTGCTGCTTGCTAGCTTGTTAGCCTGGTCAACTGGAAGTGGGTGCTACAGCTGCTAAAAGAGGTCAGATCACTACCATGGGGAGACCTCGACCACCATGATGCAGACTTCAAAATGATATATCACAATGTCGGCTAGGATAGGCTTCAGCCCCCGAGACCCGACAGGGATCAGAGGTATAGATAATGAATGGATGATTGACTGAATTACTTTCATAACCAACATTTGAACTCTGATGAACAAATTTTGTCCAAAGCGTCACTGCAGTTCAGTCGAGTTTGAAAAGCCCACATTTCCACACCTCTACACCGCTGATATCTTTGTTTTGCTTCTTTTTGTCCTGAGATAATCCATGTTTGAGATTCCTGCTTCAGCCCAGTGACAATGAAAGTCACAAAAATGATAAACTGATAAAATAGAAAAGAATATACTGTACGTGATAAGTGAACTTGTGACCTCGTTTTAAAGAGGTCAGACTCAAACCATGACGGGGTTATTAATCAGTCTCTGCTTTAGGAGTTTCATACAAAGTTGTTTCACAATGAGTCGGTCTGAACACCACAAACGTTCAAAAGTGTGTCGAGCAGTCTGACTGGCTGAGTGGTGATGAAACTGAACTTGTGAAACACCTGAAGTGGTTTTGCTCAATCAGGTTCACGCTAAATACTATCTTCACTTCATGATGGAAAATAAGATTAAATCATGAGGACGTACTATTTTAAAATCTGCTCTTAAATTTAGTGGAAACGAAGTAAATAAGTTAATTGTTAAAGCTGTAAAAACTTGAGTCTGTATCAGTGTTCATTTTGTTGACTAATTATTTTCATCATAGTTTTCATCAACAACCTTTTTCCCCTGACAAAAAACTAGACAGTAACTAATAAAACAAGTGCACATGGACAAAAACTAAAACTAAATTAACTGACATTTTCTTCACAAATAAAAACTAGACTAAAATGTTTGACAAAGATTTAATCCAATCAGACCTCATTTGGTCATGTAGAAAGTAAGGACAAGTTAGGAATATATCCAATCACAGCTACTTTGGTTGTGTGGAAAGGTTGGATGAGTTAAGAGGGACATCCAATCACAGCTGTCTTAGCTTGGTGGTGGTGGGATAAGTTGTGGAGCGATCCAATCAAAGCTACTCTCTTTATGAATTGATATATTCATGTAGATCAGGTTCATGTACAGCAAGTGTAAAACATGACTTCAGAAATTCAAGGAAACATAAAAAATGCCTTACACTTTACACTTCATATTTTAGTCGACTAAATTTACAGTAAATTTCATCGACTGAAATGTTGTGAAATTTCATCAACTACAACTAGACTAAAACTAAAAAAATTTAGATGACTAAATTATGACTAAAAATAAAAGACATTTTCGGCCAGTGCTGTGAAAATTAACATTGGTTTGTACCTGTTAAATAGAGGTCAAACATGGACGCTTTTTAGCTGTTTTTAGTTTAACAAAAGGCAAGAACCTTTTTTTTTTTTTTTTTTTCTTAAAGCTCTCAACATCTGTCTGCTGTAAGCTACGACTATTCCATGTTTTATGTTTAATTTGAGTGACTTTAAAGGTTTTTCTTGTATGGCTACAACATGGGAAAAGAGCCCAAAACAAACCTTTACTAAAACATTTCCTAAAAGAGCAATGAGACAGAACAAAAGTCTTCATCTTGTGACAAAGTGCAGACCTTTCAAATAAACCTCTTTAATAAAGACTCTCATGGTAGTTGATCTTGTGTCTGATATTAACTTCAGAGTTTTCCTCTTAAAGCGTCTGTTTTCTGCATCATCGCTCTCACCTCCATGTTGTTGAGGACTTTGAGGAAGGTGAAAGCCATGCCCCCGCCGATGATCATCTCATCGACTTTGTCCAACATGTTGTTGATCAGCTGGATCTTATCTTTCACCTTTGCTCTGGGACACAAAGAGAGAAGAAAACATCAGAAACAGATCATAAACTCTCTGATGTGTGTGTATGTTTCTGCTTCGTAGTCACTGAGCAGCACTTTGGTAAACTTCATTGTTTTTGAAAATGTGCGGCAGAAATAAAGTGGATTGAACTTCCAATAAAATACCTGATCTTGCCTGAAACTGTTTAATACTTTATCAGCCACTGATCAGTATCTGACGATTTTTGTTTCAAAGATTGGATGACTTAATGACCTTGAATAAATAACACTGAGTGGGGGTGAAGTTTGTTTGCTTGGAAAAATGAAATAACGTGAAATAACAATCTGAATCATTTCAATTCTTCTGTAAAAATATAATACTTGATTCATAAAAATAAAAAAAAAGTGTTGGATTAGTCATTTCATTGTGTAATTCAGTTATCCTTAGTGTTAGATACTTTATTGCATTACTCTCTGAGATCTTTTTGTTCTGCTTTGTGAGCAAACACTCAACCAGCTGCTAGAACAAAACATGAAACATGATCTGCATCGGCCGATCTCAGAAACATGTGATCAGTGATTGGTAAGAAAGTTTGATCTGGGCATCTTTACTTTCAACAGTGAAAAATGTATTAAAAAAAGCATCCTTGCTTAAGGATGACCAAAAAACTGATTTTTTACTTCTTTTCTTTTTGAAGCAACACACACCGCCCAACTCAAACCAATTAATTATTTAGTAACATCAGAATCAGTGTAATCTGAAACATTAATATGGATAAACATTTTTCCTGGCCCATGTATTAAACATGAACAGGCTAAACCAAACACCTGTTCTAATACCTGTGTGATTGGAGAAATGAAAATTCTCTCAATGCCCGTTTGATTTTATAAACAAAAGTGTCCTTTCAAAGTATTTGAGGGTCAAATGCTTTATTATATTTAATGGTGTTATTTTTGGACAATAATTAAGCAGATCAATCTGATGTTTTATTTATAAAGTTTATTTGATAGAGACAATGAAAATTAAGTAAAGTAAATAAACCTGCCTGTTACAAACAAGCTGCAGTAACTGATGTTTTACGTAAAGAGATTATAGCTATTATTAGTTTCCATCCCCAGTCCAGATTAAAAGTATAAAAAATTAAATTACAAAAATCTCTGGTACTTCATATATGAATGAAAATTTACCCATTGTTGCTGAATGAATGTTTCTTTGTTTAATTGTAGTCTGAGTCTGAGAGCTGCTGCTGATGTGATCTGAGGCAGTGACGACCATCAACAGATTTTGATATTTGGAAAAACTGTGGAAACATATTCTTCAACACAGAATGATTTAGTTTTAACTTCAAATCCTAAATCATCAACTGATGAGCAGTAACATTTTTTTTCATAAACACAGCCTACTTATGATCTTTCTTTTTTGAATCTTATATTATGGTTTATTTTTCTATTTCATGACTTTTTGCTCGCTTTAAATCCACGTAATGTAATGAATGTATTTGCTTTTATTTGGTAAAGTTCTCTGACTTCCTATGTGCATGAATGTTGCTCTTAAATACCCTTGCTTAGCCTTTCCTTCTCTAACATAATGTATGTGCCACACCGCCGTTGAGTTCACAGCTTATCCTTAAACACTTAATGATTGATGTCCTTTGTTTGAGAGCAGCATGAAGGTGATTGGATAAAAGCAGCGACAGTTGCACAATGAACTAAAATGGACCCTGACTGGAGGCCAAATCTCACAGGAGGACGACGTTAGCTCAGGTAAAGTAATGTGTGTATATCTACAGCTTCTCTCTGTGTTTCAGGTCTGTTAAAGAAACAGAGCCATCACGACCTCAACTAACACATATTACAAAAAACACTTCAAATGATTAGGTTTGACATTGTCACTGATCACAGATATTTTGATAAGTAAGACTACAAATTGAACACATTACAGACCACTAAAAAACAGGAGTAAGGCGAGCACTCCGATTCCTGCAGTCTGTTTGACTGACACACTGGAAGTAGTTTCTTCTTCTTTGTGAACAAGACTTACTTCATTATTAAAATATACATCTTTGTTATGATACTATTTCATCAGATCAATATTAATACCAGTTTTGATGAAACAACAATGAAAATAGAAACCATGGGTGCCCAATATTTGGTATTTTCTCTCAATTAATTACCAAAACTGAACTTGCTGTGGTCTAATCCACTGATAGAGAGATTCTGGACTCAGGTAATTGATATTTTAGAGGTCCATTTAATATATTTCACCAGTCCATCTGGGCAACAGCCCGTAGAAAGTGTTTGGGGTTGGGCAGAACCTTTTAAAATGTCTGATTACTTTAGCTGTTAGTCATTGTTAATGAAGTTTGACTTAAGATAAACCAAACTGTGAATATACAGACTTAAAGTAATAAGCCAGAGAAGTGTCCAGAACTAAAAGTTCAAGTGGGGTAAAGTAAAATAAAGACCGTCACAGAGTATCCATGCTGTGTCTGACCTCTCCTCTCTGCCTGCTCCGGACTAAGTGCTCAGAGTTAATAATGTCTTAAAAAGAGGAAGGGCGCCGTCACACCACCGATTACATAACCGGCTTATTGTCTCTATTCCTGGACGGCCCACCGAGGTGTTCGAAGAAGCAGCTGCAGCATGATGACACCTACCCTGACTGACAGAGCAGGTATCTTAAAAATAATCAGGAAAACTGACATCCATTTAAAATGAGTGTTTAGCTTTGAGCTTTGGTCTGCAGGCTTTTTCATTAGACAATATATGAACAAGAATATATCTTGGTGGTGATCTGAACCCAGATGTGGGTCCAGGATTTCTGAAAAGGATTTGTTGACATTGCGAGATAGGGCAGTTTTTCCACATTTCTGCCAATAACGGGAAAAATCAAGCATAGATTTTTATCACATTTTTAGGGAATGTTGTTTACAGAATAAGGAAGAGGTGAATGGATTTGGTTAGTGATTTAAATCAGGCTGTGATTCCAGGAATTTTGAAAGAAATCATTAACATCGCAAGAAAAGGCAGTTTTTCACATTTAAGACAATAACTGAAAAAGTCAAAAATGGATTTTTGTGATATTTTCAGGGACTGTTAATCATGGCAAAAGTAAGAAGTGATTTGATTTTGTTGGTGATTCGAACCTGGATGCGGATCCAGAGCCAAGAATTTTTTTTAAAGGATATCGGGGCAGTTTTCCACATTTTTGACAAAAATTTGCTCGACAATGTCAGATATGACTGGTGGAGGTTTGTGCTGTTGGGGCACTTCTTGTTCTTTACTGAATTAGTCCCTTGATGTATTTATATGTCATTTCACACAACTACCAAGTTTCTTCTTCGAGGGGGGGGGAATTGTTGAAGACCAACATAAACCTTTTCTTCTTATAAACGTCTTTCAGAGATGGTGAATACCTTTTATAAAAATCATAAACACATAAGTATCTATTTCAGATAGATTTATATTTTCTATAAATTTTGCTTTTCTACTTTACCACTTTTCTTAATGTAGTACACATGAAAAAAAACGTTTAATACAGAGTGCTGAACTTAATTAATCTTTTTCTATTGAACTGGAGTTTTATGACTGTCTATCATGTCCTAACACAATGACACATCAGCTCCCTTTTCACCCAGTGCTGTCTACAGTGTGATGTTTAAACTTAAGGATTACACCTAATGAGCTGTACTCACCCTCCGAGGATGGCCAGGAAAGGCCTCTTAGGTTTCTCCAGAGCCATGGCAAAGTAGTCAAGCTCCTTCTTCATCAGGAAACCAGCCGCCTTCTGAGGAAGATTAACTCCAACCATGGAGCTGAGCAGACAAAAGGAAAATTCAGCCCAAACCAGCAGATAGGTTTTCTTTTACATCTTAAAGAAATAATCATGTCATTGCTCTTGTCTTATGTTATCATCACTGTATCCAGCCTGCTCACCTGTGAGCTCTGTGAGCCGTGCCGAAAGCATCGTTGACGTAAACGTCTCCCAGCTTGGACAGAGATGCTCTGAAGGAGTCGATCTCTGCCTGAGAGGCCTTGGTCTGAAGAACACAAAACAGAGAGAAGAGTCAAGAGCAGAAAGAGGAGGATGGAGTCCACTGCTCCCTCATGAACTTGAAGAGATAGTCCAACTTTTTTCTTGTTTTCGTGTCTTTCGTGACAAAGGTCACCCACCGCTAACTAGCTTAGCTCAGATGACTGGATGTCAATGGGAAGTATTAGCCTGCCTCTACCTACAGTCGTCAGACAAACTCTTCAGCAGCTCCAAACAGTCCTGTGTGCTTGTTGTGGTATGTTAGGTTATCTTCTACTATCATCATATTGTCTTCTTCTACGAGATCTATTTATCAGTCTGTTGGTAACAGCATCAGAGCAGGGTGACAAAAAGGCTTAAAGAGGTTTGGCTTTTCTTTATATTAAACAGTGTTTCCCACAGGGTCTGCTCAGCCCTCCGGTGGACACATAAGATGTTGCAAGGAACCTGCATAAGGTCATTAAGATGAAATAAAAAACATAAACATAACTGAGATCAGAATCATAACATACTTGACTTTTAAGTCCCAGGACAAACAAAACACCGACAGCAACTTCAATGGACATAAAGGGCTGGGCAATACGACCTGAAACTTATCTCTAAATAATTTTAGATGAATGACGATATTCGATATATCTGGATACTTTTCATTTTAAGAAATATAAGTTTTAAAAACAAAAAACACTGTCATCCGTGTAATTTTCTACATGTGGCTCTTGATGAACTAGTTTGGACGCCTCTGGTAAGGACGCAAAGCTAAGCATTAACACTGAAATTACCTACTACAGAAAAAAATGGATGAAAACACTGAGTTTTATGTTAGGGCTATACAGTATGAGGGTTTAGGTGGGCCCTATGATAACTTTCAGATTCCAAATTGGGCTGTTATATTGAATTTTGTGGATATTTCAGCCGATATAAAAGATAACTTAGGTTTATTTGGATGTAATTCAGGCCTTTTTGATGTTTAATCTCATTACATGAAACATCTTGAGACTGCGTCTTTTTAAAACATCTGGTATTGAAAAGTATTTATGTACCAAAACTTTCGAGAACTTGAGTCCCTACAGCCAGAGAACTACGGAGCATCAGGTTCATGCTGCACTTTAACAGCTTAAGGTTGTGACTGTATGA
The DNA here is from genome assembly GCA_037902135.1 of Cetoscarus ocellatus. Taxonomy (NCBI): domain Eukaryota; kingdom Metazoa; phylum Chordata; class Actinopteri; order Labriformes; family Labridae; genus Cetoscarus; species Cetoscarus ocellatus. Next base: position 225,369 of record JBAMNC010000178.1, on the reverse strand, counting down.
GTAGAGGTCAGAAAAAGGTCAAAGGTTCCTCAGTGCCATTCAAATGTCAGATGGGCACTGTGCTCTATACTATGAGTCCTAATTTTAACCCCTCTGTCCACATGCTCAGTTAAATAAATGTGTTATGTTAAAATGGACGATGTGCTTGAAATTCAATAACAAAAAGAGCAACAATTTGAAATTTATAAAACTTTTTTTTCTAGTTTCAAGTTTCAGAGTTGGAAAATGATGTGACTCTTGTTCCAAATGCTCTGAGGTTTGTTACATGTTTGTAAAATGGACTTAAAATGAAAAAGGTTCCTGTCTGATACAGTGCAGTAGTACAGTAGTAACAGTCCCACTCTGCATACCAGCCAGGCCTCTGAGGACAGGAAAAGCAACACAGCCAGGCAGGACTACCCCGCTGACCTTCAGGATAAATGTCAGCAGGTCAGAGCTGCTGATCCACTGCAGACGCCGACTCTCACACAATATCTGAGAGGAATCCTTTACTTATATGTGCTGTTTGATCAGACTGTCTGCCAGACTTGTGAATAAAGGTTATGATGACGTGTCCTTATACGTTGTTTTTTTAATCTGCTGTTTGTTTGAATGGTTGTCTGTACATCATTTTATTTACGGGACAATTGATGGGAATTAGCAGCTCGCTAAACCTGGTGTAACAGTTTAATCTTTATTATGATCAGTGTAACTGCACGCTGTCCATGGACAAATAAATAACACTTCACTTTTCTTGTTGCCCTCAGATAGCACGGTAGTGTAGTTTAAAGTTTTAGAGGAGTTTTCATGCATCCAGGGTCCAAAAACAAATCATACTTATTAACTAGAACTCCACTGTTATTAAGAACAACAATGGTTTTTAATTTCAATGATGGTTGTAATCATTTGAAGCAGGGGTGCCCAAACATTTTAAATTGTCCCTCTGCAATTCTAAAAATGTAAAGCTGATTTTAGGCATGTAATAAAACATGAAGCTTGTGCTTGACTGATTAAAAAAGAAGAACGGATGTCAGCTAATGTAAGTCATGGCATGCCATGATGTAAGCGAGTCTTAGGTGGATGTATATTTCTACATAATCACCTATTGTTTTACTCCAGCTCACAGATATTAGTACATTTTGGTTTTCCTCAAATCTTAACCCGATTATCTCATCATTATTTGATAATAATGCTGTTTTCTTTATGATCATGTCTCAACTTTTAAGATCAGTAAAACAGTTTCTACATGTTTTCCCAGGAAACGGAGAAATATAAAATGCATGCATGTCAGATTAGGGTCTTCATGATAAGGGACTTGAACCTTTCTTTGAGTCTTCAAAGAAGTAAGTATGTGAGATGCCATCTTGTAATTATCTTTTAAAAGGTCAAAATGGTTTAGAATATAAAACATAACTCACATATGGAAATAAAGATAACAAAGAAAAACTACTGATTTCTGTGCTTAGTCACTAACATTTAGTGGAGAAATTGGTATTTACATGTTTTGACGTATTTAGAGAAATCTCAATTTGGTCCATTTAGGGACTTTGTGGTTGTAGGGGCTCTTTTACACGTTTGCTTTGACCTCTACTTATTTATTCAATCATTTGGAGGTTAAAATTTCAAAGTTTTTCATTAACGAACTTTTGAAAGGTACAAATTTCTTGAAATTGCTTGGGATTGTCTTGGTGAGTCTCAAGGCAAGATCAGTGGAGCGCCACAGGTTTAGAGCAGCAGCTGTCTCTGATAGTGTTACAATGGAGACCTATGCCAACATTTGTTAGGCCTTACCATAGTAACACATTTTCCTTTAAACTGTCACTCCATTTACAAGGTCAGAATATTCTTTTTCAACCATGAAACACTCATAAGTTCCCTACAGAGTGAGCAGTAAGTTGGGATTTTGACCCTTGGAGATCACAAAAAACTGGCAATTACTATTACATGTCTTATTAAAAGTAATACTTACTGCTTGTGATTTCTAAAAAAAATACCTTGTGCAAAAACATCCTTTAAATTAAGGTTTGTTCAACTTCTTTAAGGTTATTCAAGCACTTTTCAAGCTTTTCGCGGTATACTTTTAAGCTTTTCCAGCACCTTACAGCTGTTGTACATATTAAATTTATACAAATGTGTACTCAAAGTATTATTCGATCTCCTTACTCTATTAAACACAGTAATTCTGTAATATCAGAGGAGGGACAAAATATGAGACACAAGGTCTCAAGTTTTAAAATGTGGCCCCTGAAAGCAGCCTGGTTGAGTCCATATATATGCAATAACCAAAACTGGCACTCAATACATTAACAGTTTCAAGCACTTTCAAGGCCTTTACATGAAATCCAATCACATTTAAAACCTTAGAATATCAACATAGAAATCCAAGCTTATTCACGATTATCAATCAACCTTAAAAACTCTGATAAAAAGACAGTTTTAAGTAAACATTATGTTCCTGCAGAGGACTCCTCAGACTGACTTCATCAGCAGTGACTCAGCGTCTTCAGTGTGACTCTGCAGCTGCAGTGACTCGGCGTTTCCTCTGAAAGACTCAGCTGAGGAGAGCCTGCTGCTCTCTGTGCTTCAGCTAGAAGACCATCCATTTTTTACAACAATAGGTCTTTAGCTGGTTCCTCCAGGGGTATGCTGGGACACTCACTTTGTTTCCAGCCGAGTCTTTGCCCTTCCCCTCCTCGGCCACGTGGAAGCGGAGGTTCTCCAGCAGGATGACGGATCCTGAGGCAGGGTTGGCGCAGGCGGCCTCCACCTCTGCACCCACACAGTCCTTCAGGAAGGTGACATCCCTGCAGAGTCACAGAGGGGCGGAGGGGATCTTTAATAAAGTGATTTAAGTTATATTTTCGTTCTTCAGTGCACTTTGGTCGAGCCTGGCTGCCCTAAACGTGTCGGGTTAATAAAGCCGAGTAAGCTCTGTCTCCTAGTAATGACAATAAACAACAACAATAATGACAGCAAAGATGTGAATCAGATGTGATTTTGATTGGAAATAACTGTTTTCTAAAGACTGCCATTAAATAAATGACAATTTTGTTTACCGTAAGTTATGGTCACGTCAAGTTTGTCATAAGTTCAATAATTCTAACTTTGATATCAATTACCACATTAATTCTTCAGGGTTGTAGTTAGTTTTAAGGCCAAAATTGCAATAATATGGCTGGAAGAAAAGATAGAAGATATGTTGTATCACTCTAAACATTTGTGTGTTTTTGTGCTAGTTAAACGGTCACTTTCAATGATTTTACCTCAGTGTTAAAATAAAAACATACAAAAATAATTTAAAAAATCTGCAGAATTACCTGAAACAATACAGCAGATTTAAGAAAGCTACAGTTAAGCAACTGCATCATTATCCAGTGGTACAAACAGGGAAAAAAAACACAGCATGATTTCCCTCTGAAACTATGAATGGCCACCCCAGTGCCAATCCAAGCTTTGCTCTGTGATTGGTTGGTTGCCATGTTAAAGGCAGGATTAATGTAAAAATCACAGTGGCATGAGTAACACCTTGGTTCTGCCTGATTATTTGGTCAAAGTTGGTTTTAAATTTTATTTTTATGTATTTAATTTTTACAGTTATTCACAAAACAGGTCATAAAACAATAATAAAGGAAATAAAGCCATGGAAATTCAAGGATTGCCTTATCTCTAAAGTGTTTTTTACTTTGACATTTAATAGTTAAGTCTTTTTCTTGTCATTGCAATCTAAACACCCTTTGTTTCTCACACTTCTTTGTACATTGTTCTTTCTTGCTAATATTGTTTATTGTAAAGATGTTTATTTTGTTAGATCTCTAAATTACGCTCTCTGGACTTGAACCTTTCTTTGAGTCTTTAAAAAAATAAGTACTGTAATTTCTCAATTATAACACACACTCGATTATAACATGTACTCCATATTTTCACAATTTTTGCCTGGAAAAACACTTTTGCCCAAACCTTACTCTCTCAGACAACTCAAAAACTATCTTTATTCAAAGTTTTAATCAATAAAATTTCAGTATTTTCACAACAAATAGATGATTTTCTCTCTCAAATGGATGCAGAAATACCTTTTGCTTCACACATGCGCAATTACTTGATTTCTGCCCGAGCATGAACCAATCAGAGAGCAGCTATTAACATGCCGATGTCTTCCACCCATCACAGCGCAGCTATTTTGCATCCCCTTGCTCACAAGATGGCAGCACTCTGTGTTTGCATGTGTTTTTGAAGAGAAAGAGAATATTTCGGCTTTTTGTATCAGATGTGTTGCAATCGCGATGTTGGCAAGATGAAATATGGTATGTATTTTGCTTGTACTCGTGTTCATTAGGCACCCCAAAATTAGACTTTATTTAAAAGGAAAAAAATGTGTGTTATAATCGAGAAATTACAGTATGTGAGTTGCCATCTATTAATTATCTTTTTAAAGGTCACATTGGGTTAGGATATAAAACATAGTTTACATTTGGAAATGAAAATAGCAAATAAAAACTACTGATTTCTGTGTTTAGACAGAATACTTTACAGAAAAAAAAATGAGAACTACAGGTCTACAGCAAGACAACAGAAATCCTATATTCCTTTCTCAAGCAGGTTTTTGTTATTTCTGTTCGTTATTAAAGAAATAAGCAGAAGTCTGAATCATGGTCGCTCTTTATTAACAAACAGAAGCTCTCTGAAACTTAAGCACTATAATTCCTGTTTGTGAGTTTCTCAATAGCTGCCTCTGCTTTAAAATAAAAATAAAATAAACGTGTTGAAAGAAAGTAAAAGGGCAGTTTTTGGTCCGTCCACTTACTTCCCCAGCAGACTCTTCAGCTCTGCAGCGACGGGCTCCAGGGAGTATTTCTCTGGCATGAAGTTCCCGTCAGGGCGGCCCAGATGGCTCATCAGGACCACAGACTTGGCCCCGTTGTCCAGGCAGTGCTGGATGCTGGGAATGGCTGCTTTGACCCTAAATATCCACAAAGACAAATTAGTTTTTTCATCTGTGATCTGAAGGCTTTACTTGATGATTTGTTTGTAGTTCTGACTTTAAGGGCGGAGAAAATAAATCTGAATAAGACAAACTTTTACCTCTGGTTGTTTGTGATTTGCTTGTCCTTCATTGGAACGTTGAAGTCAACCCTAAAAATAGAAGAAACATCATCAAAAATAAGAAACACATCATTGTTAAGATATTTTAAGGTGTCCTCATTTCATTGTCACTAACTCTCATTCATTAGCTGTCTGTGTAGGTTCTCATTCATCCAGGTCATGGTTATCCAATTCTCTTAACGAAGAATTGGATAGTCTCAGTCGTTAGCTTGTTATCAGCATTTGGCTGAACATCATCAGCATTAGGGGTGGGTAAAAATATCGATTCATCAACGCATTGCAGTATTTCCTTCCCCAATTCATTATTGATTCATCAATGAATCGATTCCTCTGAATCAATTCACCTCCTGGACAGTGGGGGGCACTGTGTACTTATTTCTACTTCTTACTGAATCGACATTGAAGCATTTAAATCAATATTGCATTGAATCACAACCTAAAGAATCGAAATCGAATTGTCACAATACACAGCCCTAATCAGCATAGAGTGACAGTTTTCTAACATTTAATTACATTTAAAGCTACAAATGTTTTCCTACCTGTGAGCTATGACTATGAACTTTATCAGCAATGAATATGAGATTGTTTAATAACTAATTAAGAATGACTTGAACCCTCTTCAGTGATGCTGAGAACATCATGTTGAGATTTTAATAAAGCTTGTTAAGGGCAAATACATTCTTACTGTTAGATAAACACAATTTTTCAGCACCAAAGTTCATTATTCTGCATCACAACTAGGGATGGGAATCGAAAACCAACTCCAGCTGAGAATGGATAAATAGTCCCTCAAGGAATCGATATCATTATCCCTTTTGCTGAACAATTCCCTTATCAATTCCTACCACTGACAGGGATCAGAAGTGGTCAGAACTGTGGCTTAATTTTGACAGAAGATTCTTACTGCTAAACCTCCAGCGAGTGGAAACACCAACAACTTGCAGAAGCATTTATCGTTTGATATTGTTGCAACATAAAAACCTACTGGCCAGCTTCTGCTCATGCAGAAGATCAGCAGGAAAAAACAAGGGAACTGTTATTGAATCAGACAAATAAGCAGAATCATTAATGGCATTTGTATCAATAAAATTTTATCAATTCCTCTATTTTATTAGCTGGCATTACTGCTGCTGAGAAAGTGGAAGCAACCCCAGATATTCAACATGCCACAATGGTATTTAATATTAACAGATATTTTGCATATGGAGAGCTCTATAGCCAAAATACATGGGACCTACCAGGATAATATAAATCTTTCTTTCATTTATATAAATCTTATAAATGAAAGAAAAGAAAAAAATATATATTTGGATTAATCTGTGCCTGTGAATGAACAACTTGCATCGAAGACCGTGGGTCTTGTTTGTTTTCTTTTTAGGATATGAGATAAAGAGGTCTGTGTGGGGGTGGGATCTTGTTCTATGTATATTATTGTCCAGTCCTTTGCTCTTTAGCTGTTGTTGTTGTTTTCTTTAGTTTTCTGTTTGTGGTGCATGCATTGTCTGCTTTATACATGGGCCCTGTATATATTGCACTGCTGATTGTTCATGAATTTGAAATAAAAATTGGATCACAAAAAAAATGTATAATTTCTAGCCCTGATCACAACAACTCACATTGAACATGTACGCTCCAACGCTGGCAGCATGATGCCTGTGTGGACCAATGAGCCGGTCTCACATGCAGCGATGCACGCCCTGCAGCTCCAGAGAACATGCTGCATCCCTCGTACTCCTGTCAGTTACATAACACCCCTCCCTCCTCTGACAGACTGAGACCCTGGTACACTGACACACATGGCCAGCCTGAGCACACACAGACTGCGCTCGCACTGTACCCTCTGCAATAATACCAGCCGTCTATTGTCTTTACCTGAATCCGGGGAGTCAGCAGTTTGTAAAGGCTTAGCGGCTTAAGTACAGACACAACGCTCAGTCAGCCAACAGCGGCCAGACTTTACCGCTTTTGTGCCGTTTTATCCACTGATGGTCTTTAGTAGTCATGGGCATGACACCAAGGGTTTTGCTGCATTGTTTGGAGCCAAAGGGCTGATCAGATGGGCAGGAGGGCTTTTCAGCTAAAATGATAAGTCAAGCCAAAAATAATGCGGCTGCGACCAGGTTAACTCGAGTCAAACTTCAGCCACACGCACGGGACAGTGTGAAAGGTATCAGTGCCTCTGAACACTCCCTCGAATGTGGAAGTCTAACACCAGGCAATCAGGCAGCCATTCTCAGATTAACCAACAATTTAGGGCCTTAACAGGTTCTCTGATTATGACACTTCATTATTTATGGTAAATGTTTTCAAGAGGTCTGTCTTTATTTATCTACCAACACCGTGCTCCTGCTTTCAGAATTAAATGTGTAAAATGCTTTACAATGTTGAAATCCATCAGACTGTACAACTCCTCACCCAGGGGGAGGAAGAGTAACCGGAAGACAGAGGATGGGAAAGATTAGTAACCAGCCAGTAGCCATGTTTTTATTTTTATTTATATCTGCAAACTATTTTCACATTTTTACTTTTTGTTCTTATTTACTCTATGTACTATACAGTGCTGGTGGAATCTTAATTTACCTGAAGGAGTCTTCCCAAGGAATTAATGAACTTCTATCTATTTTTATCTAACCTTATCTAAATGCATGTAGGAGTATTTACTATGTGTGTAGCTACATTAGTTTGAGTCTGAGTATTACTGATTACACCCATAAATGTACAGTCAGCGCTCTGTGACTGAGTATTTCTGTGTCTTTGTATTTTGTCCTTGTTATAAATAAAAAATAGAGCTGCTCTGGTCTAAGAGGCATCTTAGACTCTTTCTAACAATAAATATGTATTGATTAATCAATTGCTATTTTGATCCATAGGTCTAAACTGCACTAAACTACCTTTTACTCTGAACAAAGTGGGCACAAACCTCCCATTTTTATGCTTAAACATTTTACTTTTTAAGATTTTACTTCTGAGGGTTTTTTGACATTTTCTTTTTTTTCATTAAACAGTGCATTAGGTCACCTTCCATGTTTGTAAGTATGTTTTCTAAACTTATAACAAAACTAAAGAATAAAAAAATGCAATCAGAAGAATACAACATCTATTCATTCAGCAGGGGAGCATTCTTTTAATTTCCTGAAAAGCAGCAATTTTGGAAAGAGGAGGTTTGTGCTGGACAGCAATAATAAAGTATTACAGCTGATGTTTCTTTAATAAGAAGGGAAAAGTATGGATGCATGATATTACCGACAGGATTGGTATATTACTTAAAAAGCTTATTGTAATCAATAGCATCATCAACATCTCTGCCGGTATATCAACCAATATATCAGCCATACATATTGGTCCTATAACATATTGTATTTTGGCTTTAATATTGTCAGAATGTACCATAATATTCCAGATGTACCTCATAATCACACATTTTACATATAAAAGAAAATGATGCAGCATCTCTTGTCAAAGAATCCGATGTTCTTCTTGTTTCACATATATTTTCATCACCTGGACTCGCAAGAAAGGAAAAGACAAATTCTAATATAGAAAAGACTCTGTGTTCCTGACAAAAGAAAAAGTGCAATTTGGTTGCAATATTGGTGTTGGTGATAATAAGTTTAGCATACTGGGTATCAGCAAAACTCTAAAATAATGATTACACTGTGAAAAGACTTGAATGTATGATGTCTGCATGCAAATTCAGACAGTTTAATTGTTAATACTGTTGAAACTGATTGTGGCCAGACTTCCATTGTACAGAAAATATCTAATCTCAATGTGACAGACCTTGTCAGGTAGGGCTGAATCAAACAATAAACTGTGTGAAGTAGTGCTCTCACTTATATGTCTTAATCTCAGGAATAAGGAACAGTATCGGTAGACAAGAGCTCAAAAAATTGTAGGCACATATTATAGGTTCTGCAAAAAATAAATAACAGATCTATAAGCCATACATTTTGGTTGTTAAATCATTTTTTTTAATTAAATATAAGACTTTTCAAGACCTTTCAATGATCCAGAGGACCCCTGTGCATAAAATTAAACTTCTACTTGATTAATCAGGAAGAAATGATCAGAGAGCAGATGAAAATTTAAAAAAAATGGTAGGCTGCACCTCTCACGTGGTGCTAGTTAGCATTCATACAGTCCTTGACTAATGTGTTCATCTTTAATATCAGTACTTTGTACATCGGTGGTAAAAATACTTTCAAGCTGAGGTAACTTCCTGTTATATTACCAAACATCAAGGATTACAGAAGACAAACTGTTCGCTCCACTGTGATGAATTTTCTAACTGCAGCTCCTTCAGCTCACGGTAAGGTGAGCTACATGCTAACAGTGAGTGTAAGTCTACATGAAGCTTCATCAGAAAGCCACTTCCTGGCTGCTGCAGGACTTGGCAGAGGAGCAGCTGTCTGTCGGGCAGTGCCAGGTCTCTACAGCAACATCCGGACCTTTCTCTTTTTTAATTCTGGACAAGCAGCTCACATTAGACACTCCTCTGCACTCGGTGAGAAGCTGGGAGTTAAATAAAACACAGACAGTCTGCAAGCTTCGACAGGCCCGGGGTGTGATGTGAGGTGGGCCTGTGCTAGGGCTGTCCAAATATCAGAGAGTAATTTACAGCACGATTTCAGCCAAAATCAAACAAGATTGATAGTTGTCTCAAAGCTGCAGACACAAAAACAGAAGTCCAACACATCAAATATTGTTCAAATGATTGTTTTAATGACCAAACATGTGAGCAAACTCCTTCACTCTGTCTGAATGAATCGATCTTTTTTTTATTAACACACACTTTAAAAAACAAATAAACTCGTGTAAAAAAGCTTTTCGACACTACAGATTCCATTTTCAATAAAAGCTAATGCTGGTGATGAAGACAAATCCAACAAAAACGGCAACAATTTTGCCAACATTTGGGCATCAAAAGGTCAACATCAATGCTTTTTGTGCAATTTAGACAATGTGATGGAGTTTGTAGTTCTCACTGATAAATGAAATATTTGGAATCTTGGACTTCTATTATTTTCTTTTCTATTGTTCAACGGCCACTCTGTGTATGTACTGTATATACCATTTTCAGTAGAGTTTCACAATAATTCTAGTCAGACTTAGTTAAAGTAAATTAAATAAGGGCATCTTGTTACTTTGTTTACTTTATATGGTAAACAAACAAACAAAAAAACTAAACACGAAAAACTGAATGTAGCTGTATAGTCTAGGTAAATGTGAATATCAGATCCGGACTCAGAATCGGCAGATTCTCATTATTTAAAATTGGATCAGGGCCAAAAAGCTGACCGGGACATCCCTACTAACAAGCATGTTTTGGGCTTTTCAGAGAACAGCTCTAATGTTTACTGTGGCAGCACAGATATGCTCCTTCCAAAAAAGCCACCTGGGTTGAACAGACACTCAGGGAGCGTCTCCCATCAAAAGGAGGTGGCATATTCCCTTATGATATCATCAGTTTTTTTTTGTAGTTGTTTTTTTTTTTAATTGACTGCTTAAGCACACATTTTCTGAAGGGTGGAACAAGCAGCATAGGGAAAGGAGGGGCTTTTCTCATGTTTGGTGTAGACAGGTACGAGAGACTAACTTTATAAAACCCGTAAAAACACGTATTTTGCATTACATTTGCACTTTAAAAACGATCAGCCCTCACTTCCCCTCCAAGCTGGCCCAGGCCTCTGCCCCAGGCTTCTGCCCCCAACATTTGAACCTGGAAACACTGAACAGCTTTGGATACAAATATGATTGAAGATCTGCAGCTTTTTTAAAACTACTGATCATTCAAAAGTGGGGATTTTTGTTTAAAAAAAATCTGTCAATAAAAAGTTTCCGTATATATGAAAATTTGCCGACCTCAGCCTCTACACTGACATAAACTGGACTTGAAGCTGAGTTAACCTTTTAACACTGAGCAGAGCGGGCTGGGGGCCGCTGCTGTCGGTGAACCTTGTCCTATGCTGCCTTTCATTGCATCACAGCGCTGGGCAAACCAGAATGGCTCTCTGACATTTCCACAGACGGTGTCAGGTTCAAGCGCACTCCCATCCTCATTATCCTGCCCAGCCTGCAAGTAAACGCCAAATTAATCCCAAAAACTGTAAAATAATCAAGCAGCATTTTAAGATCCTTTTACTTTAAGAGACAAATCCAGGTTCTGTTTAGTCGATGTGCGGGGCACCCTTCAAGCTAAAAAGATTGAACTTTTTGGGGATTAGAACCTCTGTGGACTGCAATGCCCTTAAGCAAGGCGCTAATATAGATAGTCACCTGAGTACACCTCTGCTATTTCAATCATATCGTCACTTAACCCAAAATTACATGATTTCCCAACTGAAGATACAGAGCCTAAAGTTCTGCCCATATCACATAAAGTCACTGTTGGGCACAAATCTCATATCTCCATTTTGTTTTTTTCATAAAACAGCGCTCCTCCATGTTGGTGAGTGGGTTTTATATGCTTTAAACCAAATTAAAAGACTAAAAAATGCTATCAGGACAATACAATATTTATTTATTCATTAGCAGAGCATGTTTTTAATTTCCTGAGTAGCAACTTTGAAGATAGGAGGTCTAGGCCCAGCAGCAAAGATATGTCACATTTTGTACTACATTTAAGTGCCTAGCATTTTTAGCTGAAAAAAAAAAAGTTTGGTGCGGTTACATCTTAATTTTTAAAGTGAACAAAATAAAATCAGTTTAATATTTTGGGAGATTAGACTGATGAGATGGCAAAACAAACAAAACATGTAATAGGAATATGTGAAACTTTAACAAGGGATGCACAATATTATCAGTACAATATCGGTATCCACCAATATTGTTCTATGTAACCCATCAATCCATTGTAAAATAGGCAAAATACTCAATTGAACCATGGTGCCTAATTTTATAACCACTGAGTACATACTGAAATCATGACTTTTATTTTTTTTCAAGAGTTAATGTTGTTTTTCTTGATAAAAATCTGCTCCTTACACAAATAGACTGTCACCTTGACAGCAGCAAGTCAACTTTTGTAAAAGCACTCTTTGTACTCTTGCTGAAAAATATTGTATCAGTGATAATAAGTTCAGAAATATCAGCATATCAGATACTAGCAAAAATTTAATATGGTGCATCCTTACTTTAACAGATGACTTAATCACCTTTTTTGACAGATTTTGCACCAGGTTATGTATAATTTAACTGTAAGAACAGAAAATTTTTCGCCATTTTTAGTATATCCTAGGGCTTGGGCAGAGTAATGCTATCAGTATTTTAGTGTTTTTATGACTAGATTTATAGATTACATAACTGCATTATTACTCAAAAAAAGAGATTCTGGATGCCTGCTGTGCTTCCTTATATCATCACTGCAGTACGTCATAATTGCGTCAAGCTTTATTACAGCATTAAATATCGGACAATCTCAGTGATGTTGCAGTTAAACAGAAAAGTGTTGAAAGGGTGTCCGCCTCCTCCAGGGATGCGGTGGGCTGCATCCATGCTGCATCTCTGTGCGGGCACGTAACACGACTGGAAAACGTGACAGGCAACAAGTTCACTTCCTGTCCTCTGTGTGCCAATCTGCTCTGACTCACATTCACTCTAAAAATTAGATTAATGTATTTTATCAACACTTTGGACACATTTAAGTGTTACAAGAGGAGCAGTGATGACTGTTTGTGGAGCGGAACGTCTCTAAAACGTCTGGTTGCTGGGTAACGGCAGTAGTTCCTAGTTAGCCGTGTCAGTGAAGCTAAACGGCTTACCTCATCACAACCCTCTTCCCCTTGACGTCCACCTTGTCCAGGGTGAGTTTGTTAGACAGAGACATGTTGCTTGTGTCGCTGGGTCTTTCCTGCACCTTCCTGGCTGGGTCTCCTCCTCTTCCCTTCGGCTGGTTAGCTACCGAATGACAGCAGTGACCTTAGCGCAGAGCGGAGGAATACCGGCGGGGCGGGACAAAGCACACCCCCCACTGCTGATTGGCTACATTGAGAAGAAAGTCTCGCATTTCATTGGACAGAATGGTTGTCCGTTACTCTGACGTAAGGGCCGTTCCGTGCAGCTTAAAGCACAGGACAGGGATGGGCAACTAAAGTGATCACATTCATGTTTTCCACGCTGTCGGAAGGCCACGAGACGAAGGGCAAGACACTCTTTATTTAAACATTTATATTAACTCAGTTTAGGAAAAGTAATAGATATATGTTATATGGAATTAGCTATGCCAACGTTCATATTTTGAATTGAAATAGAAACAATAAGTCTTAATTTAGTGAGCTAAACATGAAATTCAAGCTGACAGAAACTACTTTTCAGAGCAAAAATCACATTTCCTGTTTTTCTCCTGATATTTTCTACTCTGAGGTCTTTTTTAATTCACACAAATGATTGCAGTCGTCAGACTTTACAACTCCCAATGATATCACTGCTTCATCAGGTCCTGGAGATCAAATATTTTTCACATATTTTTCAGTCAAATGTGGTCTACTGTCTCACAATGTTGTCATGTTTATGTTCATATTGTAAATATTGCTAATGTGTGTAAATTCCTTGGCCTTGTTTATAGTCTCACCTTTATTTTTTTGTCTTCATAAGGAAGTTGATCTAGCTTTAAGACTCTGCATGTTGCAACCTTACTGAATTTTTCACTTGCTTCATTTATTTATTTATTTATTTATTTTAACTTTTTTATGCTCATATCTATTTTAATATCTTTGTTTGATATTCGTACTGCTATACGGTGTATAAGAGCAACCGAAACAACCAAATTTCCCCTTGGGGATTAATAAAGTATTTCTAATTTCTGAAATAGATTTGTAAAGATTGATAAATTGAAAACAAGTTCTGTATAAAGCAATAAATAAATAAAATTTATGAAGTGTTTATTCATTTATTATGAGGGTGTTTTTTTGTTTTTGTTTATATAAAGGTTGTGCATCCAGGTGCTTACAGAGATTTTTTTTTCAATGTTGACTTTAGATTTTAAAATAGGACTTCTATGTAAATATTTTTTACTTTTCCTATGAATAATGAAAGCTGGGTAAAGAATTTTAATTTAATTGCAGTATTGTGATCTGATTTGTAAGGTCCTTTATAATTACGGTTTATTGATATTTGAAATGATCCTGCAAGCCACAGTGAGACACAGGGAAGGCTGCAAGTGGTTCTGGGGTGCATTTTCCCCATCCTGGCATAAGAGGACCTGCAATCCCAAACTTTGTTGGGGGATCTAATGCGGTCCCTCCCCTCAAAATGCTTGATCACAAATAAGATTAAAGAGGAGTCAGATACATTAATACATCCCCACATACCCACAAATAAAAATTCTCTAAGCAAACACCATCATCTTAAAAGAATTATTTCAAACAATATAATGCAAATGTTTAGTATAACAAGAAAAGCAATAAAAAAATAAAAATGTATGTAAATAAGTGACTGACTAATTCATGATTATTTTATTTTCCTTGGTAAATCAACCCAAGCCAACTCCTAACCCCCTGACATTTCCATTATCATCATTATTTGACATGTTTGTTACACATATGAATGAAAAGCAGAATTGTTATTGTATTCTTATTCTTATTCTTATTATTGATATTATTATTATTATTTATTTAGTTTTTTTTTTACTTTATATGTTCCAGTAAAAAGGCATATAGGCAAACATATCAGCTTAATTAGGATACGTTGTGAAACTCCTTTAACCATTTCTTTTACACCCTTTTAACATTTGCTTCCATCAAACCCTTGGTGCTGTGTAAACCCCTCCATTTTATGACCCTGTGTTCCTCCTGTATTTTTTTGTTTACCTTGAGTGAAGAATATCTCTCATTACAGTTTATCAATCTATTTCTCATAATAAATAATTTTTACTTATCTTATATGGTGAGGTAGAGATTATCTATGCTATTTTCAGCATTTCTTTGTTGTCATTTTCATATCAGTAAGAAAAAAAGGGTAATTGCTCTTCCTCCTGTTTTAACTTTTATTCAAATAAATGTTGTTATGAATAACTGGAATGAAGGTGTAAATGAGGAGTGCTGTGGCTCATTATGAAATCTTTATTGAACACATTAGACATAAACAATAAGTTTATGGTACATTACACAGACTGGATTAGTAGGTAGAAGTATATTTCCGCTCCGGAGCAGAGGGGGCGGTGTTTCAATTACTCCGTTATTTTCTACTTCATCACAAAACACAAACGAAGAAGAGATAAACTGGGCAAGAAGAAGAAGAAGACTGTTTTGATTCCTTCCACTATTTATCTTTTAAGACATACAACAACAAAATAACTACCACGAATAGTATGTGAAGATGTGACAGTTCATGTCTACAATTTTTCGCACACGTTGTTTTTATCAAATCAAAGACGGTGAAGTGGACGAAGAAGAAGGCTAGCTGTGCCGTACGTGGACTCTCCGCCATATTGGAAGTGGCACCGCAGAGATGCCTCACTCCTGTTCGGCTTGGAGCTGTACGAACCGCAGCACCGTCCAAGCCAGATCACGGGGAATTACCTTTCACTGGTAATAATCAGTATTTGTTTTGTGTAACATACAATTCACGGCTAATGTAATAATTCTCGCATGAGCTCAAGCCAGACTCAGAACAATGTTAAACTAAATTATTTTGATTATTTTATGAAGTGGAGGTTTGTTTGTATATGAAATCTGACTGTTTCTTTCTTTCTTAAATTCACCATTCTGATTTTTGTTACAGCTCTTACAATTAGGCAACCTTACATCACTATGCACTTGACAATAGTTTCCTTTAAGTTTTATAATCATTAATGACACTTTCTGCCATCCCATACAGTGCTCCTCCACAGCTTCTACTCAAGGAACTTACTTTTTAGCCCATTTATCAGGTTTTAAGATATGTATTTGCATATATACATTTTTTTTTTCTCCTGTTTGCTGATGATTAAACTGTTAAATTGCCATCATCTCTTGTTTTTTTTTTCAGATGTTAATTATCAAATCTATCAAACAAGAGTCAACAGCAGAATAAGTTGTTTGGCATTGGCAGAGAAGATCTGGCAATTTTTTTATGGACACTTTTTTTTAATACTGAGCTCTACTGCTCATCCCACAAATGCAAGTTCCTTACAAATGTCTCTACATTTAATTTATAAATTAACAGACTTTCCAACAGTATAGCAATACAAAGACTTGTTCTTTTACATACACCATTCCCTGTGTGGAACTTTTTAGCTACTTGTTATGTGAACCCAAAATCTTGACAGCAGCCAACTAAAGACAAAAAGTAACGTAATAACTAGCCCCATTATGATAATTTACTGTAAAGCTATCTCATTTTTGGACATTGTTGCCCCTAATCCTACCTGACACACCAGATGGGCTGTTCAGAGTATTTCACCAGTCCATTTGGAAAGAGTCCATAAAAAGTCTTTGGGGAGCGCAGAACCTTTAGAAAGCATATCTGGCAGGTGATTGGACTATCGTTCTGTCAATCACATTTATTATGGACCAATCATATAATGTAGTAGGCTGGCGCTACTGCGTTACAGACAGGAGCCACTTCGTAAAACAAACTCTTGTCAAAACATGTCGGAGTTGGAGCGACAGTATACTTCCTACAGAGAAGTTTGTAAGGCTGCGATTTGTTTTTCATCAATCACATTCATTACAGGCCAATCAGATAATAAAGTAGGTAAAATGTAAGCCACTTCATAGAACAAACTCTCTCCAAAACATGTTGAAGGTGGAGTGGAAATATCCTTTATACCAAGAAATGCTTTCTGTGTTATTAGTCTTTTATTTAATAAAGAAATGCTGTTAGTTCTGATTAAACTGCTACTGAAGCTGTTAGCATCCATTTACATCAGAACTGGGAAGAGGGAAGTGGGAATGATGTCATATCGAACTTATCAGCGTTCCTGTTGCAAGTCAGAAAAATACTCGCCGATCTGTAGGCATTGTTGGCACACCATGCGTTGTAGTTCGCCCATACCACATGAAGAATGTAAACAATACTATAGCAGCATTTCTATATATAAAAATCAAACAATACTATGTATATGGCTGATTTAGTGCAACAAACACTAGTCAGAAGTGCTAATAAATGGAATACTACTGGAGCTTAATAACTGTTTACACTGGCGACAGCCATCTTCGACTGTCAACTTGGGGGTGGTGAGGATACCCAGTAGGAAATTCCAACCTTGGGGGCGTTCTAGTTGAAAATTCCCACTCGGAACTTGGAAATCCCGGCTTCCCAGTACAACTGGAACCCAGCATAAGCCATCACTTCCTGCTGTCTTCTCTCTCTAATCTCCCACCTCTTCCTGGTTGACGCTGATTGGGCCATGCTGCTTTGGCCGGAGCGTAAATGTTGTAGATTGGAGCTTGGTAAGATGGGTCTGCCTGATTACAGACATGAAATCAGGGGGATCCAGCTGCTGCACAAGGTTACTCTACTCTACTAATTCCTCAGAAACACAATATTATCACAGTAATGTATTACACGTTTGTAGTTACTGCCAACATCATTACAATAACATAACAGTTTAGTGCATTTTGTTAAAAAAATATTCCTTTTTTCCTTTTTTCACATTTCAAGTTTTCCTAAGAACAAGGATCTGAGGAAGCAGTGGGAATTGGCCCTCAGGAGAAAAGGTTTTACTGCCAATAAGTCGACCAGGCTCTGCAGCGCGCACTTCAGACAGGAAGACTTTGACACAACAGGTCAGACGGTCCGGATCAGAGAGGGAGTTATTCCTTCTGTCTTCAGTTTCCCAGCTCATCGACAAAAGGTAGGCGTATCACTGGGCTGTAATGAATACAGGTGCATGAAAAAATACAGCTGTTTTCCCCACTCTTTTTAAATTTTAACTAATTAACTCTTGTATGTTCTCACTGAAAATCTTGTGATGATTAGGAATTATCACATACTATGACTTTCCTGTATTATCCTGTCAGTATAAAGATAGGGCATAAATAAATCACTAATGTAACCTGTCAGAAATGAAGGGTGCCATGGTTCTTATAATCTACTAAATGGGTTTTGAAAGGTGTCTTACATTTTCCATTTAACTTCAGAACGTCTTCATAGTACCAAAAGGATGTTTTAGAGATAAGCTTAGCAGAGTGTTTGCTGCAGTCTGTTAGTTTTTCTTCTACTGATGATAATCTGTGTAGAGCAATTGTTCAGGGTCAGTTTGGGCTGTGGTTGTAGGGGGCTGATGGGATATTCTTTTCCTAGGGCCTATAATCCCTGACATTATTATCATGAAGTTACATTGACGATCATTCAGAACCAGAGGTAGAAGTAACAAATTACAAATGCTCACGTTACTGTAATTAAGTGTTTTTGTTTTTTTTGGGTACTTGTTCTTTTATGAGTATTTTTTTCAAGTGCATAATTTTACTCATACTTGAATATGATTTACACCATGTGTAAACTACTTTTAAAATCAAAACTGAGTACACCCACTCTTTTCCCCCTCACCAAAAATGCAAAAAATGCAAAAAAAGCAGTTTGCCTATAGATCTAATGTCATTATAATAATGTAGAGCAGTGATTCCCAACCAGGAGTATGCAAGCACATTGCAGGGGGTACGTGGAAACATTTAATAACTTATTTCCAACGTGGAAGTACTGAGGTAAGCCTGTCAATAAAATGGTAAGTGTGCACTACTACTAGTTTCCCCGGGGAGACGATAACCTGTGGCACAGGTTATTGTCTTTTACAGACACTTCCTGAGTGCTTGTTGCTCTGGCGTCAATGTAAATGGGCTGGTTTCACTGAGTCATTTGCCAGAAATTCACCTCAAAAGAAGCACTGAGGCTGCGGTGGGTCTGCAGACGTAGAAGTGAATCCATATAAACCAGGTTGATTAAGTTCTACTTTTGAAGAATCATCAACACGTACGAGTGAGGGGGTACTCATGGTATGACAAAAGACTCAGGGGGCACACAAGACAAAAAAGGTCCACAGGTGCTGCTGTCTTCATTTTAAGGTTCAAATGTGTTTTGGGGCTCCAGAGAGACTTTTGTGGTGGGAGTGACATGCAAAATGGCTCTTTTGATTGGGAAGGTTGCAGACCCCTGGTCTGAGACTTTAAGACACTTACCTGCCTGTTGCTCACAGTGTATTGGGAAAAGTTTAAACTGTTCAATGGAGGTTCACAAACATTTTTGTCATTCTTTTAACAAACAAAACTCCTGCTTTATATCCACATTTTTTCTCAAAACAAATTGCCTAGGTGTAATTTTTCTCTACATTGTTCATCTGAGAAATGTGCTTTGAACATAGATATTTTATACATGTGAATCGAATCAAATGCTGCTATTGACGGTACTTGTACTTGAGTACAAATAATCAGTGCTCCTTCCACCTCTGGACAGAAACTTCTGCTGGCTTTTCCACATTATTCTACAGTTTGAGATGAACCTGCAGAAATTCTACATCGCCCTGCTATTTTCTTTCCCTTCTCTGAAAGTTATGAAATAAATAATTTATTTTGTATTTCATTGTAGACACATAAATCTAGATAAGTTCTTTCATCAGTATTTCTCCTCCCATTAAGCCACTGGCAACCAGGACAACCTTGACCTCCAAGAGGGCTCAGCAGAAGCTGTCAGTGGACCGCGCCCAGCCCGTCATAAAGTCTGAACCTGCACCAGGACCAAGTTTTAGTGTTACAGTGAGTACCTGCTGCGCTCTGGACAGCTGTGAGCACAATGACTGCGGTCATGTTTAAGTCATACATCCTTGAAACACACGCACATGTTTCAGGCAGTTGGATTGAGGCTTGATGAGATTAATCCTCAGGTCCCGTTGGTCCTCTCTGGTGACCCAAATGTTTTATTATTATTTTTCCGGTGATAATCTGTATGACATGTAACAAGACTTGTTTGTGTTTACAACTTTTAAAATTTGAGCTCCATCTACAATAATATGGACATTATCACTCTATTTGATTATTATACTTAGCCTCTTAAAGCCCCTGAAAACAAAAATCAACAAAAACTCGGGCTGATCTTTGCACGGTTTTTGAAATATCATCACTTTAGTTTTTGAGGGTGGTCAGACAACTGGATGTTAAATGGGTTGACTTAGTCATTTATGATGTTATAAATACTTTGACCAGGAAGAAAATAAACACCAAGTCCAGCTCACTCAGTCAACAAAAAGTTTAGTCCTGAAAAATCTTCACTGTAAAATAAGCTTTTTTAGAACAGGATTTTCTAATACAAATGATTTTTGAACTTTAATATTCTATTAAATTCTAAAAATTTCAAGTTAAGTTCCAGAGTCTTCAACAACAGCCACATTCAAACTCATTCAGACTGCGATTATAATCATTTGGCCCCTGAAGAATAGAAATACAATTAGCTCTTGTTATACGCTTTGATTTTGGACCAGGCTTCATAGTTTTGACTATTTTCTAGCAGATTACCCTACTTTCCCATTAAGTACCACAAACCTTTGACAAAAAAGTACCAAATCTATTTTATTTACAGCCATTGACACGCCTCGGACTGTGTCAATCCAAAAACAAAATGATTTTTCTGGTACATTCAAACTAATTAAAACTAAGTGCCTTTCCTTCATGAAAATATCAATGAAGAACCTGACAGACCAGGTTGACCGATCAATATATGTCACTAGTCCATCTGGGTAACAGCCCACAAAAAGTGTTCAGGGAAGGCAGAACTTTTAAAAACATATCTGTCAGGTGATTGGACGATTGTTCTGTCAGTCACATTCATTACGGGCCAATCAGATAATATAGTGAATAAAACGTGAGTCTACTTTCAAGCACGCTGATTGGGCTGTGCTGCTTTGGGCTGAGCACTATCATTGTAGATTTAATGCTTGGCAAAACGGATCTGTCTGATTACAGACACTGAATCAGGTGGATCCAGCTGCACTGCAAAGTGAATCAGTGATACAATGTAGACAAACTGGTACATAAAAGATTAAACTTCTGATGATGTGTATTTTGTTTTATTTGTTAAGAGGATTGTAGTTAGACACAAACTTGGAAATGCGAAAGTAGAACATAAAAAAATAAAATATATTAAAAAATTCCTAATTTCCAGAGGGAGTCCTCCCATGAGATTTATAAAGTCCTATCTAATCTAATCATACTATTAATAAGTAGAATATTTAAGGCTGTTTTCATATGTCAACATTTAAGATACAGTGTGCCAAGTGTGCTTTTTCTTTCAGCTGACACAGCAGAAAAATAATGCACTAAAATCAGTTTTACTGGAAATCGTATGCATGTCTCATACTGTGTTAAATAAAATAAACATTTTCCTCCTAGGATTTTGTACATGGGAAATAAATCTTTTTGTTTTCATAAAAATATAAGCCATCATGCACTCAAACTGGCTTATAGTATGAGTGTAGGGCTGGGTAATATATTGATTAAATCGATTAATTCAAATTATTTTCTGATGAAAATTAAAAAATTAAAAACCGAGAGTTTTTTCTTGACTTACTTCAATTGTAAGTTGTTGCAATTTTTGAAAATATAAATACTGAAATTTACAGTTTTCATAATAGGAGGTCCTGTCAAGTTCTGCACAAGCACATGCTTCGGCTTGCATTTGTTTTTTTTTAATGAGATTAAATACTGTTTAGAGAGTTACATGTTAATTTACTGTGGAAATAGCTCAGCTTTCAGCATTTATGTAAAATTTTATAACATGCAGTTTAACTTACATGGCGGTAATTCTGTTTAGGTTTTTTTTTTTTTTGACAGGGAAAAATCGTGTTGTGGACAAAAATTGGGGATTTTGTTTTTTGGCCCAGCCCTATATGAATGGTGTATCTACTGAAAGTAAATACTTTTCCTGATCAATAAAAACACCTGAAGTTGGTCAGAATACTTGATGCAGTGAACCAGAACATAATATTGAATGAGGATCATCTTCTGGCTCTTCTGGGATGCAGTGTGCTTTTTATTATTTAAGCTATTTATTCAACTTTATTCAGAGAGAAGGCCGACTGAAACCACATGAACTATCCATGAGCTGTCCAGCAGTCTGACGTGAAGCAAACACTTCTTAAATATCTCCATGTCTCTCACAGGATCACTCCTATGCACTGCCCACATCTATTGAACTCAGAGCCAGACTCAATGAAGCCTTGGCGAGGATAGAGACTCTGGAGAGAGAGAAGAGGAACACGAGGGTTCGAGAACGGAGGGCGAGGAACGCGGTACAAGGTCTCCTGGAGGTTCTGAAGAGGAAGAAACGCATAAATGAAGAGCTGAGAAAGAAACTGGATTTATTAATGAAAGAAAATAAAAAAGGTTCAGATAAATAAATGTCTAAATTTATATTATATCAGAACAATTTCAGAGCAGAAACAGATATCTGTGGTCTGAAGCTCTCAGTCCTTGTAATGTATTGATCAGTAAGGCATAAACTGACTTCCCTAATGGACACATTTATTTTAGAAGCCTTTGCAGTGGTACAAAACAGAAACAAGTAATATTACACTCAACTTATCTTGTTATTCTGAAAATGAGCTCATCAGTCTAGAATAAAACCATAGTTATTTGGTGATATTTCCTCTGAAATGAGAGAAATGTGTTTAAAAAAGTCCTATTTTATTTTACATGACAGCAACAATGCAGGGGTCTTTTACATTATTTCATTTAGCTTGTTCAGTCTTTGCAGCTCTCTGTTCCTCAGCCTTCTTTGGAATAAGTGATTATATGAAATGATGTTACACTTTTCATGCTGTTGTGTTATTCTTGTAGAGAAAGGCTTGATTGTCTCGGTCATCTCCAGGGACAATAGGGGTGTGCAGTCTCTGCCAATGTTATCTTGAAGAGGTTCAGGCTAAAAGCCTGTGCACCCTTGTATATATTTACTTTTTAACCATGAAATGTGTACAATAAAACTGTTTATATTTTTATTGTGTATTTAATGTCATCTTTTCATCTACATGTGGTGGTTAAAAAGTCTGTGAAAGTAAGTGCTGTCCCACTTTCTCTGTTTTTATTGAGCAGTTCAGTGTTAGTTTCGGCAACACTTTTTAATTTAGTTTTATAGTCTTTTGCCAAAAATATATTTTAGTTTCAGACATATAGTCATCTAAATTCTTTTAAGTTTAGTCTAGTTGATGAAATTTCACAACATTTTAGTCGACTAAAATATGCTGATAATTTAGTCGACTAAAATATGAAGTGTAAAGGGTAAGGCATTTTTAATGTTTCTTTGAATTTACAAAGTCTTGTTTTACACTTGGATAAAATGAAACATCTAATAACCCCTTACTGAATGCTAGCAAAGTTTGAATGTATAATTGAACAGAAACAAATTGAACTTTTGTGTGAAATGCAGTCACCTTTATTTAGGCTACCTGGCAGAGCATCTCAGTTACAATACCAGAACTGACAACAAACAGTGAACCTGCTCTACATGAATATATCAATTCATAAAGACAGGAGCTCTGATTGGATCGCTCCACAACTTACCCCACCACCACGAAGGTAAGGCAGTTGTGATTGGATGTCCGTCATAACTCATCCAACCTTTCAATACAACCAAAGTAGCTGTGATTGGATATATTCCTAACTTGTCCCTACTTTCTTCATGACCAAATTAGGTCTGATTGGATTAAGTCTCTGTCAAACATTTTCGTCTAGTTTTTATTTGTTGAGGAAAATATCAGTTAATTTAGTTTTAGTTTTTGTCCATGTGCGCTTGTTTTTATTAGTTACTATCTAGTTTTCGTCAGGGGAAAAAAGGTTGTTAAAAACAATGACGGATATAGTCCTCAAAATTAGGACTGTCATGCACGTCTACATTTCATTCTTTCCTTAAAATCAATCCTGTTTTAATCACTAGGAAAATGCTGAAGTTCCAGACTTACTGAGGGACGCCTGTGAGGTCAGTGTTTCTCCAATAATGGGGTGCAACTTGCCTATGTAAGGGGCACGAGCCAATTGGGGCATCAGCTTCCTGGAATTTTGGTTGCCCACCCCATGTGTCAAAATTCTGCACTGTAATTGGCTACCTGTCATGTCAGAGGTGGATTTTATGTAAAAATCAATGTGGGCTGTGTAACAGGCTGCTGTCGACTTTATTAGCTTAGTGTTTTTTAACAGGAGATTCTGAGTTTTTAGAGCCTGAAATTTTGAGTCGCTACTTATTTTTACAAGACAGAATAACGTAGGGCTGGACAATATATTCATTTAATTTAGAATTATTTTAGCTGCAGATTTGACAAATATAAATCAAGTTTTTTTTCCCCGACTTCATTCGTCACTCATTTCCCCACGCCTGTTATTGCTTTGTGAAAATAGTGCTGATGTCAGTCTTGATGTAAATGAACCTGTCAAAATAGATCATTTACCTTTGACTATAAAGTTACTGCCTGTTCTCCAAGTCTGGGAGGTAAATTCAGTTAAGATAAAGAAGATTATTGATCAAATTAAGGGAAAACTTGTTTCATGTTTTCTTTCTGCGATTTGCATTTGTTTTTCTTTGAGAGAGAAAAAATAAATTAAAATCAGATTTCGAGTTTTGTAAGGCGAAATCTTTGATTTTACTTTAAGGCCATATTGCCCAGGCCTTGATTGAGGGTTATACCAATTATATTTTAACAAGGACATTTACACTTCTGTGTTTTCACACTAATACCCGAGAAATTTGTACTCACATTTGGATTTATTTGTAAAAATCTTATGTTCATCCTTTAATTCACTTTGTCAGTAGTGGTTGGTTGGTAATTGAGAACAACTGTGTTGCACTTGGAAGTTTCTTTTCTTTCTTTTCTCATGAAAAAAAACAGTCCCACGAATCCATAGAATTAGAATTAATTTATTTGGACAAAGTAACATGTTGGAATAAATGCAGGCATTCACCGTCCGAACACGAGATAATTGTGATTCATCTGTACAACCAGAGAGTTTATTACAGGGAGGGATGTTGGTCTGTCATGGTGGCTCTTCACTCCTCAGCTTCGGGCTCTCTCCACTCTTTGGGCATGACCTTCCCAACAGGTGAAAAATTCCAGGTGATGCCAGTCTGAGTCAGCACCTGCAAAAAGACGCAACACGGGTTTACCCTCAGCAACGTCTCCCTCTTTCTGACCTTTTAACCGAAGTCCAATCTGCACTAAAGTTAAAGAACTAAAATAAACTGATTTTATACAAAAGTCAGAAACAGATCACAAAGGTTTAAGTCTTATTTTTAATAATTAAAATTCACATACCAGTATCTGAAAACATCAAGCTAAGATCCAACAAAGCAACAATGAAAGACTAACTAGACCAACATACAAATATAATGACATGCTTTGCTCAAAGTTAAATATAAAAATGGCCTTTTGTTTTTGTGTTTTTATAGGACTTAAACAACTTTTTTTTTTTTTTACTATGAATGGGCACTGATTGGGAATATTCAATATTTTATATACAGTGCTTCATAAATTTATTAGACCACCACCAGATGTAAGGTTTATGCCACAGTTGCCCTAAATTAACAGCATTGGTAATTAAAAACAAATCATTTTTTATGTTTCTGTAATGGTTAGTGCACCAGTATGTAGAAGCTCTTTAACTGAAATAATGTTGCTAAAATAAACTTAATATTTTTATCCATGAATTTTCAAATTTACTGTTTTAAAAAGGAAAATAGTAAAGCATATTATTTCTTGATTAAGATGTCAAATTGTAGTTATTTACTCACATTCCTGAGCAGAATGTCCAATAACAAAAACATTTTCATCTTTAAAACATGTTTTTGAAGGATTTCTTAAACAATGTATATAAATGTTGGTAATACGGTATGACTGACAAAATGCATCTAAATGATGTTTGAACCCCACTTTTAACTACAGAAGTTGTATTTTGCATTCATTTTTCTCTAACACACTAAAATGCAGACCTTGCTGACTACTTTCAACACTTTTCATAAGCAAAGGATTCAAGGTTTTAATTGAGACAATATGAGGTAGTTAACGGCTTGTTGTAAACATACTCTCAGCACAGCACAGAGGAGCAGGAAGGACGGTGCAAAAATGGGGTTATATTCACCATTTTAAATGTTTGAAGCCTCACATTTCACAAGTCACGTTTAAGATCTTATAAGACTTATTTAAGGAATTGCAGGAACCCTAGGAAATGAGCCCTTCAAGGAATAATCATATTAATCATTCTTAACCTCCACTTTAAGTCAAAGTTTCCTGCTGTGCTCCTGAGAATGAGATCGCTGCCCTCCCCAAAAACAGCACAAAATGGTCTTTATTCAAATACTTCTTAAAAGGACTTGTACTTGGACTCATACACTATGATGCACTTTTATTGTGTGATTTGACAGGACATCCCTACTTACATAGGCCCAAATAGCTGTGCAGAAGACTGCTCCTCCGACCATCAACCCGTTGCCGTACTTGGCGTGGAATTCTGGGGAGGTGGTGGATCCATGCCTCACCTGCCTTGCGGCCTGACCTGGACAACAACAACCAGAACCAAATTCATGACAATGAAACAAAAACTAAACACTTAAAACTGTGTGAGAGTAGTTTGCTCCTTCATTAGTGATTATGTGGACCTACATATCTTATCCTACAAATTAATAAATAGAGGATGCTATTTTATTATAAATGAAAAGCACCCCTCAGGTGAATCAGCTGGATAATCGTCATTTGTTCTTGTCATTTCATGGTAAAGCAAGTTAAAACAACTCTCTACAAATAATGATAGTTTGTTCTTTTATTTCAAAACAGAAAAGTTAGATAACAGGATTAAAAAATGCTTATTTCCCCATAAATAATCTGTTGATGTGATGCTGTTCATAAATATTAACTATCACATGCAAACAGATACACAGTGATGAAGCAGTGTGGCCTCATTTGACTTCCTTTAGACCAGCAGTCACCCACTGACTGTAGATCACAGTTTAATTTAAACCTGAGGAAAACATAAAATCTGCTGTTGAAGATCTAAAATTACACTGTTAACACCAGACCATTTAGTAAGACAAAATATAATAGTAATTAAACAGGAAAAAAAAACAAATCTTAACTTTATATCTGATTAGTACATCTTCTTCCCAATAAATAAGTGAATATTTGTCTACAAATGTTTCATGTATTCATGTTTAAGGCAGTGCTAAATGAACTAAAAACATGAAGGCCAAAAAAGTTTGAAGCAAAAATATGCAACCTTTTCTCCTTGAGATGGTAGCCACTGATGATCTGATGGTACAAAAATGGTACAAAAATGGTCTAAAAGGGAATACAGCATCTTTTGTAGTCTTTTGTTCAGCTTCTTGCACAATCACTTTCTCTTTTACAAGCTTGATCTGTATACCTCCTTCTCCATCTGTTCATCCCCCCCTGTATTAAATAACGCAATGACAGGCAAACTGGCTTCTTCTTAGCTCAGGGCTGGTTTGTGATCTTGTGCTTTGAAATAGTGCGTAAAACATGGCTTGGACATGAACTGTCAGGTTTTGCTCAAGCACTTTTAAGTTTGTTTTGTTTATTTGAGTTTTAAACTGTGAAAATAGTGCAGGTTTCAGAGTTTATGCAGACAAGCCTACCTACGTCCAAACTCCAAAATGAACATTTGATAAAACATTAAAGCGAACACTTTTAGGTAAAGGAGGTAAATTCAGTTTAGTTTTAGGAATAGATGTTGATAACGTTAGGAAAAACAACTTGTTTTATTAAGTTTCTGTGTCACTATGAGTTTTTTTTCTTTTAAAGAAAAAAATCAACTGCAAATTAAGTTTGTGATAAAAAAAAAAATGGGAATTTAATTTTTATTCCACATTGTCCAGTCCGAGCTTGAACTTATTTTACTATATATGACAAATAACGCTCTGTGGTCATGGGGATGTAATTAGTATACCTCTTGGTATACAAATGTGCCTTTTACACATTAAAACTTGTATGATTTTTTTAATAGATTTTATTCTATTTATTTGCAAATGTTGAGGCAGTGCATAAATAGTGCTTTGACATTAAATGCTGTCAAACTAGTAAACGGTAAAGATGAATGTTATATATTTTAGACCAGATTGTTAAACTACAGTTTTCTTAATGTTTATGGTAACACTACTTTTCAATAGTTTATTATAAAGCAAACTGAGTTAAGCTCTGGAGTCCATGTCCTTCCTGCACTGATGTTGACACAGTTAGTCAAGGATGTCCTCATTTACCCTCTCTTATATATCACTTGGTTGAATGTCGTGCTAGTCACTTGTTAAGTTTAGAGTGTATTCTTCATTTAAGTACATGAAGGTATCGCTGCACGACGATACGGAAATTGAAATAAAATGCCGATAACAAAAAATGGAGTCAAGTCTGTTCGACACCATTTTAATAGAGTGTAACGTAAAGACGTCTTCAAGCGGCTCAATACCTTAAATCCAGGCCAGCTTTCGTGTGGCACTGTACTTTAACTAAACTAAAATAAATGTATTAAAGACCTCACACGACGTTTGATTTAGTTGCTAATGTTAGCAGTGAGCTGTTGTTGTTAGCACGCCGGTCGCGGTCACACACCAAGGCAGGCTTAAAAATCCTGAATCTGGCTCTTATTAACTAAATACGTGAAGCTTATATTTAAACATATGCTAGTCCTACTTCGATATCGAGTTTACTTACTTGAGATGTTGACAGCAGCCTTTGCAAACCTGAACATGTTGCCTCGCCTGGGTCGCTTGACTTACCCTTGAAGAATTGACTGTAAAACCAATATGGCCGCCGCACGTAGGCACAGCGGAAGAGACGTCGAATGTGTTGCGCATGCGCATGCATGACCTTACAAGGATAGATGTTAGTTTTGCGGTGAAATGCGCACTTTGAAAGGAGAAAAACAGCCCAGAGAGAGCACAAATTCGACATTAGTAAGTACTTCAGTGTCATTTATTAATATGAAGGCGTTTGTAGTTCAATTTACTAGTGTTAAAATCTTGATAGGCTTCTATCTATGTACGACGTGTCAGGATGGCCGAGTGGTCTAAGGCGCCAGACTCAAGGTTCATACCTTCCGACTGAACGGGACTTCTGGTCTCCGAATGGAGGCGTGGGTTCGAATCCCACTTCTGACACATATCTTTTCTCCTTTACTGCAACTACATCTGTCTTCATCTTCATCCATTGTACCCTGCTATTAGCTAAAAGCATGTTTGAGGAGCATCGTGCTGTTTTTCATACTTATTTTGTTGTAATTTGTAAACACAGTCTAATCATTGTATCTGTTTTATAAGACCTACAAAAAGACTATCCTGACACCCTAGAGCAAGGGTGGGTAACCGGTAACCTGGGGGGCCACATGTGGCCCTCTGCCTCACCCAATGAGACCTGCCTGTTCTTTCCAAAAATGAAAAAACTGTAAACATGAAGAAAACATGACAGAATCAGTCAAAAAAAAGCTTCAACCTGAGACACCAGTATAACACCATGCTTAAGTAAGGATATTTAATTAAAGAATTTACTTTTTCATGATTTTTTCTCTAAAGCTCCTTTTTTTGTAATGTTAGAATAAAGTAGGAGGTGTTGGTAAATACTATAATCAGGAGAAAATTGTGCAGGTAAATTAATCTTTCCTCAAAAAATGGTCAGCACTTATTGTTTTACTGCATTTTATTAATCAAACTTTATTTATAAAGTGCTTTTCATACATAAAATGTAACTCAAAGTGCTTTACACAGAAAAATAAAAACATTCCCTCAAACCCACCAACCCACCCCTATTTTAAAAGAGGTTTTAATTCTCAATCAAGGTCTCTAAATTATGAATCGTTACTTGTGCTTGAGTTTGAGTATATAAATGTTGGTAGAATCCTTTTTTTCCCCATTGTGGATGTCTGTCAGTTTGTAAAAATGTGTCCATCTGCAGTGAGAAACAGGCTTTTTGTGGCCCACACGGTTATCACAGTTGCCTATCCCTGACTGTTTCACTTATCTATGAAATGTACTTCTCAAAAAAGTTTGTTAATGTTATATCAGTTGATTTTTCTCCCCTTTAATAATACCAATTGATATTGTATTCTACACTGTTGAAAAGTCTGATTAATCAACTTTACCACATGAAACAATTTGAAGGCTTGTGCATTAATGGCACAGCTAATCGTATGGGTAGTGCCCAAAAATGTGCCAAAATCCCCTTTTGCCCTGGAAGAAAGCCTATGGTTCCTCAGTGAAGAACAGGTGAAGAACCAGCCTTTTTGAGGTGTTGTCTTCCTGGGACACCCACTTCACGGTCCGTCTTTGGCTTCACTAGTCTCATGAAACTTGGTCCTGTGATTGGACATGGTACCAGGGCTGACACCAGATAATACTGCCACTCTGTTTACCAGAACACCAGGTTCGTGTTACAGGGGATTTTGGGACATTTTTGGCCACTACACACACGCTTAGCTGTGTTGCTCATACCATGAAGGCACAGTCCTTAGAAGTTGTACCTCGTTGTAAAGGTGACTATTCGGGCTTTTCAACATTATAAAATACCACAACAATTGGTATTATGGAAAGGGGAGAAATACTCAACTAAAATAACATTTCCCAACTTTTTTTTAAGAAGTATATTTCTTTTACATCAGGGCAACAACCCCAGGTCAGTTAGAAGTTTCCAGTCACTTCTCAGTTTCAGAACAAATAAACCCACGCCTGTAGCTCTCACTTTTTTCATCCTCAGAGGATTCTGAAAAGCTATGCATGAAGGATCAGCCTAATGACTAAGGAATGGGGTGAATCCATCTTTAAGAAGACAGCAATCTTTGGTACTGATTTTTAATTATTTTTAATACTTAAAGGTTTTTTTACTGACTTAATAATTAATCAAGTTTTCATACATTTTAAAACCCAGTTTTTGTTGCAATAATAAAAACACTAAGGCTTAATTTTACAGTTTTCTTTATTAAAATCATTTTTTAGGATAACACTTAGCTGGCATTTACACAGCATTATGAAACTGTTCCCTCATTACATCTTTTTTAGGAATTGTGACAGTCATGGTTTTGTTGTAGAAAATATCAAGATTATTCAACACAGCATTACAGTTAGATAAACACTCATTTAACATAACAACAGGGTTAAAATCAATATTATATCCTTTCACATTGAGCCTCTGAAATATTTCAGACACATTTATGGATGGACAGGTCTTTTTCATTGCAGCCTCAAACTGTAAAACACTGTTAATGCTTGAAGTCTGTCTTGAAGGGACTAAATAGATGTTCAGGGTTTAAGCTCCAGAGTCGTTTTTGATTTGGCAGGAAGCTAACGAGTTGAGACTGTGTGGTAAAAGTTTTAACGCTCTGTGAGGAATGTCTTACCAAAATGTGCAACAAAGATCAGTGTTATGATTTACCTTTTAAGAAATGCTTTGTTTCAATGTTGGATTTGGTGTCAAACAAACCACAGGATGAACTGGAGATAAATGGAATGACAACATAGATGCCTGAATCGAAAACTTACATTTCTAACACCCAAAATTCATCAGTTTGGCTGTTCTGATTGTTCCTGTGATGGCTTTTCCTTTAAGTATGAATCACGTGGTAGTGGCCTGACTCAGTGTGCACCGGGGACAATTAAAAGGTTTATTTGGAAAGGTCAGTGCATACTAACTAACAACACTAGCATGTAATTACTAAGTACAATGTCTGATAACTGCCATTTCCATCCAGTGCTCCTGAATTCACCACTGAAACTGAAATACTGACAATGAGAGCTCTGTTTCCTGTCATTTTCAGCCTTTAGTGTTATTTTAGTTTAAAGAAAATCATTGCACATTACTCTCCAGGCCTAGTCTTGATTCTCCAGAAAACAAAAATCAGTTTGTATGAAACAAACCAGAGCAGTAAATACTAAATCTCATTTATAAGCTTGGGCTGACAAGATTATTTTTATTGCTGATTAAATATCTTCAGGAGTTGATTGTAAAAAAAAAACAGGGTCAAAAGTCAGACACTTGACTTGCAGTGACTTTTCCAAAATGATGCTCTTGATTCGACCAATTGGATCGTCAATTTATGGTTTTGTTATCACAGTTAGGGCGACACAATATGTGACAAAATCTCAAATGATCCACTGAAGATGGTGGTTGAGAAAAGCAGATATGTTTGGGTCGACTGATCCAATCATGTTTATTTCTTGCTTAACTGATGGCAGACTAAACTTCAGGCTAGAGAGTGAAATGAGGATTAATTAGACTTGTGGATGTAATTTGCACACGTTTGGTAAACAGAGTTTCAGTAAAAACAGGTTATACTAATAGGATCTATGTATTTGCTCTGGTGTTTAATAATCCAGCCTCTAGATGCTGTTTTACAGCATTTCGCCACTTGACTCCAATATATTCATCACCTTCGCCATGGACATTGATAAAAAAAAAAATCAGATAAATTAAAAAATTCTCAACTGATTTTGATGGAATTTTCAGGGAATGTGGGTCATGGCGGTGATCCAAATCTGGATGCAGATTCAGGAAATTTCTGAAGAAAATAAATTTGACAAAATCGGAGGCTTGCTCTCTCTGAGCACTATGAGATACAGTATTTCAATCACTTGGACAGAGAGACAGGTTTATCTTTGTTGCAGTGACCATGTTTTACATAAATCAAACTGGTGATCAGAAGCTGTATTTTTATAGGTATAACATTGTGGGTTCTTAATTAGGAATGGGAATGGTAGGATTTCATTGATACCAATGCCATTTACCTTTCTACTTACTGATCCAATTCTTTAATTTGATTGATTTGATTTGATTCCTGTGTGGGCGACAGAAGTTGGCCCATACAGGTTTTTTAATGGCAGCAATGTCAAACACGACACTCCTGATATTCACTGCTGTGCTGCATTGATAAATGCTTCTGCACCTTAAGAGAGTTTTGCAGTTAGCGGCTTTTTGTCAAAATTAAGACATAATTTGCCCACTTCTACCCGCTGTCGGCCATGATGTTAATATGTTAGATTGTTAAATTCTCAACTAGAATTGTTTTTACATTAGGATAAAATGTCAAAAACAAGAAAATACAGTGGAAAAAATGTCAAGGTCTCTGAAGTCTGCAAAGCAGCTTCTTCTTGTCGTCCCTAAGCTCAGACTAAAAACCCAGAGAAGCCTTCTCCGTTGCTGACCCTAAATCATGGCAGGTCTACCCTCTCAAGTCAGAATGTCCCCACTTTACTTTCTTTTAAGTCTCGTCTTAAAATCTATTTTTATTCGATGGCTTTAAGTCAGCTTGAGAGTTGTGCGGTCTGTTTTCAAGCAGTGTTTGTCCTAGCTTTTTGAAGTTTATTATTATAATTTTATCTTTTTGAATTTAAGCTTGTTTTTATGTCTTTTGTAGTCGTCTTTTATTGTTTGGTTTTTATCTCTGCTTTATTTTTTTTTATTTATGATTGTTGTCACTGTGCAGCACTTTGGTAAACCTCATTTTTTAAATTGTGCTATATTAATAAAGTGGATTGGTTATATAGCACACTGCTTAAGTCTCATGAGATATTGTGATATATTGTATCATTCCCCCTTGTACTGCAATAAGTATCATATTTACAGATTTTTGCAAATAAACAGATTTTTTTTTTTGTCTAAAATTGGGCTTTAGGGTGTTTTTCTATAAAAAGTGATTGTCTTTTGACTGAAAATAGTTTTTTTGAAATTACTGTTAATCCTTCCACTCATGTCTTTATCAGCTGTCCTGTGCTTTTAAATGTTATTAATATGACACCATAAACAAAAACAATCATGACCAATAATGAGTCCTAAAGTCTATTAAAACAGAGAAATACTGCATTGTTAACAAGATCTGCAGCTGCAGTTTCAGCAGTTACACAAAGATTCAAAAAGCAAATCCATTTTATTGTCACTTAACCCCCTCTGGCTCAATCCATTAGTGTATTTAGTTTAGTTTTTATCAGCTACTTCCTGAGATGATTAATTTCAATGTGAGCTGAGCTGACATTTGTGTAGGAATGTGTACAACCTGTGAGATCAAATGAAAGAAAGATTACAACAGAGCTGCAGAAAGCAACAGCCTACAGGACATACAGCCATGTGTCACTGCAGTAAATGATGACTTGGTCAGCCAGTGACATAATCTAAGGAACAAGTGACAGTAATTAAACTCTAACACCATTATACAACTCTATGCATCATCATAATGTATTTATATAATGCTTATAAATGTATATTGTCATTTCAGCTTCAAATAATAATAATAATTAATTCAGACAGCTTATAAAATCCAGTATCATGATGGTCCAAAAATGTTACAATGTTTGAAAGTTTTTCTCTGATTGATCCAAACAACAGGCATCAGAACTTTACAGAAACATTAAGGCATCTATCCTCGTTCCCCTCTCAGTTATGTTTCATGTTCTAGTTCGCCTTTTTGTCCTTCCCCTCCTCGTCGTCTGTGTACTCTGTGGGCTCCTCCCCTGGCTTCAGAAGCTTACCAATGTAGTCGTACTTAACTGTAATGGAAGAAAAAATAGAAAGATCTGTTTAAGCCTAGAACAAAACAAAAATAGATTTTCAGACAGAAATTAAAGAATAAATCAGGAGTTTCATTTGATTCTTTTTTATTTCTGTGAAGTAGGAAGAAGGATACCAAAAGGTGTTGTCATAACAATAGTAATAAAATTTGTTTACTTGATGCAAAAGCTCTTGAAACATAGTTTGACAGATTTGAACTGATTTTTTGGTACAGAAAAGTCAAACAAGAGATCAAAAATCAGCTCCTCTAAGTAGGGATGCTCCAGTCAGTGTTGCTGGCAGAGCTGTGGGTGATAAGGACTGATCATTTTAAAGCAAAAAAATGCATAAAATCTTGAGAAAAAATTAATTTAATAATGGCGTGTTTATGGTGGGACTTAGAAGTTGGGAGGATTCCCAGAGGTTGGAAGTTGGCTGGAAGGGGAAAACTGAAACAGCTGCACCTATGTGTTATTTAGACATAAATATTTCTATCTTTACAAAACATTGGCCCTTGTCATATGCAGTTGTTGACCCTTGCTATTGAGGGTATGTATTCATGTCATAATTTGTAAAACAGATTGGCAGTTACACCCGCTGAGTGGCAGTGATCAGCGTCCTGTAACAGGCTCATCCTGAGAAAAGGCACAGGGAATTGGCCCCCTTATATATGACTGGTTAAAATGAACAAGCCCTTCACCCATAAGCCCCCCTCTGTCCTCCTGCTCTTGGGTGGGCTTCGTTGTGGGAGCACCTTCACTTTTGTACGCTGCCTCCTCCTCTGGTGCATTTGCCCTGGAGCTTGATTTAGCCCCTGTGCGTCGCTCAAATCTGACTTTTGACCAATAAATAAATGAAATGAAACAGGGATGCACAATAATGGATTTTTGCCAATATCCAATATGCCAATATTTCTGAACTCATTATTACTGATACCGATATTTTTTGTCAAGAGTAGAGTCTTTATTTTCTGAAAATTGACTTGTTGCTTTCAATGTGACAATCTATTTGTGTGAGAAATAGATGCAAAACAAGAAAAACAACAATCAACTCTTGAAAAAACGAAACTTTTGATTTTGAAATGTACCCATGCAGTGATGATGAGGTGAAGCATCATGGCACATTTGTGTATTTTGCTGATATTACTACTGATTAGGCCTGTGCTCAAATATTGATATGGGATATTATCGTCACGCACTTCTTCCTTAGATGCTGTGACAGCTGTTGTCGATACACTTTAGGGGAAGTTATCAACGGCACTGCTCAAAGTTCAAAGCCAAACTACACGATGAAGCACATGTTCAAAATTTTAACTCAGGTCTTAAATCTTTGAGAACCTAAATTTAAGTGTCTTGAGTTGTAGAACAATCTTTTTTATTTTTGCAATGAAAAAAAACAAAATTAAAGTTGTTGGGAATTCTGATCAAGGTTAAATAAATGTCCATAATTTACACTTATCGTGATATGTATCATATCGTAGTTTCAGTATCAGGATACGTATGGTATCGTGAGGTTGCATGAAATACCCAGCCTTACTACTGATATGACTGAATGGTTGTAAATATCAGCAAGAATTTCAATAACTGATGATACAGATATTATACTGATAAAACTGTACATCCATAAAAAAAAGGAAAAAGGCTCTTACCATTTGGTTGGGGGACGGGCTCTAATCATTTTTAATACAAAAATGTACCTTTATTGATCCAGTATATAATTTTGGGTTACTTAAAAATGTCTTTTAATAGTCATTGCTCCAATACAGTGGGTGGGGGGTGGGGGTTTTGTTGCTTGCTGTGCAACATAAGGATGCTGCCATTGTTTATTTTTCTATCTTATAATCCAAAAATGAACTTGACAAAAAATGTCTTGATCATAGTGCCGTCAAATTTAAGACCTCTTACAAGCAAAAATAAGACACGTTAAAACTTTCTCAGGTCTCAAAGTCCTAAGATAAAATTTAAGACTTATTAAGATTTTTTAAGGAGCTGTAGGAAACCCTGTTCAGATGCTGAAACAAGCAAAAGTGTTCATAAATGTCGTATTCTTACTAAAGTAACCCTGCTGGCTCATCAGAAGTTTGGAATTAAACTCCACACCAGAAAGCATTTACAAAGAATCTCCTCCAAAACAAGTTCAATCGTAACACTGGTCTGACTTCAAGTTGGTAGGATAAATGTAAAAATGAAACATTTTCAGAGTGACTTGCACGCAGCTGACAGCATTAAACAGTGCACATGTAAGTTTTTGCTTTTCCTGTGGACTGAGAAGTTACTGACAACATGAGTTTCTAAAGCTTTAATTCAACCATCCCACACACTCACAGGTGAACTGACTCTCCCACTCTGACAGGCTCTCCTGCTGCATGGCGTTTAGGTCGGCCAGGTCGTCATACTCGTCCTTCAGAGCTTCTTTTTCTAGGCAGAACGTGGCCAAACCTCTGGACGCATCTCTGCCTGCAAACACTCCGTACGGCCCCTCTGCAATCAAGAGCAGACACAGTAAACACACTGTTACATAAAAGGTAAAACAACCACAGCAACAGGGGTACACGGCCACAAAACTACTGAAAACAAGTGATTTTGTGGAAGTCCCAATCACAAAATTAAACCCATACTTTCCAGACGGAAGCTTTATGACTGTGATACGTTTCCTCATGTTCACTGACACTTTGAAACAGCAAACTTTTTTATCTCAATCGAAGTTTAGTTTAAGCTCAATCAGCCTTTAATGGAGACTAATCAGCTTCAAAATAACAAATTTAAGTTTATTTAAAGTTTAATTTGTGCTATTTTTGTTCAAATGAGCCACAAAGACTCAGCAGGAAGAACTTCATTCACCCAGAACAACATACAGCAAGTTTGAAAGTCTTTAAAAGATATGGTATTAAGTTTTGTACATTGCACAACACATGTACAATGTAAGATGGGTTGTGCTTTTATTATTATTATTATTATTATTATTATTATTATTATCATGTTTTATTGTTAAATTGTTAAATTAGCTGATTCTAGGGCTTTGCCTTCAGGCCTGAGGGTGCAGTACAGTGAAGGTTTGCATGTGAGTTATCATGCCGGTCAGAGGTTACAGGCAGCAGAGGTAACTATCAAAGATATGATAAAGCAATGATGTCTGACTCTGAACCTTTTTCTGGGAACAAGGAACTTACCAAGCATGACAAAGCAGATTCTTACTTTAGTTATTGTTTTTCAATAATTTCTAAAAACAAATGTAGCCTAATAACCATAACATCATCCAGATAAAGCAATTTATTTCAGCTTTTTATAACATGGCTTTTAAAAACAGGAGAGTGGCTGTGAGACAATAAAGGTGTGGCTATGCAATATAATGACAGTACTCATATAGATATTATTGTAAAATAAAAAACAGTTTTAAATAAGATCAAACATCACACACAAACTGATATTTTTGACCAAATTAAAAGAATAGCTGAAAAATTCACTAGAGTATGTTTGGAGTGGGGTTGGGGGCCCACAGAGCAGGCTATAGCTTAGTAGACAGTTGTAGCTGCATATTCACCGACCAGTTGACTCAAAATAAATGTTACCAAAGTTTTATTCACAAATTAACTTTTAAATTTCCCTTTTAAAACACTTAGGCATCCACCTGAAATATTATCTGATTGGCCCATGATTGACAGAACGATCGTCCAATCACCTGCTGGATATGCTTGTTAAAAGGTTCTGCCCATTCCCAGACACCTTCTATGGGCTGTTTCCCAGATGGATTATTGAAAGATATTGAACGGACCATCTGAAGTGTCTGGATATGGCCTCGCGTCCCTGTGTAAATTACATTATTTCCTCACCACTGAAGGCACAGGGATGCTACTGCTACATCACTCGCTTATTAATGGCCTGAGTGTGTCCAACTTTTGTAAACTGATGGAAACAATCAGTAATAATTCTGATCCATGATCAATTAAAAAATGCTCACATCAACCCGATGTGATACTTTTACCAGTGCTGATGCAGTAGCCCAATTCACACTGTCGTTTCAAGACATGATATTGACCCCTCTGTGAAGTTTTGTCTCAACTGTGAACGTTGCGGTTACCGTATGGGGGGATCCAGTTGACTCCCTCTTTGTTTCTCCTCCAGAAGTAGTAACAGAGGTGTGATACTGGCGAGAAGGAGGCAGGAGACAGGAGCGCTGCGAGTGTCTCTGCCTTTGTATCACATATGGCAGCGAGAACTGACACCGATACTATGGCGTTGTGGAATTAATTTGAAATACAGCAGAGCCCCACTGTAGCAATGAATTGGGCTAGTATCTGAACATCCCTACTATGATATTAAAGTTTATCATTGTATCATATTAACTTTTCACCTTTCGATTAAAAAAATGACCGGTCATTCATCATGTCTTTGTTATAATACCATTACTCTTGAAGGGGACTTCATATTTCAACAAGGAATGACTTTAAACTCAAACTTTAGTGTATTTCTGGGCAATAACTTGATTTCTATTTGGTCCAATGTTGATAAAAATAAATGGTTTCTGCTTCGGGATGCACATCAGCATTGGTTCAACATCAACATCAGACAGTTTTACAAACACTGGCCATCAGTATATCAATGTGGGGTGAATCAAAGTCAGTTTTGAGGTGTTTATATGTTACATCATGCCAATTATACTTGACATATGGCAGGTAATTTAGAGAATATATAGAGAATATTATTTATTCAGTACGATAAAATGAACTGTTGGACAACATATGTTTTCATGCTAACACTTGAGGGAAACATTGAGAGAAATGTGCCAAAAGAAGGAACACAATCTGTGCATCACTATTTTCTTTCACTTTTTTCCTCTTGTATATCATCTAAGGCCCTGCTTTTATTAGATATTTATAGAGTGCACAGTTAACCATCTTCCGGTGTAGACGATCTTCGACTTGAAGGATTGTTGTGAAATGAGATCTCTGCTGGCAAACTTTTGGGGGTGTGGTGTAACCGTCCAGTTACAAAAGTTTACACGTAAATAAGACTAAGGAGTATTTATTTCGTTAGAATATATATATATTCGATGATAAATTCAGTCTTTAATACTACAGGAGAAAAAACTGCACACGGTTGACGCAGGCAGCCGTTTTATGACGTTACGTCCGTCACAGCAGATAACCGTTGGAACAGGTCGTACCAACGTCAGGGTCAGCTCGGGGGACGGGACTTACCTGGGCCATAAAACTTCTTCCCCCGGGTCACGTCGAAAACTTTCCCGTTGATAGCCATGAGTATCCTGGGGTTCTGCAGTCCATCGTAGGGCTTCAGGTCTGCGAGGGTGAAGTCCCTCTTCTTCATTTTGGGCAGCGGCTGCTCCACCTCGCCGAAATCGGGGGGTCTGTCCCCGCGGAAGATCTTGTAGAGGAGGAACAGGCAGAGGCTGAGCAGCGTCAGGTTCAGCGGGGAGGTGAAGATTTCCTGGAAAATTCCTCCAGAAGTTACCTCGCTTGCCTCTGCTTCGGCCATGTTGGGTTTTCTCTCTCCGTGTTAGAGTGCGGGGAGGGAAGGAAAGACTGCTGGAGCTCATGAAGTCTCGACCAATCACAGCAGCGGATTCAGGGGCATCGTTTACGCTCTGACCAATCAGGTTGCCCGAGCTGAGTGCCAAAAAAGTGATCGATAACTCAGGGCACGGGCTGTGTCTCGATTCCCTTATTTGCAGTCCCTGCCTCCTCCACTTGCGTCCTTCCCTTGCTTCTTAGGCATCATCATCCATGATCTATCAACTGACATCAATTTATGTATCTATAAACCTGTTATCTATCAACTCTCTTACTGTCTCCTTATCATTGTATATAAAACAAATACGTCAGCTGTCTCCCTCTCACCAGTTTACCGTTTTCTTTCCTTTTGTTTAAATTAACATGACCCTCTGTGCCTTTTCCTTTGACCTTTTTGGTCTCTGACCTGATTGTTGATTTTATTGTGCTCAGACTTCTGCCTTTTCTGCTTTTTTGTCTGTTAAAGCAATTTGTAAACGTCTGTTTTTAAAAGGTGCTATATAAATAAAATTATTATCATTATTATTATTATTATTATTATTATTATTGAACGTTTTCACATCTGCAGTGACAGAAGGATTTTTAAACCAGCTTGCTTCAAATGCTGCAAAATAATTGAAATCTATTTTCACTTATTAATAAGTAAAAAGAGGTGGCATTTTAATTAGCACTGCAGCACTTTATAATTCATTCTGTATTATTCCCCTGGTCCCCCAACTCCCGCCCGTTATATTTTTGGATTGTATGCCAGTCAGGTTGTATAAGGCTTATGTGTGTTGCTTGTTTTTTAATATGCTCTGTGGGTTTTATTCCTATTATTGATGTTTGTTTTTGTTTTATGTGTTGACACCAACCTTCCAATGGGACTGAGAATGGAAATTAGCCGCTGTGCATCCATTAATGCATACTGTCTCATTTAAAAAAAAAAAAAAAAATACATCTCAATCTTTTTATTTATTAGAGGGTGATCTCTGTTAATCACTTTAAGAAGCTGCCCTACATTTTTCAAAATTTGTATTTTATAAAGGAAAAACTATATTGTTTTACTTCTTTTCATTTGCTTATATTTTATTATTTTCATGACTCTGACTGGGTCGGCCACCTGTCAGTATGGTGGGCCCACCCATAGATCAGGGGCTGTGCCTCCATTCCCTTTTTTGCAGTCCCTGCCTCCTCCACTTCCAACCTCTTCCTACCATCTTTGGCATTTGAGTTTTTCTCATCGACAGTAACAGAGGGATTGTTAAACCAACTTGCTTCAAAGCTGCACAATAATTGAAAATCTCTTTTTACTTATTAGAGGATAATCTAAATATTAATCACTTTAAGTAGCTGCCTTGTATTCTTCAAAATCTGTATTTTATTAAGGGAAAACTTTTTTGTTTTATTTATTTCCATTTGCTTGTATTATTATTTTTAGGACTCTGATTGGGTGGGTCACCTGTCAGTGTGGTGGGCATTATACATATATATAGTCATATTTTTCTTTGTTTAAATTTGCATAGTATCTGTACAGTATTAACTTGCTGCTTATTTTTTGGGTTTTATATTTTTTTTATTCTATACCTCTTACCTGGCATTCCTTATGGACGGTAGAGTAGAAATTTCATTGTGCAGGGAAACAGGTTTCTTAATGTGCAAATTACAACAAACAATTTGAATTTGATTTTTTATACAAATATCTTAGCCTGTGATTCCTTCAGACATTGGTTCTTAAGTTGACTGATATTATTCATCCCAGATATTTGCTGTAATCATAAACCCTTAAACAATATTATATCCAAACAAACATTTCAATATGAAATTAAGAAAAAAGATATCTTGCTCGCCATATCACCCTCTCTTTAGAAATTGAGGGACTTAAAAGTCAATTTTTTCTACTTCCATTATTCTATTCCGTTCATATTTAGACTAAAATTTAATAAAAGGAGAGAAATCCCTTGACATCTAAAGACAAAGTATTTGATAAAATTTACTTTGTATTTTTTAATATGCTCTGAGGGCAAATGGTTATCACTCTTTAAAAAAAAGTATTAATTTAGATATTTAATCAAATCATATGTACTATGCATTACTAACCCACTATTTATTTATAAATAAAAAGCAAATACAGTTTGCCAATCACAGGGCCACATTAAGATACCTAGGATGTCTTGATACAGCTAGGCACTACCTGCTGCGCCTGTATCACCAACCCACAATCTTAATATTGATTAATAGCACACACTGTTTTATTGTGTAATATTCACGATTTCTAGTTAACAGGTTGGCTGGTGAACATTTCACAAATGGCACAAAGCTGAATAATTAGATGCCAAAACTGAGAAACTGTTTTGTCCCTCAGGCCATTAGACTGTACAACTCCTTACTGGGGGGGTAACAGGAAGACAGAGGATGGGAGTAGTAGCCCGCCAGTAGCCATATTTTTATTTCTCATTTATATTTATTTTATTTTTTTCTTTTAGAATAGATTTTAAATCTCTTTTATTGATTTTTAAATCTCTTAATGGTCTTGGTCCATCCTATTTATCTGATTTGCTTTTACCATATGAGCCCAGCAGAGTCCTCAGGTCTTCAGGTAGTGGTCTTTTAATAGTTCCCAAAGTTAAAACCAAAACATACGGTGAAGCCTCTTTTCGTTATTATGGCCCCCGTCTGTGGAACAGTCTAGGACCTGAGGGCAGCACCTACTGTTCATATTTTTAAAAGCAAACTCAAGACCTACCTTTTACCTTAAATCTGGCTTTTAGCTGAATTTCGTTTTACTCTCTTAATTTGCATTATATGTGTTTTACTCCATTTTAGTTTCAGAGTTACTATTTTATGTTTAACCACTTTTTACTTATTTCCTTTTAGTGTTGGGTTTTAAACAGTTTTATTTCTTTTTTTTTATCAACTTTCAGCACTTTATTACCTTTGATATACCCTTTCATGGTTTTATCCATTTAGTCTTAGCTCCTGTGTTTCCTCAGTCCTCATTTTTAATTCAAGATAGCGTTTCCTCAGTCCTCTGTTGTTGAATAGTCCTGACTAGTGTCCCTGTGTGTGTGTGTGTGTATGTGTGTGTGCTTGGTAGCATGTGTGTGCTTGGATGCGTGTGTGTGCTCGTGAATGGCTGTCTGTGTTAATGTGTGCTGGGAGGGTGGGTGGGGTTTCGTATTTTTATTATTATTTTATTTTATTTGATTGTAATATTTTAATTATTATTTACTCCTGACTCTTATCTGCGTGTGTACTTGAATGTTCAGCACTTTGTGCAACATTTTATGTATGAAAAGTGCTTTGTAAATAAAGATGGTTGATTGATTTATATTTTTG
The DNA here is from genome assembly GCA_037902135.1 of Cetoscarus ocellatus. Lineage (NCBI taxonomy): Eukaryota > Metazoa > Chordata > Actinopteri > Labriformes > Labridae > Cetoscarus > Cetoscarus ocellatus. Next base: position 182,023 of record JBAMNC010000178.1, on the reverse strand, counting down.
TGCATACCTGTCTTTTTTTATATATCTTTCTATCTAATGTTTCAAAAAGATATTGGAATCCTAAATTCCCTGAGGGAGTTTCCCAAAGGGATTAATAAAATTCTATCAAATTAAATCAAAATAATACAAATAATGCATTACGCCAAAAACAAAAAGTCTTAATAGTTTGAAACTGATGAAAATTAAAATACAATTAACCAATTCGGAATTAAACTTATATTTAAAAGTTTTTTTTTTTAAATAGCTAAAATATATATATATATAGATAGATATAGATAGATATAGATATATAGATAGATATGATATAGATATAGATAGATTTATAAACTATTTTGGTCCTCGGTAACCGGATCTGTTCCAAAACATTATGTCACTTCCGGGTCCTGGAAACAGCCCCTATCGCGTCTTTAGTTCCCACCCAAACAAACAAAGCTCAGATGGAGACTTCTGCTCCAGAGAGACGTGCGGCGGCTCTGCCCTGACAGCTGGTGATCGTCAGAGAGATGAATTTATTCTGGGATTAAAGAAGCCATCACCACTGCACACCGCTTCAGTCTCTCGGACGTTACTGACGTTCACCGACGGCTGGTGCGACACCGCGGCAGCAGGAACGTTCCGCAGCTTCAGCCCCAGCATCAGCGGACTGAGGCTGGGCTGAGGGGACGGCAGGCTCGTCTGGCACAGTCTGTTCCTAAAACTGGTTTGGTCGGCACGGAGCACAGACGCATAGTTTGGCCCCCGCTCCGAGAAGAGCAGATGTTTACGAGGATTTGTTGAGTCAAGCTAGCTGTAGCAGGTGAGTTCTGGAGGTTTCTGCGGGAGTTAGCTGTTAGCTGAGAGGACAGCGTTGGAACCAGCAGCCAGTGTTTCTGTGAGGCTGACAGTTAAGACATGTTTGTAACAATAAAGCAGCTAAAATCTACAACATAATATAATACAACGTGTTTCCCTCTAAAGAAAATGTCACTTTTGGCTTTGAAATCAAGTACAAGATGCAAAACAACCTGTAAAAATAGTTTTAGTTTCACATTTATGTTCATAAACCGAACGTTAATCACTGTCCCGCCCTGCATTTCGTCTATTACAGCTTTACAATTACAATAAATCATAAAAAACACAAAAAAATAATCTTAGATCAACATTTGTTACCCTTAATGAAGTGTAGTCTTCGCTTTTATTGTAGTCATTCTTTTGTTTTTGCAAATTAAATTAATTTATTTGTGCTTTTTAACAACCTTTGACCCCAAACATTTACCAGGTTATTAGGTAACAGTAATAGGCTTAATTACAAAAATAAATGATTGAATTTGAATTTATTAATTTGATAGGGACGATGCAGTTTAACATAGTTCCATCATTGAGCATGAATCTGATGTGCTGCACAGAGAGTTTATCGCAAATGCTAATTTCCAACTCTTGTCCCTAGTCCGGCCTTTGAATAAACAAATCATAAAATGAACAATATTTAACCGCATAAAATAACACAAAAGTTTACAGAGTAACAATAAAATACATGTTCACATAAATAACAATTTATTATACAAACCAGTTCAAAAATAGTAAAAATCATGACAGACTAAGAATGATTACAGCTCTGGTTTGTTTTTAGCCAGCACTTAACCTTTGTAGAGAAGGGTTTTAAATCTGTGGTTAATTTAATTTAGGTTGGTAATTAATTCCAGAGTTTAGAGCCTTTAAAAGAGAAAACTGACCGTCCAAATGTTGACTTACATTTTTGTATGCTACAGTTTCCATTCACCTCGCTTCTTGTTACCCTGCTGCTGTTCTGTCTTTGAATGAATTTGGTAAAGGGTTCAGGGGTAAGATTATTGATACATTTAAAAACAAATTTAAGGAAAGAAAACTGCATGAAGCTTTCAAAGCTCAATAGATTGTATTTTTTCAAAATGTGGCAGTGATGCCAATGGATGGGTTTTTTGTCCATAACTTTTGCATAATATTAAAGCAAAATAATCCAAATTCTACTAGATTACCTAGCTAAAAATTCAATTTGACACTTACTTTGTACATTAAGATTGATTAAACTTTTTAATACTGTATTTAAAATATGTTTTTCCCTATAAAAGCAAACCCACAATCTGCAGGAGATTTGCAGCTTTGTTGGATTAGTTGTGTTTTCTGGACTGCAAGTTTTATTAACAAGATACAACACCTCTAAATGTTCACACTACTGTAATGTGCACATCTTTATTTAGTAGGGATGCAGGGTATCGGTATTGGTAGATATTAGCTAAAAAGTGGAATATCGGTATTGGCAGATATTGAAGTTTCTGCTGATATTTAAGCCATATGATAAGCCATATATATCATATTTATCAGCAGTAATACCCACATAAATTATGTTTAGCGCAATGCTTCACCCTGTTATTGCTAAATGTTTACATTTTCAAAACAGTGGCGTCTTCTGTTAGAGAATTAAATGTTTTTGTTAGTCAGCATCAATTTCTGATGCAAATAAGCTTTCAAACCATTTCAACCATTTGATTGGCTCAGTACTTCATCATATTTGTTTGATAAAGAGAAAAGTTTATACTGTTTTCTGGGGGTAAATTTTCAATGCATTAAATGCAATTTGGTGTAACTAATTCTTTATTTATTAAGCTTTATGATAAAAAATGACACTATAAATTAAAGCCAAACTTCAGTATTCATCAAGCGTCTTTGCAGACTAAACATTAAACTGGTAAAAATTTTAAGTATGGAAGTGTTGGTAGTGAAATCTGCAATCTGTGACTTGGGACGTAGTGTTTGTTCTAAGTGGAATTGTTTCTTGAAAGTGCAAGATCTGTTGACTTTTTCCAGCATTTATTCAACACATCATTTATACTTTACTTTGAACAGACATTGTTGTAGCTCTCCTAACTTAGACAAATCTTGGAGAGACTGAGTTGTTGTAATAACAGTTTGAAACTGATCGATAGATTGAACCTTATTTATTTTGAATATATTCAGAAAAAAGACAGAAATAGAAGAAAGAGTATAGTGTAGGCGTTACATACAATATATTCAAAAAGGAGTGGAAGGAAGTAAAACTTATCAAGTCCAACCCTTCTCCATCAGTTAATTAAACATAAATGCTTCCATATTTTACAAAAGAAAAAAATGTTTCTACACAATAATTTAGTGATCTAACAAAACAAGAAAAGGCAAAACAATAACAAACCAACAAAACAAAGTATTCACCCTTCAGTTTAGTGTGATACCTCCTGTTTTATGCATATTTCTACTGAAAATGTTATTTCTATACATTATTTTAAATTTCATCAGGTTTGAGCATTGCTTTAGATCCTGTTGTAACCCATTCCATAATTGAACACCACACAATGAAAAACTTTAAATTATAATCCCCATCTCAGTCTCTAAAGTTTTTGGACTGTAGATGGTAATGGATTATTCTTGGCTCTGTTCATTATTTGTGCTGTTTGCAGTTCAGCAATATCCATGAATTTAACTGGTTTTGACCTAAAAATTAGTGAATTGGTGTGCTCTAGATGTCAAACCTTATGGATGAATCGTATTGCTTTTTTTGTAGAATAAATCAGTGCAGCAGTGTAATCAAGATTTCTGCACAGATGACTGTGCACTTGTCCTTTGGTGTGTTGCAATGCTTATGTCATATCAGAGTAGATGATAGAGGAAGTTAAAAGATTTGTAGATGGAGTTAAGTTATGAGTTAATAAAACCAAATCTAAGATGGTCTTGAAAGGTTGTTCCTCAGTGCTGTGAACCTGCTGTCTTTTTGCCTCACATTACACCGATCAGCACATACATTAACCCCCCCCTCCTGTTTACTCCTCTGTGGTCTCATCCTGTGCTTTTCTAACTCCAGTTACTATGAGTGCGATGCGTGTGGACGCCAAAGTGGTGATGCTGGGAAAGGAGAGTGTGGGGAAGACGAGCCTGGTGGAGAGATACGTTCATCATCGCTTCCTGGTCGGCCCCTATCAGAACGTGAGTGTCAGCTGCTCGGCTCCATTCTCCATGTCAGCCCGTTGCTGATTCGCTCTTTGCACGCTGCTCAGATGAAAGACATTATTATTATATTTAACCCCGAGGAGGTTATGGTAATGGAGGCTCAAGTTTATGACCATAATGAGTGCAAAATATGTAATTACAGACGGCAGATGTTGATGGTGTTTCAGTTTTTCTTAAAGTAGCTTCAGCATTAGGCATGCATTTTTTAATGGAGTATTGCATATTAATATTAAAGCTCATGAGACAGGTCTCATGTGTCTGTAAGAATACACCGTGATATTTGATGTCTTTTGGGGTGGAAAAGTGATGAGACGGCTTCATTTTTTGCACATGTCTTTCATTTAAATAGATTTTTTCCTATTAAATTGTGATTATCCATCCATTATTTATACCACTTATCCCTTTTGGGGTCATTTAGGTCTGGAGCCTGTCCCAGCTGATATTGGGCATGAGGTAGGGCACACCCTAAAGAGGTCACCCGCCAATCACAGGGCTACATGGAGAGACAGACAGACAACCATTCTCGCTCACACACATACTCATTACAGTGTTAATTTTGATTGCACTTTTTTCTTTAGTTTTAGTTTTAGTCTTTTGCCTAAAATATCTTTTAGTTTGAGTCATAATTTAGTCTCTAAATGGATTTGATTTTAGTCTAGTTTTAGTCGACAAAATCTACTGTAAATTTAGTCGACTAAAATATAAAGTATAAAGTGTAAGGCATGTTTTATGTTTCCTTGAATTTCTGAAGTCATGTTTTACACTTGGATAAAATGAAATATCTAATAACCCTTTATTGAATGCTAGTAAAGTCTGAATGTATAAATGAACAGAAAAAAATTGCCCTCAATAGTCACCAATTTATCAAATATAATAATTCACTATCTCTGAGTTCTATCAGTTGTAGTCAGGGCTTACAAGAGCCTCATATGTTTATTTTGTGACCCCAAAATCTTCCATAATGATCGGCTAGTTGTTCTGTCAAGCCTCTACTGAAAAGTGGAAGTATGTGCAGTGCTTGTTCTCAAAGCATATTCAGGTACTGAACATATTATAATGCATAAGTGGTTGGTTTTACTAACTAATAAAACAAAGGTTTAGTATATGAGAGCGGTTCAGTCATCCTTATATGTCCCTGTGTGTGGAGTTTGTTGAAAAAGATCAGTGTTGTACCGTAAAACTCGTGTTTAATAATGAATTGTTGTAAGAGACCCTCAAAGTAAAGTTAGCATTTTTAATGCACGTTATATGATCTATTTAGCCCTTCTTGTGAAAGTGGAAGTTTATTCTGAAAGGAAGTTGTATGAACACTCAAACCAGAAATTGACACATAACGGAGTAAACCGTCTAGAAAGCTGAATGAGTGGAAGGAGAAACACGGTGATTACACATAAACAAGGGGAGTAACTTCAATAAGCTTGAGTGAAGAGCAGGAACAGGGGATGATTATTGCAAATATGAATGTCAAATAGTTTATAAAGTGTATTTTGTAACTTTTACATATGATACAACAGTGATTCAAGGCAAAGTTTGCCATGTAAGTGTTGTTAACACATACAGTTCAGCGTACAGTACTTTCTATTTTAAACAGATACAGAGTATGCTGCTCTTACAATGAAAAATAAAACCATAAAAGTTACAAATTTGAACTTGAAACGTAAATAATCAGCAGTAAAGTGTTGAGGGAAATAAAGAAGAAAATTAAGCTTGATTTACAAAAACTTATTAGAAATACACACTTCAAAAATTATCCTACCCACCCTTTTGGCACATTTGTGTTAATCCATCATCCATTATCTAGTCTTATTACAGCATCAAGCACAAGCTCCATGTCAACATTGGAAACTATCACAGACTGGTGGTTATTAAGGACTGGCTGGGGGTACCAGGAGTCACACAAATGTCTGATGCCTCACTGCGTCTCCTCTTTCTCCTCACAGACTATTGGTGCTGCTTTTGTAGCCAAACCGATCCAGGTGGGGGAGAAAGTGATTACCCTGGGAATTTGGGTGAGTCAGTCTTGAGATAGTTGCTCTGTGAAAGAGTTTAGTTTTTATTTGTTGACACAAATTTCAGTTAATTTAGTTTTAGTTTTTGTCCATGTGCACTTGTTTTATTAGTTACCGTCTAGTTTTCGTCAGGGGAAAAAAGGTTGTTGATGAGAACTATGACAAAAATAATTAGTTAACAAAATTAACACTGATGAGTGGGAATCTTAGGACTGAACCCAAGTCATCTTGGCTGGTTTAACAGTGGAAATATGCATCAGTAAGAGCCCAACAGTGCACCAAATCAGCCACTTCTATAGTTTCAAATCACACTGGCGTACTTCTTGGAAAATAAGCATTTTGCTTTTATGCTTTAAAAGTGGAATAATAACAACAGGCCCAAAAACTTGTTTCCCTTAATGTGCTTTTTTGTATCAGGGAAACGTGGAAGATCATATTGATTGTTGAGGCACAAAAACAGGACAGTAATAAAGAAGTTTACAATTAAAAAAAAATACAATTTATGTTGTTATCATCAATGATAACAACAACTAAAGCAAAAAAGAATTTATTGCTCTTTGTTGATGTTGCTCTAATGATCAAGTTAATAAAAGCATTTAAACTTTAATATTAGACGTATTAAATTTAACGTCTCTCAAATGTATAAACTTGAGACTTGAATTCTGTATCCTGTCCTCATTATCTGGAGCTTCATTGACCCAAGAAAGAACAACAAAATAGCTTTAAAAAACAGCAGCACCTTCTTAAGAGTGAGTAAATTAGCACGGAGCTGCAGAGCTTTTCACTCTGAGGATTACAGAGCATTTAAAGCAGCTCGTATGGGGGTTGTAGGAATGTGGACTATGTAAAGATGCTGATCAAGTCAAACAGAAAGCAGTTAGCACTCTGGTGTCTTTTCTTTTCACCTGTTCTTCATTTACTGTCAGTGAATCTCAGTTTTTCTCTCCCTCAGGACACGGCGGGGTCGGAGCGATATGAAGCTATGAGCAGAATCTACTACAGAGGGGCCCGGGCGGCCATCGTCTGCTACGGTAAACACACCATTTGTGATCAACTGAATGTGCACACCAAAGTAAAATTTACTGATTTTTATGGGAGCATGTGCTTAAAAAAATAACACTTAGAATGTATGTCAGTCTGTCTGTCCATCAGTGTGTGCATCCGTTTATCCTGGGCTATCGTATAACCAGGCTCTTAAACTTTGCTGGGATTCTTTAAAAACTAAAAGACATCACTGTAAAAGTTTTGGACAAAGTCTGAGTGATGTCAGCTGTTTGCTTTGCTTCATGAAGCCAGCTTTAGAAGCAAATCCAAGGGATCTACCATGTTGACATGCTGTCCCAAAGTGAGTCCCAGTCAACCAGGAAACAGAGAAAATGTTGAGGATGAGGAGGGTCTTAAGCCCCCTGACACACAGCTGCAGCAAGCTGCCGTTCATTAGCTCTGCATGCATAATGAAAAAAAATGGTCCCATTATAGTTGATGTGTGTGCCCATTACAGCATGAACTCTTTTGATTAAAACCTATTTTTGAAGCAGGTTGCACCGATAAGTTTGACAATTCATGGCTGCTTTTTGTTTGCAGCATTTTGACTGCACACCAACATTTTGGAGTAACCTACTGGGAAGCTTTTCTGACTCATTTGTCCACAGTTGTGCAGTCTAGAATGTTCCTGCAGTGGGCTGGACAGACGTTTGGGGTCAGTGGGCTAGCAGGAACAATTCTGGGTCGAGTTTGGGAGATAAATCCTGCTATTTGAGCTCACATATGCAACTCACTTGGACCAATTCTAAAAATCTTCAGGGCTGTTGTGCATGAGAACATGTGGCTTGTGACTGATGATGTAGATTTTTAAAGGGATACGCCAAAAAATTTGTTGTTTTCATGTCTTGCCTCCCTCCTGAGTCCATGACAAACCGATGGACACCATTCTTTCCACTGTGCGTCAGTAACAAGGAAGAGGCTCGCCCACTGCTAATTAGCTTAACTCAAACATTGGGAGTCAATGGGTAGTGTTAGCCTGCCTCTTCCTACAGTCATCAGATAAACTCTTCAGCAACTCTAAACAGTTCTGTGTGCTTGATGTGACTCGTTTTTTTAAAGCGTTGATACGTTATCTATTTTTAGACTAAGATTAGCAGTTTATCTACTTTTTGAAAGAAATACATATGAAAGTAAACCACAGGGCACACACACAAACCACCGCGGAGGGGCTTGTAAGTAGGTCAACAAAACAAAGCCTCTGTTTACCAGTAGAAGAAGATTGGCACTAAAGATTATGGCTGACTTTGTAAGAGAGGACGGGGATGATTTCTTCGGGGTTTAGTTTTGTTTACAGGCTAACGCTACCTATTGACTCTCAGCGTTTGCGCTAAGCTAATTAGCGGTAGGTGAGCTCTGCCTGTCTCGTCCTTGTTACTGCACGCACAGTCAAAGAATGGTGTCCATCTGCTTGTCACAGACTCGGGAGTGAGGCAAGACACACAAAAAAATAAAATAAAATAAAGAAGTTGGCGTATCCCTTTAAGGAAATGTGCACCTTTTGATCATATCAGCATTGTAATAACTGGAGATTTTACCGTTTAAAAGCACATGGCAACAAACAGTATGTAGCTCTGATATAAGATGACCTTTCAAAGCAGCTGGATCGGTCAGATTCTGTCTCTGGCATCAGGCTCGCAAAGCTCCAAGCTGAAACATTTGTTCCTGTTCAGACAATAACTGGACCTGGTAGCGCTCTTTGAGGAGAAAGAGACAGCAGCTGTGAGCAGCTTTGGTAGTGCTAAGAGTTGGAAGTGGCTGCACATATCTGACTGTGTCACAGTCTCGGTGACTGACAGAAAATTAGTTTAATAACCTCATATATATTTTTGAGCAGGTCCCTTCTTTTATTAATGGGCATCTAGAGGAAAGATTAGTTAAAAATTTGATCCTTGAGTGAATGCAAACATTGATCAGAGCAGCAGGATGAAGCTTGAAGACGATCTCTGGACTATTAAAACATCTGACTTGAGTTCATTGTGATTCCTCAGCAGGTCAGAATCGGCTCTTCGCTGTATTTTCTGAATGGTTTTTACATGTTTCTCTTTTTCCAAACTGGGGAACTTTGTCACTTAGGAAATAACTGATGGCATTTCCCAGATGGTTACTCACCCTGCCGTCACGTCCGTGTTAACACTGTTTCCCATTCTCTTCTTTCCCTTCATAACCCGGAGTTACATTAGATTAGATGTATGCAATTGCATTGAAACATTTACAAAGAGTTAAGTATACATTTTTTCTTTTTTCGAAGAACAACAGAAAAGAAAGTGGTCTCCGAAGTATTGATGCATACCCAAACAACTTCTATAAAACTTTAACAGCCACAATAAAAACTGGAAAGCACTTGGAGAGCGCAAACCTCCACCAAGGTAGCTCACATGTTGCTGTTACATCTATAAGCAATAGATCCATGATTAAGTCGCCATCATAATATGATTCCTTGACCCTGAAAACCTACACCTAGCACTCAGAATCATGTTGATATCATTATTAGTCAGACAGTTATTGAGCAAAAATGATCGTTTGCTAATGGCGGTTATCTGAAAATTTCAACTAAGTCTGTCCAGTATTTTTTGTGTAATTTTGCTGACAACAAACAAACACACAAACATATGCCGGCAAAAACATAAAATCCTAGGCGGAGGTAATAATTAAATAGATAAATTTAAAAAAGTAGAACCAGGACAGAAATAGACCATTAAAAAAAGAGATAAGAGACACACAGGCACATCAGTCAGGTAGTAATAAACTGCAGTAGAGATACGTAGGAACAGACATCCTAAGTCAGAATAGCTGCAGATGACCCTCATCACAACAGAAATAAACCATCAACCTCTCTGAGCTGCTTCAGTCGTGTCAGGGGTGAGTGAAGATCTTATTTATTTTATACCGTATCTGATGGAGTCTGTCATCTGACCAGAGCTTCATGTGAAAGTCTGCAGCAATAAAAAGTTCAAATGTCGACAACAGGGCGATGCATTCTTTGTGGATCATAATGTCAGCTTTAATATCACCCTCATCATTAATGTGGCCGTGTTTATACACATATGAACGAACGTGGACATCACATCAGGCTGCTGGTGACTGAACGTGCTTTTGTCATGGTTTTTCTTTCAGATCTGACTGACAGCAGCAGCTTCCAGAGGGCTCGCTTCTGGGTGAAGGAGCTGCAGAACTGTGAGGAAGTAAGAGGACATTTCTGGAGTTCAATGTGAAAGAGCTATAAATAGAATAAAGACAGTTTTCCTACTCTGTTTTTATTGACTTAACTTTGTTACAGTTCAATACCCGTTTCTTTTAGAATACATTTAAGACTCTTTTATTGGTTTTTAAATCTCTAAGTGATCTTGCTGCTTCCTCTTTATCTGATTTGCTTTTCGTGTATGAACTCAGTGGAGCCCTCAGGTCTCTTAATAGTGCCTAAAGTAAAAGCCAAAACATTCAGTGAAACTTCTTTTCATTATTACAGCCCCTGTCTGTGGAACAGTCTACCTGAGGACCTGAGAGAAACACCTGCTGTTCATATTTTTACAAACAAAGTCAAGACTCACCTTTTAAGTCTGGCTTTTAGCTGATTATATTTATTTATTTATTTATTCATTCATTTATTTATAATCATTATTATTATTATTATTGTTATTATTTTTATTAGTTGTGTTATTACATTTTTTTTATTTTTTATCCTGTTTTATTTCTCCATTTCAGTTCAGATTAATTGATCTGTATTTTATTATCTGTTTTTTATTATCCTATTTTTGCAGATTTTATTACACATTTGGTGTTCTGCTATCTCATTTCACCACGTTTTATCACAATTAACATTTAGAGTTTTATTATCTTAGGGTTATTATTACAAATTTTATGTTTTAGTGGTTGTTGGTTTTAGTCTTATTGTCTTATTTCTTATGGTTTTTATCATTTCATTCTGAGCTCCTGTGTTTCCTCATTTTTAATTCAAGATAGCATATCCTTTGTCCTCTATTTCTGTGTTCTGTTATAGTCCCCTCTTAATGTGTGTGTGTGCTGGATGTGGATCAGGAGGGTGGGTAGAGTCTTGTATTTCACTGTATTCAATTTTCTATTTATTTATTTTTTTTACTGTAAAACACTTTGTGTTACAAGATTTTGTTTGAAAAATGCTCTACAAATAAAGTTTGATTAATTGAACAGAAGATATAATATTAAAAGATACACAGTGTTATCGGACCAGTATCAGTATTAGCAGATATTTACCTGAAAACTTAAGTATCCATATTGGCAGATATGAACATTTTTGGCCAAAGACATCCCATATATTGGCTGTAATATTGTCAAAATGTACAGTGTACCATGATGGTTTCACCGAATGTCCACTTTGATGAATCAAAACACAAATAGACTGTAATCATGACAGAAACAGGACAGTTTTAGTTAAGTGAAGACTTTGCACTCTTGGCACAAAATATGGTTATCTGTTTCAGTGATAATGAGTTTAGAAAAACCCAGTGTTGTGTGTTTGTTGTAATAATATGAGAGTAGGTATTTCTCTGATGCTTCTCACCTCTTTTGTCACTGCCATGTGTAAGCAGTAAAAATAGATGTTCGTATTAGAGGCAATAAGATAACCAGGTTTATGTAGAGACACCATCCATGATAAATATTTGAATTTAACAAGATCAGAGATGTATCGAGGTGCCAAACCATTTAGATTTAAAAAACAATAAAATCTCAAAGTGAATTCTTAAATGAACGGGTAGCCAGGAATCAACAGGTATATTTCTTTAGACTCCTGATCCTCGGTCTCTCAGTCACACTGAGTTCTTGTTCTTTTCTGTGATCCTGCAGCACTGTAAAATCTACCTGTGTGGCACTAAGAGTGACCTGGTCATGGGAGACCGGAGCCTTCGACAGATCGACTATCACGATGCTCAGGACTTTGCTGAAGGTGACCACAGGCCCTCACAGTTCTTTACATCTGTGCTGTTCACTTCAAGATTCATGGAGGAGCAGACTAGAAGAAGTTATTATAATTAACTTATTCCCTTTTACTTTTTTTTAATTTACATTATCCTTTTTAATGTTTTTTAAACCTCTTTCTTTTGCCAGCAGATTCGTAGAGAGCATATTTGTTCTTCTAGTTGTTAAATGGGCAAATCGAGCTTGATATTAGGACAAATATATATTGCATTTAATGTAGGTGTATTAAAAAGATGTAGTATTTCTTTATACTAGTATCATAATGTGTTAAAATAAGTTTTAAAACGTTGGCATATTGGCAAAAAAAGAATGTGAATTCCAAACAATTTTGTTAATATATTTTAAGGTTTATATAGTTTGTTAATTTTTACAAAATATGTAAGACTAACTATATATATTAAAACACATGTCAAGGCTGTCTCATGGGGATATAAACGCATAGTAGACCTGCTGTCTTTGCAGCTTGTCTTTGCTTTTTTTGCTTGATTTTTTTTGAAGATGTTTCTCTGTTTGGCCCATTTGTTATATATTTCATTATTTCCTGAGTTTTAACTTTTCTTTTTTGAAGCACTTTGTAAAAATCTGTTGGTGAAAGTGCTACATAAATGGGATGAGACAAAAAAAAAACTGCTGATGGACTTTCGTAAACCTGTCACAGGTTGTAGTTCGACCGTTATCTGGGGTTTGTTCGTTTAACTGCTTGTTCACCTTCTGATTGTGATTGTTTGTGATGACTGCCGTAAACCAACAGCTGATGAAAAAACCAGGAACAAAAAGCTGAATGAAGACTGAATGTTTGGTCTCAGATTAGCAGAGCACTCAGGGACGTTCAGAACTGTTTTGTACTGCAAAGGAAATTAGTTCAAGGCTTTTCTTGGATTGACCGACTGGGTAAAGTTTAATCCTTTAATCTGAAAAGAAACAAGTTTCTCTGACTTTTATAAGATTATGTTTCTGCCCAAATTTGAAAATAAATACATTTCTTAATTCTCAGTATAAGTCCTCACCACGATTAAAGAATGTTAGGAAACCAGCACTGACTGAACTTTACACGTTTGTCACAGCCTGAGTTCACCTTACTGTTTTGTCTTTCTTTCACAGAGATCGGTGCGCAGCATTTTGAGACCTCCAGCAAAACAGGAAATAATGTCGGTGAGTCACGTCTTCAGTCATCTGAAGGCCACGTTTGACACGAGTGGCTGCTTGCAATCTCTGCTGTGATTATTCACGGTCTGTCTGTTTGGGTTTCCTTCAGAAGTAGGAAAAAAAAAATCTGTCAGAATTAGAAAGCTGAAACAAAACAAAACAACCCAGTGTTTAGCATCAAGTCTGAAAGTTTCTATGATATACAATTATCATGTTTGAGCTTATGACTCCTGCTTTTACCCTGGTTGTGTTGCCGAGGGGACGGAATCTGATTTAAGACCTGAAACACCTGAGTCATGGTCTTGATAAAGCCATAAGCATTATTTTGATTGATAAATTTTCATCTTAATGATAAAATCAGACATTTTTGAAAATAAAAGATGCTGCTGCTGCTGCTAATCCTTTGAACGAACAGGGTTTGAAGAGTTAAGTTAGTTTGACCTTCATGTCTACATACGTTGTTTTATTGTTGCTTGTAAAATAAATAATTTCTTTGCATTGCAATGAATACAAATTGTGACCATGAGTGAAAACTCAAAAAAAGAGAAATATCAGAGATGTTGCTCTTTGTCTTAATCTTGTGACCATTTGTGAAAGACTGTAAAAAACAAACTGTGTTGTCTGCTTCTAGAAAAGACCACAGACAACAGTTAAACAGCGACTTCATGCTTCAGTCCTTTCCTCTCTTTAGGTCCAAAGCTCAAACTCTGTAATCTGAATGATAAAATGAAAACTTTAAGGCTTCTGGTTCAGGTTTTGTAAATAACTGAAGTGTACTAATCTTGATAGTGGATTGGTATAACAGACCACACATAGTGGAGGTGGATGTTGTTACACAGTTATTAAATGTTTTATCAGGAATATAAGTGAACTTGTTTTAAGCAGATAACGACATGTTTCTGAGCTGATAAAATCTGACAGACCTTGTTCTTCCTCTGCGTCACAGATGAGCTGTTCCAGAAAGTTGCTGAGGATTACAATAACTCCTCCTTTGAGTATATGACAGGTGAGTGATTAATGCACTTCACAGTCTGTTTGTCTGGACCCTTAAGAACTGGTCTTGATGATTTTCAGTGCAAGTTATTGTTTCTTTTAAGAATTATTTTTGTGCTTTTATTCAGAGAGGATGGTGGATAGAGTCCAGGTTTGGCAGTCAATACGATATTATAATGCTTAAGTCTTTATTTGATTCTTAAAGCTTAAGGATATGCTAAGTAAAGGTGCCCCAGTTGTATTGGCACCAGTCAGTATCTGTCTATTTTTGTCTAATTTTTGTTGATCAGAATTAATGCCTGTGAACACCAACATCTACCACCGATCACCTTTTGATTAACCTCATGTTTACTCATGGCTGCCATCTGCTTGTCTCCTGCTCCTGATGCTCTGTCATCCTCTTAAGAGTCCGTAAATATTAATTAAATGTCTTAAGACTGTACTGAAATTCACCCTGAGACCAACAGCATTAAGGCTAATCAGCTGAAACAAATGCTGATCGTGTTTAGTGATGCATTTGAAGTCAGAAACATTGTGATGCATTCAAGTTAGCTCGGTAAAATGAATATTTGACGAAGCCAAGGACATGTTGTGTTTAAGTGTATTTTACAGAGTTGGAGATTTAGATTTTTGTTGAATCTTGAATAAATATAGTTGAGTGGGGGTGAAATTGATTTTCTTAGCTTTATGAAACATTTACATAATTTTATTAAACTTTTGCACTGATTTTCCTGGTGGATTGAATTAATAGTTTTCGGCATCAGTCAATAATTTTGTTTATTCACATAATAAAAGAAAGTGATAAATGAGTCCTTTTATTAGGTAAGTCAGGTGTCCTTACTGTAGGATACGCCTTGAGACCTTTTTGTTTGCTCTCTGAGCAAAGCTTCAGAGCAATTGTTAAAAAAAGACATGAAACATGATCGATATTGGGATCGACCGATCTTAGAAACAAGTTATCGGTATCAGCCAAGAAATGCCTGATCAGGGCATCCCTCATTTTGTCACCGTCTACATTTACATCCAAAAGAAAAAAAAGACAGAATTCTGTCAAATTTTGTGAGAAACATATCTCAGTATAATCATCATGTCCCTTCAGTTTTATTAAAAAAAGTAAAACTCAGACTGATGTTCACATGTAGCCAGTTAATGCAGTCCACTCTGCTGTGCTCAGCCCCTCTTTAGCTTTTAGCTTCACTGCTCTGTAGAGCTTTAGTGCTGCTGTTGTTGAAGTGTTACTCAGACCTGGCACATACCCGGGCTCCAACCAGCATGAAACAAAAGCCTTTGTTCTCCACAACATGGTGAGATTTTGAGTCTTTGCTCTTGAAGTTGGTGATACATATTTTCTAAGATTGCTCACAACTCGGAGGAAGCTTTGACAAGCTAAGCATATCAAAAGTGGGCTGGTTTATCAGCGGGTTAGCTTAGCATTAGCTTTGCTATCATCAGTTTCGCTTCACCTGGGTGGTGTTGAGTGAGGTGAGCCTTATGCCCACTCTGTTTTGCTCTCATGCGTCACTCCTTACAAACTTCATGTGTCATGTCCATCTCTTATGTCCTTTCAAATTCCTTTTGTCGCGCTCTCCAGTGCAGCCATACTTGTTTACATCTGACTCTCCTGTACAATGACAACACCTGTCTGACCTGGCTCAACAGCACCGTCGTGTGGACTTAATGAGTAATTGATTTTATTTGTTTTGAACCTAAAGCTTTAATTTTTGGATATTACATTTTACATAGACACTATACATTTAAAAATAAAAACATGTGGCAGCCGTGAATCGATACTGTACAGCCATGCCAAATATCACGATACCCCAGTGCAGGGGTCTTCAACAACATTTGTGCAAGGGACTGATTTTTGCTTGACAGATGTTTCGGAGGCTGGATTTCAAAACAATGTAATAATATAAAGATTTAGGTCTAACATACTGATGCAGCTGTTTCAGTTTTCCCCTTCCATCTAAGTGACTGTCAGATTTTAGCTAAATACCAACAAACCTCCAGCAACAAGGAATCCCCACACTTCATAAACACGCCATTTTTAGTTAAGTTACTTCTAAAATCTCGGAATACCTGATATTTTGAGTCTTAATAATAGGATCCTGTTAAAATGCTGATACTGTAACCACTTTTCTCTGTCTCAGCAGAAGAAAGCAGTGTTGACCTGGGCCAGAAGAAAGACTCTTATTTCTACTCCTGCTGCCATAATAACTGATGCGTAACAACGGGAAGGGAATCAGACCTGATGGCCTTCTCTGGACTGCAGTAAAAACCTGGAGATGCTGGATTGATGTTGGATTACTCTGACGTGGAACTGAGATCCTGAACACAGAAAAAGAAGTGAAGCCGGGCTGTTTACACCTGATTAAAATGTTTTTTTCTTTTGTGCCATAAAGAACTGAAGGCTGAAGACTTTATTAAAGACATCTGAGGGATCTGCGTACCAACACTCACACTGTTCACTCAGATTTTTATCCTCCTGGACCCTCATCCCCCGGACTATGGGACTGAACATATCCTTACAGCTGCGGTGTTGAATCAGGAGGCACGCATGGCTGAAAGACGGCCTGCAGCTGAGTGGAAAGAGGGATCCCACTGAATTAAGACTGGCAGGGAAACTTTGTCGACACTGTTGGCTGACAGAAACCTCAATGCGTCAGGAGAGTAACTGGTTTGTTTACAACAGCTGATTTTTGTTTACCTCCAACTCTATTTAACCTTGCGGAAAAGTCTGGTAGTCCAAGAAGCCCAACGTAGTGAAACCAAGTATTATAAAATCCAGAAAAATTCACTCAACTAAAAATGACCTAAAATAATGAGTCTTTTACACATTTGGAAATAAGATACAACTTGAATAATCAAACACTATGGATCTTTATAAAAGCCTTATTCCTTTATTAGAAATAAAACAATTGTGTATTAAAATAGCTCACTTTAGGAAGCCGTAACCATGTTGTCACACGTGACCCCTTGAATGTATTAACAGAGAAAGTCTCTGCTAGGGCTGGGCAATATGGACTAAGAATCATCTCTAATTTTTTCCAGCTGAATGGAAATACGTGTTTTTTTTTTTTTTTCAAGACTTAAACTTTAATATTAAATTAATGAAAATTAAAAAGTAGCTTAACTGTCTATCTGGAGTCCAAACACCCAATATGTCATTTTATGATTTGAAACAAAAACCACAGAGGAACTCTACACAGTGTCTAAGCTGCACTAGAGCACTGGCAACATTTTCCTGTTACTGAGTTTTTCAAAATTTTCTCTACTCATTAAGTACGATGTGTTTTAAAATGATTAAACACTCCATTAGAGCCTGAGTCCATGGCTGCTGTTTTTCATCAACTTTTTAAGTTGACCTGATTTTGTCTGCTGCATCTTTAAGGTTGTCTTAAGTAGTGCTTAATTTTTGCCTTTACTCATAAAAATACCACTCAGAAAACTAGTGATTCACTGTGTTACTGGTACAATATCAATATTGTCAGACATTTTCCTAAAAAGCTGAATATCGGTACTGGTCAGTATTGAATTTTTTGCTGATATACCATCCATATATCCTCTATATGTGCAAAATACACATGAACCATAATGCTTCACTTTCTTATTGCTGCATGGGTACATAACATGCCGTCTTTCCACGGGGAAATGTTTTTCTTAACATCTGTTCCTCAATCAAATAGACTCACATTAAAAACAACAAGTCCGTTTTCATATAGTTGAGGTTTTATGTTCTACCACTGATAACAGCTGAAGACTAGGGCGTTGTTTCCTTGAAAAGATCTCTTTCTCTTCTGCTGTTGATGTTGACAAAGTGGGCATCAGCGGTCCTGCCCTTCTTGGACTTGATTGGTCAGTGATGGAGAAGTAACAATAACAGCACGGCACTGTTGTTAAAGTTGAACAGTTTTCAGCCAAAGCCTAGTTTGTACGTTTGTGTTGATCTGCACTACTCTTCCAAAACACTAGTAGGCAGTGCAATTTGTATTCCAGTCCTGACATACTTTCTGTTTGTTTGTGTACAAGAAATCATGGCAACTGAAAAAGAGCTTTTAATGAATGAGTGAAGAGTTGATGATAATACGTAGCAGTCGACTATAATAGAGGATATGCACATGATGTCAGGGTCAGGAACGATTGATGATTAAGAACGATGACTGACTTCATATCTATTTTGCTAATGCAACATTAAAACAGAGCAAAACATTTTTACTGAGTTATAAATGCTCCTAAATGGAACAAATAAATTATAAAGATCTCTATTTACACTCAGAATTTCTTATCAATAACCTGTTGGCCAGAAGACACCATACTGTCACTGTTTTTACAATAAACTATATTGTTACTGAGCATGAGCTGGGTGGGAAGAAAACAACCTCCCCATTAAACTTAATCATTGCTGCAGCACTTTTAGGGTCCATGCCAATTCTACCCCTTAGCCCTTGTCTCACCCCTTACCCCTTGGTTTTGGGCGTTCATGTCTAGTGAAGGGGTGTCCCAATTCTCCGTAAGGCTAAGGGGAAGGGCTAAGACGAAGGACTACACAGCCCTTGAAAAGAAGACAGACCAGGACCTCACTTGAAAGGAAGGGGTATGAGAATTTCCCATAATACACCGTGCCCGCTGACAAGAAGGCAGAGCGGAGACCGAAGTAAGCGCATAGTTATAATTATTAAATCATCAAGTAAATATGAATCATGTTTTGAATTGTTGGTCGTATTTTTAAATTTCTCATTATAACGAGCTAGCTTTCGTAGCTATAGCTACAGCTATTGTCGCATCTGCCTACGTCACAGCCAGCGAGCGGCTCTGGGTGATGATGTAGCGGGCATCGAGTGGCGTCTCGTTTCTCAGGGGCGTGTTTCACCCCTTCCCCTTGGCCCTCAAAACAGAGGGCCAAGGGGAAGGGGTAAGACGAAGGGGAAGGGCTAAGGGGTTCAACCCTCAAAACAGAGGGCCAAGGGGAAGGGGTAAGACGAAGGGGAAGGGCTAAGGGGTTCAATTGAGATTCACCCTTACTCTACATCTACTTTGAAAATCTATCCATATATCTCAGAAACTCAACATATTGTCCAGCCCTAGTTTTTATTGCACCGATCAGCCTCGCTAGTATTTTGCCATGGTGGCTAATTGTGGCACTACAATAAATCATCACCTGCAATATTAAAACAATATTTACACCTAGACCAAAAAATGGGTTTGGCTGTTACCTTTTTCTAAAATGGTATAGACACATCTCTAAAACAAAACAGAAAATGTGTTACATTTGCATAATTCTGATTAAAACTCAATAGCAGAAATGGAAATGTGGGCGGGGCCAGCAGGAGAAACACTCATCATGCACAGTGGGTTACATGTTGCTTAAAGGTCCCATGTCCTGGTGGTTCGATCGTTTACATCATGTCTTGGTAGTTTATTAAGCAATGATTTGATTTAAGTTGAATGACAGTGGTGGATCAGATGCAGCTCTTTTTCCCTCCGTTTTAGAAACGCTCTGAATTGAAGGAGTAGGGAGGCTACAGGAGGCTATAACAAGAGCTCTGCACTGATTGGCTGCCCAAATGAAGTCTGATAGTAGGGGGAGGAGGAGTTATAGGCCACAGCACTTTAAAAGAGTCATGGCGTCTGCCTGTGACAAGCAGAAACACACATGTAGGTGGAGACTGTTCAGCTATGACATCATAAACCCCTGAAAGTAAAAACAGAGTGTACTGTTTTAAGGGGCTTTTTCTTTAAAGAGGTACAGTGCATTTTTCCATGAACTGAGAGCTTAGTCAGTGGTGTCACATTCCTCTGCTCCTCAAGCTTCTTCTAACAACATTAAAAGAACCGAACATTGATTTTGCAGGACATGGGACCTTTAAGTAAAGTTTTTTTTTTTTCTTTGAGGTTCATCGATCAAATTCTTTAGTCCAGTATTCACTCTTTAAACATCCTGAGTACATGAGCATAAGCTTCGAATCTGTCAAGAGGAAAACATGATTGTAGTTCTCAGGTGGTGGTTTTTAAACTCTTTCACCCTCGTGATTAAACTGCATGGCCTCAGCAGACTGAAAGAAAACGAATGCCTGTTCCTTTACTGCATTAAATCTCTGAATTCTCTGTTTTGTCATTTATAATGCAGGGGACATGAAAACTGTTTTTCAGGTTTTGTTTAAAGCTTCAAGAAGATCAGAGGTCCCTCCTCATTGTGTTGAGACACTGCAGATTTCAGCATCAGAGGAGAAGCCGTTGTGGGTGAATGTTGTAACAAACTGTCATCTGGATGTTCTCAGAACAATACCTACTGCTCTATTTAATGTCAAGACTTGCCTCACTAATTTATTGCCTTTTCAGTTGTGCTGCCAAGAATACGTGGAGGAGTAAATGGACACATTTTCAGTTTCCTCTGTCGCTGCTTTGACGTGTTGATGTTTCACGTGTGGATGTCTTCATGCACAATATTTTTTATGAAGGTCTGTTTAACACAGGCTGATGTAAAGTGCAAACATGTTTTTTTGTGAATTAAATGCTTGTTGGAAGAATGTCTCAAGTGTACATCTGAGCTTGATTTATGACGATGTCTTTTTGTGACACAGCTCTGCTCTAGCTAAAGGGTGAGCAATTTACGTTGAAGGGATATGCCAGTTTCTTTCTTTTTTTTTTTTTTGTGTCCTGCCTCACTCACGAGTCCATGACAAGCAGATAGACACCATTCTTTCAACTGTGCATGCAGAAACAAGGAAGAGACGGGCAGAGCTCACCCACCGCTAATTAGCTCAGCTCAAACACTGGGAGTCAATGGGTAGTGTTAGCCTGCCTCTGCCTACAGCCATCAGATAAACTCTTCACCAGCTCTAAACAGTCCTGTGACTCATTTTTTCTGCATTATGTTACATCTATTTTTAAACTAAGATTAGCACTTCATGTAATTTTTGAAAGAAATGCATACAAAACTAAAATGCAGGACGCATGTACGAACCACCGCGGATGGTAGTAGGTCAATCAATCAATCAATCAATCAATCAAACTTCATTTGTTTAGCACTTTTCATAAGTCTTGTAGCACAAGTGCTTTACATAAAAACAAAAAAATAAAATAAAATAGATAAAAAGAGAAGAGAAGATACAAAGAAGATATAAATTTAAATCAATGAAAAATACAAAACCTCACCTGCCCTCAAAACAAAAAATAAGCAACAAGTAGAAGATAATAAGATAGTAAAAGATTACGTAACATAATGCGGTAAAAACTAGTCACAACAAGCACAAAGGACGGTTTAAAGTTCCTGAAGAGTTTATCCGATGACTGTAAGCAGAGGCAGGCTAGCACTACCTATTGAGTCCCAGTGTTTGAGCTAAGCTAATTAGCGGTGAGCTCTACCCGTCTCTTCCTTGCTACTGCACGCACAGTCGTATGAATGGTGTCTATCTGCTTGTCATGGACTCAGGAGTGAGGCAAGACACGAAAAGAAATAAAATGTTGGCATATCCCTTTAACAGAAGGGCCACGTTAAAGTTAGCTGCATTACCAAAGGGCCAAACCGTCTTGCAATGTGAGGGGTACAGATAAACAAAGCTGTCATAAAACACTTAGGAAGGTCATTTTTTTTTAAGTGGGGTTGCTAGAGGCCTATGGCACGAGTATATATGAGTGCCTATAAAGGAACTTGCGAGCCTTGTCCCTGAGCTCTCCCTGTGTCTGCGTGGGTTCTGTCTGGTTTCCACAAACAGAGCCGGGTGTGCCCTGCCTCTTGCCCAAAGTCAGCTGGGATGGGCTCCAGTACCCTGCGTCCCCTAAAGTGATAATTGGTATAGACGATGGATGCTGAAGTTTTGCTCTTGTGTATAATTTCAGTACCTGTGTGTCTGGCTCATGTGGACTTGACCCTGTGTTTGAAGTACATATTGAGATTTATGTGATGTAGCCACTCAAATAATAATATATTTGGTCCGTGGCACAGCCATTAGCAACAGTTATAGTAAAGGACAAATACCATAAAAATAACTTCAAAAAGTTTAAAATAAAAGCAGAAACCATTCATCTTGACCAGTGGTGGACAACTGGCAGCCTGGGGGCCACATGCGGCCCTTCACCTCACTCAATGTGGCCCACCAGTCTCTTCCAAAAAGATAAACAAACAAAAAATAAACACAACTTGAAATATGAAGAAAACACAACTGCTAAATATGATTCATCATGAGTAACCAGTACAACATAAAGCATAAATTGGGACAGGTGATAAAATATTTCTACTAACCACAGATTGCTGGTACATGCTTTTTTTTACAGGTCAATAAAGAACCTACTTAGATTTGATAGAACTTTATTTATACCTTTAGAAGACTCCCTCAGGGTAATTAAGATACCAGTAACACCATTTATAGCAGATAAAAAATATATATAAAAAAGATAGATATAACAGAAATATAAATAAATATAATAAAATTAGAAATATGGTTACAGGCGGGCTACCGCTCCTTCCTGTCTTCAGTCTTCTTTGCCATGATTGTACCTCTAAATATCTTTATAAGGAATTAAAATCTAAAACATAGTATTAGTAAAAACGACATTTGGAAAGAACTGTAGAGGTAATATATTTGTGCAGTAAAAACTGGTGAACATTTGTTCTTTTATTGCATTAAAAAAAAAGGCTTAAATTGGCTTTAGTGATGTGTCATGTTCATTAAATCTGGATTTTTTTTAATAGTTTGAGTTAAAACATATTAATGTTGGTATAATCCTTTTTTGAAGCTTTATATTTGCTACTTTTGTTTATTTATATTGAGAGTGCCTGACAATATGTGACAGTGTGGCCCTCAGGCACTGTAAAAACAGTTCTGTGGCCCTCTTGGTAATCAAAGTTGCCCACCCCTGATCTTGACCCAGGATTACCACATAAAGCCATATTGGACCACTAAAAAAAAAGAGACCAGCACAGAGATCATTTCATAACTTCTTTTCTTATATATTTATATAGCGGTTGTTTGAACAGGTCAATGTTTGAGATCTACAGGTCTGGAATGAAACATCGCTTGTTGGGCAGCTGTAAAAAGGCATTAGTAGGGACTCTTGGCTCTCACCGGTGCCAAAAGCTTCCTCAAAAATATCTTCACAGAAACAAACTCTAAGGCATTGGCAGATAACACACAGACGATATTAAGCTGTAAGACGGAGCGAAAACACAACGTGGCAAGAACACAAACTGAAGTGCAAGCTCATGGTTAGAGTTTTTTAGTGTCTCACATCTGATCAGTTTTTCTTTTTCCTCAGAGTCCAGTGGAGGAGAGGAGGAGCAAACAGCCAGACCTTTCCTGGTCATCATTTGTGCGTCACAGAGTAGTTTATAAATAACAGAACACACACCGGAGCAGACAGCGCCATCTCTCTGATAAAACCACCGTAAGGCAGGAGCGACAACAGCAGAGCTAGAGTCAGTTTATGAATCCTGTGGTCCACACTGTTTCCTCATGGAGCTGCTGGAGCATCCACAGAGGAGCTTTCCTGTCCCATGATGCTGGAGTCTGCTTTAAAACACTTGATCGTAGGAGGTTCCTTCTCTTGAATTAAACAGTTGAGTTAGGAGGGTTCCCTTATTTGTGGCTTCAGTCCAAAACCATCTTCAAGATTAAGTTTGATTTCTGCTGATAAAAGAATCAAGTCATCAAAAATCAACAAATTTGAGGCTGAAAAAACAAAGTAGGAGCAAAAAAAACCTGAATGATCACAAGATAGGACGGGGCATCAAAACGGCTTTCATCATTCATCAGTAGAGAAAGACAACGCAACTTCAGAGTAACATTTCAGACCATTATGAGCGCTCTCTTGAGACAAAAAACACCTTCAGGGTGAATGATAATGTCATAATTTGCACAACTTAAACTATGCCACTATGACACCACAATAAAGATGCATTCAAACATCAGAAATGTTGAAAATATTTCCAAATTCTCTGAATTACTGGTTTTATTTTGTTTTTAAAACGCATTTGTAGATATACAGTTCTTAACAAATGAACTAGACCACCAACCTATATAGGGTTTATGCCACAGCTGCTCTAAACTAACAGGACTGATAATTACCAAAATCATTTATTATGTTTCTGTAATGGTTAACACCAATATGTGGAAGATCTTCAACATATTTGATATTTTTAGTGCTAAAATCTAATTATTATTGTTATCGAGGAATTTTCAAATTTACTATTCTACAACGAATAGAAAAATATTATACTAATACTTGAATAAGACATAAAATTATAGTTATTTACTTTTATTTATGAACATAAAAATAATTTTGGTGGTTGAATGTTCTGCCTGATTAATCTCTAACAGAGAAGCCCAGTGAGCGGCTCAAATTTGGGTGCAAAAAGGTGAATTCAGTTTGAAATTCCTCATTTCTGTTCAAAATGTGTATCAAAAATAAAATTTAAAAATATTTCAGTTTTCTTGTTTTTATGACAGGTGGTCTGATAAATTTGTTAAGCACTATAATTTTCTATAATGGTTTCTGTAGAGGTCTTTTATGAAACATTATCAATACTTTTGAGAGAAAAGTGTTGAATGTTTTTTACACTGGTTGTGCGTTAGTTATCATATTCATTTAAAAAAAAATAGTTTGAGGCTCTACATGGCCTGACGTCACTGAAACCTTATGCCAAAAGACCCTAAAATCATCTGGACTTATCTTTGGTGAGCCATGAACCCTTGAAGAGAGATTTTTAATCTCAATGAGTTTCTATTCCTTTTTAAATAAAATAAATAGGTGTTTACATTTTACACAATGTCCCAACTTCATTGGAATAGTTTTTTTTCTGAGTTTGGTGGTGATCGAAACTGGTTGCAGATTCAAACTGGTTGTTTATCACATTGCGAGTGACGCACACAACTTCAGAGTAAATTTGAGAACAATGTGATCGCTCTCTTTGGACAAACCAGCTTTAGTGTGAATTATGATGTTGAAATTTGCAAGACCTAAGAACAGTTTAATACCTGAAGTCTCAATATGAAAAGAGACCAAAGGGCCCAGTGGATTAATTTTATTTTTGAAGGGAATGAGCAGCTACAGTCGGCTAAAACCTGTACGTGTGTGCCAGTGACTTCACGTCCGACTGCTTCTTCAACTTCAGTCTGTTCAACACCGGACTGGCAACTTTTTTTTTTACTGAATCCGCGCTCAGTACCAACAACCCGTCGCCAAACCTGATGATGGAAATGTGAGTATTTTAATGCCATGTAGAATTTATTTTGCTCAATGCTACGAGCTAATGCTAATAGCAGGGGGAAGAAAACTAGAGGTAACTGCACATGTTCTTCAATGTTCACATTACTTGTTGAAAGTCTGAAGAATAAACTTCAATGTATGAGCATTCTTACATTAGTCAAGAGGAGTTTAATAGTTGACTGAATATAATCAGTCCTTTAGCCACCCCATTACCCCTTTGTTTCTGCTAACATTAGCCCAGAAGGTAGGCTAAGTTGCGGCTGTGTCCCACTGCGGTGACTAAGCCGAGGTTAGCATGTTGTGCGTTAGCCTGTGATGTTTGGGGGAAATGAGATCGCTGTTATCTGGTAACCGGCATGAATTTGTGGTTTGTGTGTGTTCAGGACTGTAAGCATCGTGTGGCTGGAGCTGCAGTGCGCTCCGCAGCTTGAGTTACGCTGCAGGTCTATTGTGGAGTCCCCGTATGTACGCTGCTCTGGCTAATTAGCATATGAAGGCGGCCGCCCTCAAAACCAGAGGGGTTATGTGAGCATGGGAAGAATGCAGCTGTGTTTTATTCATAGGCTTTTTGAACCAAAGCATGTTACTAACGTTTCATGAATACTTCAAGGATCCATGTTAAATTGCAGAAAAGCAAATATGGAACCTTTAAGTTTGGAAATATCTGCATATTGGAAATTGGCAAAAATCCAGTATCGTACATTCATAAGTTGATAAGGAAGGATGAACCTATGAACTTTTCAACTTAAGGTTCATAGGTTGAAAAAGATTTACAAATCATTGTACTATGTTTTTATTTACAAACATCCCAACTTCACTAGAGTTGGGGTTTGTAGATTTTGGTGGTGATCCAATTCCTGATACAGATTCAGGAATCTTGTGAAGTTTTCCACGTTTTTGATCATTTCTGGGCTGAACACGTCTGAAATGCTTCGGTGGAGGTTTGTTCTCTTTGAGCACCTCTAGTTTTACATATAAAGAACAAATACTTCACCAAACCAGCATGAAGCTTCACTTCACTCTTGAACATTTACCACAGCTGTTAAAAAACATCACCAACCTCATTAACTTACTTCTGCCCAAAGACGAATGTAATGTTTAAAAGTGCAGCAAAACAAACAATCAGCAGGTTAATGCTTTTTCTTTCAAACTGTAATAAAACAAAAATATCAGAGTTTTAGTTTACAAAGTTGCGTGTTGTATGTAGTTGTTTTTTCACTCAGACTGTAGATCTTCTGTGGAAGGTGCCGTCAGTCAGTCAGTGTGTGCAAAGTCACTGAAATGAAGATCTGATGTTTCTACAGCAGGTGTACGAGGTCAGGGAGAACAGAGGAATGACAAGGACAAAACTAACAAATCACTGAAGAAATAACATCTGTGTTTGTATATATGCCTCTATATACATTTAAAATGGTTAATTTATCTATAGAACAACTTTGTGATTCAGTTTTGTCCTTAAAATTCCTTCGTACATCCCTCTGGTTACAGAAGTGAACAGTGCTACTTGTGTTTGATAGGTTAATCTCCTCTGCAGCTAAATATGTTTGTTTTACTCCTCCTCCTCCTCCTCCTCTTCTTCATCTTCCTCATCGTCATCGTCATCGTCATCATCTTTAATCTCTAAGTATTCCACCCCCACCTCGTCCATCACCTCCCCCTCCTCCTCTTGACAATCTGATTTCTGCCCTCCAACCTCATCCGCTGAATCTTCCTCCACTTCAGCCAACACCTCCTCGTCCTCCTCTTCATCCTCCTCCTCCTCCAACACATCTCTCTCCTCTTCGTACGAGGAGATTGGGGAGTAGTGCGGGAGGTCGAAGACGTGCGGGCTGCCGGGAGGCTCGGGGCTGCTGGGCGGAGGTGCAGAGACGGGGATGGTGATGGGGACGGGGATGGAGAACGCTGGGATGGACTCGGAGCTGCTGACGCTCCTCCCTCCTGAGGAGTTCAGACCGGGCGCGGCGTTGAGAGAGGCGGAGGGGATGACGGCCATGCCCAGGCCCGAGGTCAGCGGTCTGGGTTGGGGGTTGTACTCGCGGATCTCGCCCGGCTCCAGAGGATCAGGCCCACAGGGGTCGTGCTCGCTGCAGCTGAGCTTCCCGTCCAGTTTGGAGATGAAGAGGAGGCCTTCACGGTGCTTGTTGCAGTACGAGCTGGGACACATCTCACAAAAGGAGGCCGCCTCTTTCCCACAAATGTCACACTGATGCCACGGACACTCCCATCGACCTACAGGGAATACACAGCAAAATGTAGGAGACTGTCAAAAAAAAGAGAGAGACAGAGAGGGTTTGAAAATGAAGAGCTTTGAGGGAAAGCTCTGTCCCTTTGAACGAACACGTCTCGCCCACGGACAACAACGTACACCACCTGTAGACTAGGGATGGGAAATGAGGAGCTGTTCAGACTAGTTGAAGGAATCAATATAATTTTAATTTACACTGAACAGCTCTCTAAATAATTCCTTCCACTTAAATTGCAATACCAGCCATGTGGTGTACAGACTGGAGTGTGTTTGTGGTTGTTTCACGTAAGGATTTTCTAAATCTGAGGAGATGTTTTATCTGTTAGAGACCCCACACACGAAGCTAAAAAAAAATCAGGCATTGAACAGTTCTGATTGTAATTGTGCTGTGTTGAGATTATCGGAGCACACCACACACAAAATGATTCTGTCCCACCACAGATCTAGAATCTAGTCCTCCAAGACAGAAATCTAACAAAGAAGAAACATAGCAACAAAACAAAGAAACGCAGCAACAACCAGAAAACTAAACATGGAAGAGGACTTACAAGAGGAGGGAACGATGGTGGTCTTGGGAATATTTTTGACAGAAAAAAAACCCGAAATATAAAAAGAAAAGGCTGTGGAAAAAATCCTGGAGACATTTCTGAGGTCCATCGAACTTTATGTTTCATGCTTTTTTTTTTTTATTTCCACCTGCTTCCTTGTTTCTTACAATCACTCCAGAAGAATAACCACTAGAATTGCGAACGATTTATAGGGATGGAAAAATAAAATGCAAACAGGAGGGCTATCAGCCAAATAACTAAAAGCTCATGATTGACTGGTCTTTGAAAAGGTATAATCAAACCACTGCTGCATGCAGCTGCCAACAAACTTCAGGAGGTTCATCCGCACACTGCTTAAACAGCACAAAAATCACCTGTTGGTGTTTTAAGAGGCTTGGTTAGAACTTCCAGGTCATTCACAACCTTTTTTCGAGCTACTAGAGAAGCTCAAACACATCACACAAGAATTCAACAGTGCTTAAGCAGACTTGTCACACTGGAAACATCAACCCAAAGAACAGAGAAGCTCTCAAAACCTCTGATGACAAGGCAATGAAGCAGCACTGAGCCCTGCAACTCAGAGGTAAAAATAAGCTCACCACACCTGAGCCAGATCAGGCCAATCAGTCTCTCACACACACACACACACACCCACACACACACACACACACACACACACACACACACACATACACACACACACACACACACACACACACACACACACACGGAGCTGCACTGAGATGATTTCCTTCACAGACTCAGTGAGTCACCATCGTGATCTAATCTCAGAGTGGTGCAGGGATGACACATTTTTGAAGGCCAACTTGGAAATTAGCATCACACTGAATCCCTCGACTGGAAGCTCACTAAAAGCCTCTGCGATTATTCACAAAGAAATATGAAACTTACATGTTCTGCCCTTTGTGATAATCTTAACAAACATACTGTTTACAAGTTAAACATAATCAGAGAGTGAAAAGTTGTGACCTCTTGGTTTAAAGTTTCCTCTTATTTGAGTGACCTGATCAGGTTGCTGCCCATAGCTGTGGCAAAAGTGAATGAATAACTGATTATTAAAAAACATTCAGAAATGCTTGGGTCCCTGAACATTTTGTAGTTCTTGTTAGCAGTTAGTGAGCAATCATTATTTTAAAAACAACAGTTTAAGATTCAAAATCAGGCAACATCAGATGTATTTTATTATTTCCTATTAAACATTGAAATCTCATGTTTTTGTGTTCATCACAAACCTTATGTTAGGCATTTACCAAAACCGGTATTGTAAATCCCATAGATTTTCAGGCTTGGCAACCAGGAAGTGCTAAATGCTAACTCCCTTCTGCATTTATTAAGTCATTTCTGCATCACTGCACTGGAAACTGGACAATCTTCACAAACAGACGTACTTTTCATGATGTTTTATGTTTGAACATAATCATCAAGAGTAAAAAACTATTATTAACCTGATATGGAATTACAACAAAGTGGTTCGACTTAGAAACAACAACAATATTTCCAATATATAACATCTTATTGTGACCTCATAATCGAGTGACCTGATCAAGCTGTGGCATAATGAATGAATAAATGATAATTAAAAAACAGTCAAAAATGCTCACAGCAGGGTCCCCGGTAACTGCCATTTTAAACACACAACAACAGTTTCAGATTCAAAAGCAGGAAACATCAGATGAAGGAGTTGAGTACCTCTGGAGGGTTGTTAATGAATGAAGGTAAAATGGACTGCACTAACTTAAAAAATCAATCTAGAAGTCAGGGTCTTTCCTAAATCCAAACACTAGAGGGTGCGCACTGTAAATAAGTACTTTAAAAAAATAAAATAAAATAAACTGCATTTTAAACAGGTCTACAGCTGATCTCTCACTATAGAGCCGGGGACTTCGTTCAGACAAGTATAATGGTGGGAAAACTAATTATAATGAGAAACTGGAGGAACTCAGGTGAACCCTCTTTTCAGGAATGGTTCACAGAGCTGGCAAAGGTGGCATCATATGAAAAAATATCTTTTTGTTGCAATAACAAAACAGAAATATTTCACACAGTGGGGAGATTATTTGAAATACATTAACACTAAGGCAAGGGCTTAAGCTGAATACTGTAAACAGGCCGCTATGATGGAGTAAACTTGAATGAATGAATGAATTATGGTGCATGTTGATGGAGGTACATATACATTTAATTTTTTATTTACTATTATTATTATTAAAAAATATTACCGTAATTTCCGGACTATAAGCCGCTACTTTTTTCACTTGCTTTGGACCCTGCGGCTTATACAACGGTATATATGGACTTTTACAGCTAACGGCCACCAGGGGCGCACTATCAAGGAAGCGCAAGAGCGAGACAGACAGTTCGCGCCAGGAAACGAGAGCAAAACAAACCAAGTGAGCCCAAATGCAGCACAAGAGACAGAACGAGAGCAAGACAGACAGTAGGAGAGCGAGACAGTTTGCGCCAAGGAAGTGTTAATGCACACACCCTCATTATGGAAAACATACGGAGAAGTGCATATGATGCTACTTTTAAGTTAAAGGCAATCGATCTGGCTGTCAAAGAAGGAAACAGAGCTGCTGCACGTACCCTTGGCATCAATGAATCAATGGTGAGACGTTGGAGACGGCAGCGTGAAGAACTGAGTCAATGCAAAAAGACAAAAAAATCCTTCAGAGGTAATAAAGAAGATGGCCGGAACTTGAAAACTTTCTTGAAGACTGGGTGAACACACAGAGAGCAGACGGCTGGGGTGTTTCCACCGTGCAGATCCGACTGAAAGCCAAAACAACCGCCAAAGAAATGAATATTGAAGATTTTAGAGGTGGATCATCATGGTGTCTCAGATTTATGAGACGAAAAGGACTGTCCATCAGGGCACGGACGACTCTGTGTCAGCAACTCCCTCCAGACCACGAGGAGAAAATAACAAACTTCCGCAAATTCACACAAAGAAAGATAGACGAATATTTAATCGGACCGGACGAGATCATAAACATAGATGAAGTGCCTCTGTCCTTGTGTCCTTTATTATTTGTGCACTCCACGAATGCTGTTCGTCATGTCAAAGATGTCAAAGTTTGATTGATTGATTGAAAGATTTATTGTGTTTCTCAAATGTTAATAAATGGGACGCTTTGCATTCCCAAACAGTCATCCCTGTCCCGACAATCCCCTCCGTGGTAGCAGGAACACTTACATACGGTAATTAAATATTAAAACAACTGCGGCTTATATTCAGGTGTGCCTTTTAGTCCAGAAATTACGGTATTTAAAAATACTGGAGATAATTTTTGTGCAGTGAGTAATACTCTTCCTGCTTGTATTCAAACATTTTTAAACTAAAGGAAGGAAAATATAATTCAAGGGGTGTGCTGATGTTTGAAACAAGTAACGTTAGAATAAATGATAAATACAGATGTGTTTCAGTTTTGGGGATAAACTTTTGGAATGAGCTCAGTGATGAATTTAAAATAGTGTGAAACTCTCTTAAAGTTCAGGAAGACCTTAAAGCATCAATTAAGAAATGCTTATAAGGAATAATGACTTTTCTGTATCATGATATAAAGAAGGATGTCCATATGCTTTTTTCTTTTTATGTCAAATTTATCTGGATTGTACAGGAGAGGCAAAAATAAGCCACAAGCTTCAGCCTATACCTTTTCCAGTTAATAATAAGATAGTGTTCAATTATTGTATTCTTTGTTTGTTCTTCACATTTGTGTAACCAAAATAAAAATATTCATCATTATTATTTATTTATATTTATTGTTATTATTTTTATCTTATTTGAATATTGCACACTCTTACATTCTTACTGCTCCCTTGTAAATATTTTATTTAACTTACTTTTATTCTTATTTTTAAATTTTATACCTTTATTTATGTTGCACCATCAGAGTTGTCTTCCAAATTTCATTGTACATTGTGTATGTGTGTACATTGTGTATAATGACAATAAAAGCCTTCTATTCTTTCTACTTTATTCTATTTCTATTCTACTTTTTGGGAAGACGAAACAATCTGTGTTTAATAAATATGTGCTTGTGTAAATATGTCTATATAAATGTTTATCTGTTTTAGTTTTTTTTTGCCATGCTCATGAATGAGAATATTTTTTTTATTATTATTATCATTACTATTATATATCTTTGGTATTATAAATACCTTTTTTAAGCCTTGTATAAAATATAAAACAGACCATGTGGGTTGACTGAGATGTGAAAATGGTTTTGACTGTTCAATAAAGTATTAATCATATTAAAATGATTGTGACCACCTAGTAAAAACACAGAAATTAACTGCATTCCAAAAATTAATTGCCCAGGCCTAAGTCAGACCATGTTGGGAACTCCGCTGACGGTAAACGCCAGCACACGTCACTCTGTGAGTAAAAATGAGAGTACTAGTCATCCGTCTCTGACCTGCGGGCCTCTTTGTGAGGTTGAGACAGTCAGCGTGGTAAACTTTGGGACAGCCGGGTTTCTTACAGGAAACCATCTGCCCTCCGTCTCCACAGCTGAAACACTCGTCTTCTCGTTCTTTGGTCACCACCGCCTTCTTCTTCCTCTTCCCCCTCCTCTTGAACTTACGACCTTTGTCCTCTGAAGGAGGGTTGTTCTGTTTGAAGAGGAGGTAAAGCTATGAGTTCACAGATAAAAAAAACCAAATAAAATAAAACAGAGCTTTCGTTTGTATCGCTCCTCTCACCTTTGGCCTGACGCCCAGGAAGCCGCTGCAGTTTGGTGCTCCACATTTACAGACCGTCTTCCCGTTCCCCAAACACTCCAGGTTGTAGTTGAAGGTGAGCTCTGTGCCTGAACGACGCAGACAAACAGTAGTAAAGGCTGCAGCTTTGGATTTTATGTTTTTATTTGATAAATTCAGGCTGTGAAAGAGCTGCTGCAGCTCCAGTTAAGGCTGGAATCAACTGTCTAGAAGGGACACTTGAACTTATTTACAGCATTAAAGGTCTCATGTCCTGTAAAATCAATGTTCTCTGCCTCCTATGTTGTATGAAGAGGCTTGGGGAGCAGAAGAAGACCCCTTATACTAGACTCTCAGTTCATGGAGAAATGCTCTATATCTCTTTAAAAAAATGGCTCTTAAAATGCTCTGTTTTTACTTCCTGGGGTTTATGATGTCATAGCTGTACAGCCTCCACCTACATGTGAGTTTACTGTCCATCACAGGCAGACGCCATGACTGTTTTGAAAGTCCAATCCTACACATGTAGCCCCTGCTCCCTCCTCCCATCAGACACCATTTTGGCAGCCAAACAGCACAGAGCACATTATCATAGCCTCCCCGCCCCCTCAGAGCAGTGTGTCTCCAAAGGGGAGGGAAAAAGAGCTGAATGTGATTGAAATTTTTTATTTTTTTTCCAACTTTTTCAACAACAATAGACACCCAAGACATGATGTAAATCAGGGGTGTCCAAACTTTTTAAAAATATACGATGACAGGGCCACATTAACATGTCTGACTCTAGAGTTACAGATAAAGGTCAACATATGCCTGATGGTTGAATATGATTTAAGAAGAATCTGACACAGCGTTATGAACAGTCAGCCTAAGCAAATAGCCAATCCTTGGTAATGGTATTTGAGATGATCTATCAAAAAAAAGAGGCCTTGATCGGCTGCTGATAGCTCAAAACATTTAGACACAGAACAAGAATAAACTGCACTATACCTGCCAAACCTTACAGGACTGCTGGTGCTAATTAATTGGCACAATTTGATCGGTGAATCAGACCATAAGATGGAGAGGATTTCAGGATTTTTGCTGCTATTTAAGACTGTTATCCATTTGTCATCCTTAACAAGGAAGTAAAAGCATTATGTTTAAATGTGGGACATATTCTGTTTCATTTTTAGAACTTCAAGAGGACCCGGGCCATAGTTTGGACACCCCTTATGTTATTGGTCAAACACAACAGGACACCTGAATTTCATATGCTTTTCTTTAACTGAAAAAACTTAAGAACATTTTAGGGTCAATAAATGTTTGTTCTGTATACGTTGCCGCCCATCTAAACTAATGTTGCTGATAAGTTCACAATAATATTAAAATAATTACAGTTCCTTTATCTTACTGTCATCTCTGAAGGCCATTTACCTGCAGAGACGTCGACCAGAGCGAACAGTCCCACTCGAGTGTCTCCACTCACGGTCCACTTCTGTGTCTCACAGTTGGGCTGACAGCTGTGGTTCATGAAGCGAGCCTCGTTCCCCTTTGGCCCCGCATCGATGATTCGATCCTAACCATACGCACAGAAACACACGGTAAAGCTGAGCAGTTAATCGAGTTACACATTAAATTAAAACTGAGAAAATTAAATGAATGAGAGTTAAAGGTTTTCATTTGTTTCTTGTTCTTTAATGTTCAGAATGACAGTGCTAAGAGTATTTTAGTTCAATGATTGCATGTGTGTGGTTTAAAGCCTGATGTTTAATAACCGTGGTCCCAATATCTATTAAAATAAATCCTTTTCAGCCTACATTCAATTGAATGCACTACAAAGAAACCATATTTAATGTTCAAACTGATAAAATGTACTGTTTTTTGCAAATATTCATCTATTTTGAATTTGATTCCTGCAACAGGTTCCAAAAAAAGGCTGGGACAGGGGCATGTTTACCATTGTTACATCACCTTTCCAGGGACTCCGTTAACATATTTTATGGTTCATAATGCACTACACATTCTCAATGGGAGACAGGTCTGGACTGCAGGCAGTTCAGGCTAGTACCTGCACTTTCTACTCTGGAGCCACGTTGTTGTAACACGTGCAAAATGTGGTATGGCATCGTCTTGCTGAAATAGGCAGGAATGTCCCTGGAAAATACATGACTTGGATGATGGACCCTTTAGCACTAATGGTGCCTTCACGGACATGCAAGTTACCCATGACATGGGCACGAACACACACCCAAACCATCACAGATACTGGCTTTTGACCTTTGCTCTGGTAACAGCCTGGATGGTCCTTTTCCTCTCTAGCCTGGAGGACACCACATCCATGATCTCCAAAATCACAATGTGGACTCATCAGACCACAGCATACTTATAAACTTTGCCTCAGTCCATCGCAGATGAGCTTGGGCCCAGAGAAGCAGCCGGTGCTTCTGGGTGCTGTTGATATGTGGCTTTTTCTTTGTATGGTAGAGTTTTAACTTAAACTTGAAGATGTAGCATCAAAATTAACTGTGTTAACTGACAATGGTTTTCTGAAGTGTTCCTGAGCCCACGTGGTGATATTTTCAACAGAATGATGTTGTTTTTGAATGCAGTGCTGCCTGAGGGATAGAAGGTCATGGGCATTCAATGTTGGTTTAAGGCACTGCCATTAACATGCAGAGACTTCTCTGGATCCTCTGAGTCTTTGATGATATTATCAGGGTTCCCACTTTTTTCTAGAAATCATTTTCCAGGAGTTTTCCAGAACTTTTCCAGGACATTATTTATTTCTAACTCTCAGGCATGAACATTGTCTGCTAGCTATCTTTTTTAGTCTGGCTTTTATGAAGTGTCTTACTATTGTAAATTTATGGTTTATACTTTTTAGTTTTTATATTTTATTTCTTAACTTCTATTTTTTAATCTACTCATATTTTATGGCTAAGTGTGCATTAGTTACCAAGTACATTTTTACTTCCTTTCTTATATTTGATTTTTGTTCATTAACAAAATAAACGGAAGATAAATAATTTTCCAGGACAATTCAAGCTTTTCCAGGACATTTTAGTTTTTTCCTCATTTTCCATATGTTTTCCATGACTGGAAAATTGGTCAATCATTTTCCAGGTTTTCCAGGTTTTCCAGGGCACATGGGAACCCTGTATTATGGACTGTGGATGATGAAATCACTAAATTTCTTGCAAAAAGGAAAAACAAAGTGGTGAGCCTCGCCTCGTCCTGCTTGTGAACGACTGAGCCTTTCAGGGAAGCTCCTTTTATATCCACTCATATTTCATCAAACCTGTTCACCTGTGGAACATTCCCAACAGGTGTTTTTGAGTATCTGTCGACTTTTCAGTCTTTTGTTGCCCCTGTCCCGGCTTTTTTGGAGCATGTTGCAGGCATCAAATTCAAAATTAGAGAATATTTGCACAGTTTGAACATTAAATATCTTTGTCGTGTATTCAACTGAATACAGGTTGAAAAGGATTTACAAACCATTGTATTCTGTTTTATTTTTGTTTAATACCACATCCCAAGTTCACTGGAATCAGGTTTTGTATTTTCTACAATGCTCTATATGAGTTCTTTGTGTTTAGCAGCACAATAAAAGAAAAAAAGGCCCGGCACACTTTGTTTTGAAAATGAAGTAGAGTTTTCACTCTGATTGATTTGATTCATAATACACCGAAAACATGACTCTGCATGATCAAGGCACAAAATCCATCCTCACTGTGCCAAGATGGAAAATTATAGCCTGACACACCTCGTACACGCTGTCAAAATGGGGCCCATTACAACAAGAATGCCACCCACATTTGATCCACACCAGTTTGCATACAAGGCAAACAGGTCTACAGAAGATGCCTCTGCCACAGCTCTACACACCACACTCACACACGTGGAACAGAAAGGAAGCTACACCAGGCTGCTCTTCATAGACTTTAGCTCTGCCTGTAATACTATCATACCAAGTAGACCGGTCACCAAACTACTGGACTTGGGTTTCTCACAGCACACAAGCAACTGGATTTATCACTTCTTGACAGACCGCTCCCAGAGGGTGAGAGTAGGACCCCACCTCTCCTCAGCTTTCAGCATCAGCACGGGCTCCCCACAAGGCTGCGTGCTGAGCCCCCCTCTCTGCACCCTCTTTACCCCATGACTGCACCCCCACCCACCCGAACAACACCATCATCAAGTTCGCCGATGATACCACGGTGGCAGGACTCATCTCAGGAGGAGATGAGACAGAATACAGGGAGGAGGTGGAAAGGCTGACAGCATGGTGCCCAACGAACAGTCTCATTCTCAACACCTCAAGGACGAAAGAGCTGACAGTCGATTTCAGGAGGGGGAAACCAGACATTCTGATTGTCATAAATGGGGACAGAGTGGAGATGGTCTCAGAGTTCAGATTCCTGGGCACAAACATCCAAGAGGATCTGTCCTGGACAGCAAACACCACAGCACTGCTGAAAAAGGCACAACAGAGACTGTGTTTCCTGAGGATACTCAGGAAGAACAACCTGACAGAGAAACTGTTGATGTCCTTCTACCGCTGCACTGTGGAGTCAGTGTTGACCTACAGCATCTCGCTGTGGTTTTCCAGCCACACAGCAGCAGAAAGGAAGGCCCTGCAGAGGGTCATCAACACTGTACAAACCATCATCAGCTGCCCTCTCCCATCTCTTGGTAACATCTACATCACACGCTGCCTCAGGAGAGCCTACAGCATCCTCAGAGATCCATCCCACCCTGGTCACCACGTCTTTTTTAACTGGTACTTTTTATACTTGAATCTGTGAGAGCTGCTTCTTCAATTTCGTTGCACTGGTGCAATGACAATAAAGAGATTCTGATTCAGATTCCAAGTCCTCATGACATAATATCCACATGGCCGTAATTAATCTCACCAACACTATTGTTTTCTGTAAAAAAGGCCAAACGGCAGAAACCAGAGCATGACCCACAGGTGACTGGTTTTAGTGAGTGATGACTAGAGAAATGATTTCTGATCTATCAATGACATATTTCTAAATAAAGATCATCCAGTTATGACCAGGGCATTTCCAGCTGAGATGACACGATCACAAAAATACTGAGTTATCTCAACACTCCCGGTCAAACAGTATATTACATCTTGTAAACGTACACTGACTGATGGTTTGACAGTTTACCTTGTCCAGTGTGAGCATGTAGAAGTTACAGATGTCGTTTTCCTGAGCGTGTCTGATCCTCGACCTGCACTCCTCCTCGTCAATCATCTCCCCAACGTACTCACTCACAAACTGACCCTAAAATAAAATAAACAAGTAAACACATCTGAGTGAAATGTCAGCTCATATTTCAGAGGTAGATTGTCCCACAATGACAGTGATGTGGTTACCTTCTTGATGTCGTGGACACAGCGAAGCCCCCAGCCTCGAGACAGCGTCCTGAAGATCTCCACTTGACTGTACTGACGCTTCGTAAACGCCTGGTTGAGGCAGCGCTCACCGGCTGGACAAACCTGTGGTTACAGGACATATGAGGACACTTCACACCAAGTCTAATCAGAAACCATCGAATGGAATCACCAAACACATCCTTCTCTTTAACACTGGAGATGATATAGTTAATAAAGGAATGTGACACCAACAGCCTGGTAATTATAAGTATCAGCACATATGACGATGACATGATGTTTACCGCCGATATTTTAGCGGTATAAAATGGCTTCATATCTCCCATCTACTGGCTGTAATAATGGCAGAATGTACAAAGTCAGCACCATGGTTTCCCTAATCATCACTAAATTTCCAATTTTATTAATCAAAAGTATTATTCATTAAAGAATTGAGTGTTGTTTTGTGTTCTTGACAAAAAATATCAATATCGCTATCGGTATCAGTGATAATAAGTATGGAAAAAAATCGGCATATCTGCAAAAATCCAATGTCTTACATCCCTATTTTAGTCTGATTCAACAGTCGACAGACTTTGGGACCTGTCCGCTCTGTTTCATCTCATGGAGTGACATACGTCGGCAAAAACATAACCTCCCTGAATAGGTAACAATCCCAGATGTGCATCAAACTAAACAGTGGACTTTCATCAACTAACAAAAACATCTTTGTCTCTACGATGTGTCATGGAAGAACAACCAACACAGACCAAACAGAATAATGTTAGCAAGAAACAGAGCCCTCCATGAGGCCCCTGTGATAGCATCTAGTGCCAATCCTCAAAATGCATTATTAATGTATTGTGAGTGTACTGTAGGTATTTGTGTACCTGTGGGTGACATTCATACAGCAGCATGCGGTTGATGCACTCTGAGTCCATCCCACATGGGCTCTCGTCTGTCGCTTTACAGTTACAGCGTGGGATCTCTGACAGGTCAGCTGTGATGATCTGCACTTTTCCTATTGGCCGATTCACCTGAAAGGGTCACATAGTTAGAGAAAACATTAACACTCTTTTTTATGTTGTCGATGCAGTAGTACAATTAGATTGAGGCTATGTCCATATGCAGGTGGGTATTTTTAATAAACTGAGGTTTTCCTCCTTTGTTTTCAAATATATCCCCGTCCACATGAACACGCAAACACATAAAGGCACCGCTAAACACTGTTTATGATCTTGTAACTGTGTCCATGATATGCAACTTTTTTTGCAATTTGAGCTAGCATGGTGGGCAGTGAGAGTTGGCACAGAGGAGGGGCAGCTTTAGTAAACCAGAGTTCACTGGCCAGCCTCTTGGAGGTGTCCTGGGGCTGACTAGATGAAACACTTAAGATTGAAGGTCCCCACCTGAAGACTCCAGAGAAGTTCTGGCTCTTGCCGCTCATCAGTCTATGTGGTGGAGTTGAAGGGTAGTGTGGTAGAGTAGATAGTATTGGAGCTTGCATGTACGGGGCCTGGGTCTGTTGAAGGTGACTATGCTGCTTAGGCTCTTTTGACCGTGTGGTAGGTAATTTTTATTAGCATGGAGGGCAGTGAGAGTGAGCACAAAAGCGTTTTGGGGGCTAATTGGACGAATCACCTAAGAGAGCAAAGACTGGTTGAGTAGATAGCATCAGCATTGTCACTACCTGGAGCTTGCATGTACGAAGTCTGGGTCAGCTGAAGGTGGAGATGTTGTGGAAGTGAAGGGCCATGAGGTAGATTATCATCCGTCATTTTGGCTAAAGGACCTTGTTTTCTTTCAAATGCAAAAGCTGTTTTATTTGCATATCTGTTTCTACCACAATGTCTGACTGGTGATATGGTTTAACTTGTGGCTGTGTTAACTGGTGACAGCAGACGTGCTGACTGAATGTTTCTTTGTTTATATTTCAATTCGAGACATTTCGGATAATCTTGATCACATCCTGTTACCAAACATAGTCATGGGTACTCTTGTTTGTTTCAACAACTGTTATAACCACAGCAACCACAGAGCAAGCAGCCATGGGTCACCAGTCAACACAGTCACTTGTGAAACAATAACATACAAAATGTCGGCAGCGTTTGTATCACCTGAGTGTTTTTAAAGCAGCATCATAGTGAAGGAGGGACTGAAAGTGGATGTGACAATGTAAACAGTCCATTTATCAACACTGAAAACACTTGGGGAGAGGTCGGAGCAGAGTGTGACATTTTAGGCTCAAAATGCAGTTTTCCCTGTCCACATGGAGACACCCTAAACAGCATTTTTAAAAGTCTTCACCTTGGCCAGAGTTTCAGAAATATAAATTTTCAGTGATCTAAAATGCCGTTCACATGTGGACAGAAAAACTTCAGGTTTCAAAAATACCCACCTTTGAAGAACCAACACAGACGAAGCTGCACTTTAGGTAAACCTTTGACATTAAGTCTTATTTGGCTGAACAGAGACATGAAACCGGCTCATTGCTGTCCTCCTGACCTTAATGTGTTTGTACGGAGGAGGTTTCCTGTCGTTCTTCTTGTCTTCTTGAAGCTGACGCAGCTCTTTCTCTGCTTGCAGCTCCCTGAATCGCACAGCGGCTTCCTCCAGAGCTGAGAGAAGAGATCAGAGGTAACAGAAATTAACTTCAGTAAACTTCACAAAAATGAAAGTTTACAACAAAACTGACAACAACAAAATTTTGATGAAAACCGTAAATACAGTAGTCCCTTTGAGGGCCTGTTTTGGTCGAGCACACACAATACCTTTCTTGTAAGTGGCGTCTACTCCTTTCCCCATCTTCTCTTTGCTGTTGGCGTCCACGTCCATATAAGGAAAAACTCGAGCCTGATACGTCCACAGGTAGTCGTTTGAGCCGAAGAAGTGAACAGGGAACTCCCCGACATCATGCCTCATCCTTTGGATGTTCTCTGGGATCGTTTTGGGATGACTGACCTCTGCTGGCCACCACCTCCACAGATATACACAAAATGACAAAGAACTGAGCAACAACGATGGGTACACTAAAAAGCTTGTTATGAAGAGTTTATTTGTTGATAATTCTTCTCCATCAATGCTTTCTGATTAGGAATATTTAGAAAGTTTGAGAGTATTTATTTCTTGGAATCCCTCTCTGGATGTTCAGCCCACACAGGTTTGATGGATTCTTTGGCTCGTACAGTGTGAAGCTGTCTTCTTTACAAGCTCTCAATAATTTTAAATCTTTTTTTTTTTTCAGGCATTAACACCTTTAAATAACCTGACACACCAGATGGACCATTTAATATATTTCACTTGTCCATCTGAATAGAAAGTGTTTGGGAATGGGCAGAACCTTTCAAAAGCATATCTTGCAGCTAATTGAATGATCACACCGTCAGTCACATTAATTACAGGCTAATCTGATGATGTAGGCAGGCGCTACTGTTGATGTGTAAAGGACAGAACATAAGCCACTTTGTGGAAGAAACTGAACAAAACATGAAGCGAAAATGTCCTTTCTATCAAGAAACACTTTCAGAGTTGTTTGCGTTTCATTTAATAAAGAAATGTGGTCCAGATCTGATAAAACTGCTAATTAAGTTGTTAGCATCTTGGGCTTAAGTTCATGGCAGTCTTTAAGTATTACAAAATGATGTCTAATACTGACTGAGTATTTTGAATTGTTTGTAATTGTAGAGATACTTTGCGTATCCGATTTAAGAGACAGTTGAGTCGGAGAAAAAAGGGTCCATTGAAAACATAATGCTAATAAATTGCTAATCTCTGTACAAGCAGTCACTTCCTGTCATCTTCCTGCTCATATCTCCTGCCTCTTCCTATTTTGAAGGACGCTGACTGGGTCATGCCACCAGAGGCAGAATTGTTGTAGATTGCAGCTTGGCAAGACCAATCAGCCTAATTACAGAAAATTAATCAGGTGGATCCAGCTGCACTGCAAGGTAAGTATTTAAATCCACATATGCATACCATATTTTGCTTTCACTCTAAATGGGAAAGAAATTTCAGCATGTTAAATTTTCATCCTGCCTCCTAAGTTTCGTCCTGTCATGTCAGAGCTGTTCACCAATGAGAGTATGCACCACAGTCACAGATGTAAACAATCCAAACAGCTCAGCAAAACAACAAAGAAACTGTCACCTTGAGACGAAACCATGAGACAGAGGACAAGTTTGTCAAGCTTGGAAAATATCTCTGCCTTCATGAAGTGTTGTAGAGAAACTACAATGCTGAATTTAAGAAAAAGAAATGTTGGAGAGAACCAGCTAAGTAACTGCTGTTAGCATTTAGCATCAAGCTAATATATCAGTCATCATCTGTTTAAAACACAAACAATGCAGTTAAGTGCTGTAGATGTAAGTATGTTTGTTTAATGTCTTTGGTGTTACTCTCCAACCTCGAACATTATCATGTCTGTCACTTTCAGAAATCTGGCTGTGTTGACTGTCATGTCTTTAACAGGCCTGTGCTCAAAATATTGATACAGCAAAATATTGTCATGCACTCCATACATGCATCAATATGGATTCTACAGAATCAAAGGGCCTCAAATGCTGTGAAAGCAGTTGTTAAATACATAGAGGGTAATGTTATCAGTGGCACAGTTCACAGTAAAAGCCAAATTACATGATGCAGAACGTTCCAAAATTAGAATCATCGCTAAAATCTTTGAGGTCCTTAAATTTCAGTGTCTTGAGTTGAAGAATAATTAAACTTTGTTCTTGGTCTTTCTGTACTTGCAAAAAAACAGCACAATTTGGCAGTAATCCTGTTAAAGGTGTAGTCAATGTCCACAACTTGCACATATGGTGAAATGCATCATATCGTTGCCTCAGAATTGGGATACATATCGGATCCTGAGGTTGCAGGAAATACCCATCCTTAGTATTTAAACCTTCAGCCTGCAGTTTCATGGCTCTGCCTCATCTGCCACAGTGACTGCTTTAACAGCCAAAAAGATTGTGTAGTATGACCTTTGCTTTAGCTGAATCAGTCAATAATTTGAATAAAATCAGTCAAAAACTGGAAACTAAGTTTTGTCCCGATGATCCTGAAGTGTTTCATTAGTATCACAGTAAGAGTATTAATAATATTTCATGGCAATCTCTTTCACAGAGTTTAAGAAATGTCCCTTTAAACTAGAAAACTGTTCCAGCATATAAAAACAAATTAAAAGGAAACAGATTTTTTTAGAAAGAGTTAGATGTGTAAAACTTCAGTTGTAGGTTTTTCTTTCAGTTAATTGACATCTTTGGCTGTAGACAGGCATCTCTCAGTTCTTCACTGACCTGTATCGTCCCACCTTCACCCAGAGGATGTCCTTGAATCGAGGTTTCTTTCCGGCCTTGCAGTCGTTGCAGTACCAGCTGCCCTTTGGCATCTCCATGTTCAAGCACTCTCGATGAAACGCAGCTGGGCAGGACTCACAGCAGAGCAGACTGCCCCCTACAGCACAGGGGAAGTAAAACATCATCTTAACTATTGGAGTTTTAGGATCCTTTAAACAGTTAACAGTTAAGATGAACACACTGAATAGAGACTGAGATCTTCATTTATTTGTCTTATTTCCAGTCAAAAATATCTATTTCATGTGTTTAAACCCACAGTTCACCCTGTCACAACTGGACGCAACAAAATCAGGCTGATTTCATTTAATCACGTGTAAGTTTTCTAACTTCCTGCTAACAAGATTTTTGCCTTGATGCCCGTCTTTATTTTCCCCTCCATCGCTCACATAAATGCTGCTGAGGAACAGGAAAAGAAGGAGATTGACGGGGGGCAGGGTTTTTTTCTGGGTTCCCTTATACTTTTCTCACTTAAGCAGAGCTAATTAACCTGTTTATCAAAGTGGAGATATAGGAGCATTCATCTATTTCTGTGAGTCACATGTTTGACTTTTGCTTTCAACACAGAGGGAGAATCTTTATCTCACAGAGAGCTGAGTATTGAGTCCACTCCTCATCAATACAAAGCACTTAACGTCTTTATCTCCACCTGTACAATAAAAGTACTAGATTTACTGTTAATCTGGAGAAATACAGGACACAAAATTACACATTTAATGGATGCAGAGGATGCATGGTGTAACTTAGGACACCATGTCACCTGACGTCAATATAAGCAATTTCTCTTATTACAAAAACTAAGGCCAGAATTGCTTGTAATGCCTAAAACATTTCAGTCATTAAAACCTGCACCATTCCACCAAAATATCTCGAAAAAAGTTTTAATTTTCTTTGAGGGGCTTTTTGCTTTTACTGAACAAGTGGAGAGAGACATATAGAGCCAGAAAGAGGAAGAGAGAGTGGAGGAAGACGTGCAGCTAAGGGGCCTTGACCCAGATCTGAACCCACACCAGCCACAAAGTTCTGCAGACGGAGCACACCGGCCAACTTTTCAGCTACTGGCACCCTTACTGTTCTGTAAAAATCAGGACGTATGCTTCAACACACTCAGAAATGATGTTTCATCTTTTGGTGGACATGGCACAGATATACTTTACATGTTTATCTGGACTTGTCAGCTGATTGGATCCTGACACACCGGATGGACCGTTTCATATATTTCACCAGCCCATCTGGGGTACAGTCCGTCGAAACTGTTTGGGAATAGGCAGAACCTTTTTGAACAGAATATCCAGCAGGTGATAGGATGCTT
Source organism: Cetoscarus ocellatus (assembly GCA_037902135.1). Taxonomy (NCBI): domain Eukaryota; kingdom Metazoa; phylum Chordata; class Actinopteri; order Labriformes; family Labridae; genus Cetoscarus; species Cetoscarus ocellatus. Next base: position 137,134 of record JBAMNC010000178.1, on the reverse strand, counting down.
GCTCCACATGCCTTACAAGCCAATCAGATAATGTTCCAGGTAAGTGCCTCTGCTGCAGTGTAAAATACAAAATGAAAGCCACCTCATAAAGCAAACTCTCACCAAAACACGTCGGAAGTGGAATGAAAACATCCTTTCTAGAGAAGTACTTTCAGTGTTGTTTGTTTTTCATGAAAAGGTCCCGTGCCCTTGTGTGTTCAACCATTTCCATCATGTCTTGAGTATCAATCAAGCAAGAATTTGATTTAACCTGAAAAAAAAGGAAATTTTCATCTCTGTAGAGGATCGGATGCAGCTAAAGAAATGAGGTCCACATCTGATAAAACTGCTACTGAAGCTGTTAGCATCTATGCTAATCTCTGTACGAGCAGTCACTTCCTGCTGTCTTTCTGCTCGTATCTCCTGCCTCTTCCTACTTTGAAGGACGCTGATTGGGTCATGCTGCTTTGGGCCAAACACAGTCATTTTAGATTGGAACTTGGCGAGATGGATCTGCCTGATTACAGACATTTAATCAGGTGGATCCAGCTGCACTGCAAGGTTAGGGTGGTTGTGGATTAAACACAGATATGCTATCATTTTTACTTGAGATTAACCAAGTCCTCCCACTTAAAACTAAAGATTTTCCTATTAAATTCTTGAAACCCCTGTCATCAGCCTTTTAAATGAGTGTTTGGTGAATTCAAAAACACTCTAAAGTATTCATTGAACACTTAGCTGAAGTGAGAATCCATTTAGTTTTGTAAACTGGCGGTAACAACATCTGCAAATCAGCATGTCGAATGGTGTGTTACCTGTATGTCAGAGCCCAGATGTAGGAATTGGAAATTTCAACACCTCCTAGTTAAACAGTTACGAGTTGGTAAAGTCAAGGTACCTGGAGAACATCTGACTCCCCAGTTGGAAATTCTAACCAAAGGGCATTTTCACAGTGACGTATCTAATTTGCTACTTGGACTATCCAACTTTCTAGATCAAATTGAACGCACCATAAAGCTTAATAATCGTTAAGTAATGTACCGTAATTGATTATTTGAAAGCTCAGGTGTACATATCACAAAAACTCCACCCATACCCTCTGTGCAGACAAAGCACCAGCTGACGTTGACATGCTCGTGGTTTTTGACCCCTCGGCGGGGGGCGAAGTGGTTCGGACAGATTATGCTGTTGTTTGAGAGGACCACGCAGCCGGCAGCCATGCAGAGGTCTGTAGCGTGATACGCCACCGGGCAGCGAACACATCGAACCAGACGACCTACAAGACAAAAGCGGACCCCAGATTAAGAGCTTTTACACAACAGCTAACTCATCTGTGAAGAACCTGCGTGGCCTTTGGTTTACCTTTGGACATGGACGGGCTGTTGGGGTTGGCGATGAAACAGGTGAGACAGACATGGATGGAGCAGCGGAAGGTACGGTTCACGGGTGCAGTGGGGGCGTAGCTGGCGATGCACTCGCCGTGATAAAACTTCCCACATACAGGAATCATGCAGCGCCGCACATCCTCACTGCGCTTTTTACACACAAAGCAGGTGTGAATACCTGCAGTGAAAGTTGAAAATCTTTACTGTGTGGACCTTCAATAAAGCATGTTTACAACAGTCATCAAGATATATGTATAATTTCAATATCAGAAGACCTTTTAAATTTAGTACCACCCATAGTAACACAGTAATGCAAATAATAATCATACATAAGCTAAACTGCACCCACACGTTAATTAAAATATATATTAAAAATCGTATATATGTATAAACATATAAAGTATAACACAAAGTATTTATCTATTTTGAGGATTTTTTTGGCATTGCAACATGCCAAGAGTGTCTTTTCAAGTAGTTTGCATGACCAAATTCTTGCACCACAGTTTTTCTCCAGAACAGTTTGGGCAAAGTCGTACCTGATTTACACTCTGGACAGACAAATTTCCCTTTAGGAGCTTCAGCCAGAGAGATGCAGGCGAGATGAAACGCTCCACAACACTGGCCTTCACAAAGCAGCAGCTCCCCCGTCTTCTCACAAACCTGGAACAGAAAAACATCAAGCCATCTTTAAAAACCTTGGCACCATAATGACAAGAATTTAAAGAAGCTGCACAGGTTGTAAGAACCCCAATTTAAATGAAGTTGGGACGTTGTATAAAACGTAAAAAAATAAACAGAGTACAATTATTTGCAAATCCTTTTCTATCTATATTCGAGTGAACACACGAAAGACAAGATATTTAATGTTCAAACTGAAACTTTATTGTTTCTTGCTAATATTCACTCATTTTTGAATGTGATGGAATTGATTTGGAACTGATGAGACTTTATTGATACCAATGCCTTCAACAATTCAGCTTATCAATTCCTGTGTGGGAAAAAGTTGGCCTACACAGTTTTACAGTGGCAACAACGTCAAAATCATGTTTGATCACATCTTTGACTTTCGTGCTATCATTTCTGCCGACTGTTTCTTGTGACAGTGTGACTGTTTTGATTTGCAAAGAATGCAGAACAAAGTGTAGGGAAATGTTAAGCAAATAGACTAACGATATCGATTTCCTGAGAGAGTTTTTTTCAATTCTCAGCTGGAATCGTCTTTTGATTCCCATCCTAATTCCTCTTCATCCAGTATTTTCTTCTGCCTATGGTAACAGTCACCGTTGGATAGAATTTTGTCATAGAGGGAGATAAGATTCAGAATGATTTTTTTTTAAATTTTACATTATTATCTCTCTCTTCTATCATTACTTTTAACTGTGCAATTTTCACTTTCTGGCCTGACAATCAGACAGTTTCCCAAAATAAATACTACCTAACTTCAGTGTGCAGATTAATATCATCCTCCTGGTAAAGTTTTGCATTTCTTACTCCTTTTTTCTCTACTAAGGAGGCTGTTTTTTTTTAAGTTTGTAATCTTAATTCTTTTAGCTCACAATAGGATCCCGAGTAAACTCACCTGACAGATGTTCTCCTTCATGGAGGCGGGGCCTCCTCGGTCCCCAATGATCTTCCTCGAAGGTAAAAGCGGGTCATCACAGAGCATCAACTCATCCTTCATGGAGGAGAAACTATGATCCAAGCTGGACAGTTCACCCTGAGGACATAAAAGAAATAAATAACCTATTTTAAGTAAAAAAAAATCTCAGGATCACACCCTGATACTTCACGGAGAAAATAACTCAAATCTTAAAGTGCTGTTTTTGAATTAGCCAGGATTTGTCACAGGAGATGAGTATGTTTTTGCTGTTTAGGGACTTTGCAACCTAAACTCGCCCCCAACCTGACACACCAGATGGACTGTAGCACATATCTATGAGATATAATATATACACATCCACTGAGGGAGAATCTGAATAAAAGTGATTGGAAAGGGCAAGAATTTTCATGAAAAACTGGTGACTACATGAAGGTTTCATCTATCACAGAAACTTTTAACTAGTCAGAGGCATGAAGTAGCTTCTCCCTCTTGGCACTAATAAACCAGTTTGTAACACTACCTCCTTGTCCTTAAAAAACACTGAAAAGTCTGTTAATTTTCTAACTGAGCACAATCAAGCACTTTAGCTTGAAGCTTTGCAAGATGGATCTAACCACAAGTAAAAACATAGTTAAAATACATTATTATATATTATTGATACTGTGATAAAAGTTCATCCTCTCAAATCCACCCAAAATGTAGAGCTACTGGCTTTCTAATATTTAAATTGTCACTAAAAATAAATACACCGGTATTTTTATACCCATACATGAATTTCTGTAGGCCATTTAAGGTCATATGAACTGTCTGGGTAAAGTTAATGACTTATAGTTTTAAATAATTTTTGATCACCGATATAATTTTCATTTTAGCCATTTATTTGCTGCAGTGCGGCTATATTTTAACACCTACCAACATTATATTTATGCACCATCAGAGTAATCATATTTATCTTTCCTCACGTTGATCATGCACTTCAGACTGTTTTAAAGCAAGCCTGTTGCTCTACAAAGAAGAACTGGAGCTCTCGTCTTTTATATAAGTAAAATTACAAAGTCATTTCTGAAAGTTACTCAAAAGCCTAAATGTACAGCCTTAGATGTCACGATATGTTGTCATTTCTGGTCAGGATGAGACAGGTTTTGGGCTCTGAAACAACACACAAATCTTGGTCCAGATATACCTTTTAAACATTTCCTGATTTTAAATGGTAAAACTATCAACTTGCACAATTACAGATAGTTATTCTTCAAAATAATGTCCATGTTTTTAAACAATAGGGACATTTTTGTAAAGGATTCTGACCTCTGACTCTCCTGTGTCTTTTCTGACATCCTCATCTTTAAAGTCATCTGTTTGAGAATCCTCAAAATCTGCTGCTGGCTCCACCCAGGCCGGTTCAGGTGGGCTGGGTGTGTCAGCTAAAGCAGGAGGAGCAGCGGGAGGCGGATCTGTCTGAGCGGAGGAGGTGGGTGTACAGGTGAGCGTCTCTGAGGTTGATGGAGCAGAGCCAGGAGCTGTTTGATGTTTACTCTTTGATTTTGACAATGGTGCTGCAGGATCTAGAGGAAAAGAGTCGTGTTAGAACAGCTAACCACAATACAGACAGAGAAACAACAGGGGAAGGTTCTTCAATTTATCTTCCCAAAGCGAAAACACTGCACGAAAATCTACAAACGGGACTATTTCCTCTTAAATAAGCTTCTCTGCGTTTGTCTCAGGAAAAGTGTGAGAGAATCCAGTTTGAACACTGACAAGGCTTCAGTGCTTTCTTTCAAAGTATTATCTGACTTCTAAAGGCAAGTTAAAAAACAGACAAGTAAGGTTTCTGAATATCATGCAGTGCCCAAACCTTCAGTTTTAACAGTTTTAAGATGGTTCACAAACCTGACTGATGAGCAGAATTAGAGCTGTTCTTTAGTGTTTTAACCTGGAAGTAAAGAAAATGAAAATATGCATTCAAAACAAGCATAATAACAAAACTAAGCTAACTCAATTATTTATAATATTTCTATAGTTTTTCTTGATTTGGGCATAATTAAACCCCTGGACTCTTTTTTTCCCTCATCTCCAAAGATCCAGAAAAGTTTCCATCCACATCCTAGTTCTGTAAGCTCTTCCAAGGTTCACCTCTTACACCTTTGTTTCACTTTGTATATTGTAATTTGCTTTACTTCAGACATAACCACATTATTCTAACATTTAATCAGAAAAACAAGACTATCAAACAGATGTAAAGCTTCACAATGTAATACAGCTGAATAATGAACATCAGAACATGTCATTGTGGCACCTTCTTTTTTGGGACTGTTGTGGCTTCGGCCTCCAGACAATACTCCAGAATCTTCTGAGTCGGTTTCCTCTTCCTCTTCTTCTCCAACACGGGCGCATTTTCTATGAATCAAATATTAAAGAAAAAACATGAACTGGATTAAAATCTTTTTGCATTTTGAGACAAGATACAAAGTGAAGGATCCTCATTACTGTTACTCCACACTGGCAATAACCATGGACAGTGACAGTGTGTTTTCAGTTTGTCCACTTGTCCATACGTCTGTGTGTCAGATGGCATGGCCATTCTTGAGAACAAACAACTAAAGGACCCTTTAAGAGGTTTTCTCAAAACTTTGCACAAGCCGCGAGACGACAGCAGGAAGTGACTGCTCATACAGTTATTAGCATTGATGCTAACAGCTTCAGTAGCAGTTTTATCTGGACCTGGGTGCAAAATTCCAGAAATTTTGAAAGTTGGAAAGTTTCCATGGGAAGAAAGGATTTTAAACATAGTTGGGAAAATACATTTTAGCATAATCTTGACTAAAACAACCATATTTCATGCAAGTATTCTTAATATCTCTGCTATTCCTCCATCACATGTACATGGCACACCACTTACTGCAGGGGTATTAAGGCCATGACCATTACGTGCTTAAATGATTTCTAGAACCCTGGACTATTGAGGCCACATATTTAAGTTGAAGTTGATGGTTCAATAAAATAATTAAATCTTGATAAAGTTCTCCTTACAAATAAATCTGCTGAAATGTAACGCTTTTAATTGTATTACTTTGCATGGATGTCTGCCTATGACAAAACACAATGTTTACTTTATGTTTGGATATGATACAGTTGGTTTAAATTAATCCCAATTTCAAGTCAGTTTTCATAAATTCCCACAATTCCCATGAAAAGTTTTCAATCAGAAATACTACCCAAATTCCCCAGCTTAACTTCCCATGGGAAGTTTCTGGAACGTTTCCAGAAATTTGCCTGAAACTTTCCACTCGTTTTCAATCTGAATCTGGACCGCATTTCTCTACTAAATGAAAACAAATAACACTGACAGCATTTCTCAGTGGAGAGGATATTTTCACTCCACTTCCAACATTCTTGGCAAGAGTTTGTTCTGCGAAACGACTCATGACCTACTACAACATCACACATCTAGAGAATGTGATTGATGGAACGATCATCCAATCAGCTGTCCGATATGATTTTTAAAGGTTCTGCCCATTCCTAAACACTTACTATGGTCTGTTGTTGAGATGCACTAGTAAAATGTATTGAACGTACCATCTGGTGTGTCAGGTTAGTTAAAAGCATCAATGCTCAACAATTGCTTGTTTTATGTAAAGTCAAATCAATTAGTAATCATGATCTCAATATCAATCAAAATAATCAAGATCATGATTTTTGCCATTATCGAGCATCCCTAGTTCAGAGTGTTGATAAAACCCAGTGACTGGTGTTCCAGATGTGTTGTAGGAGACCTCTGTGTGCCTGTATGGAGCCCTGAGCTCAGCCTCATCCAACACCTTTGGGAAAACTAAAACAATGACTATAAACCAGGCCTTACTGCCTACTAACAAAGGCCAAAAACCAGGGCCAGACCTCATTAATGCTGTAGCTGAATGAGAGCAAATCACTACACTACTGTACCTATCTAAAACAGTGCTTCCCAGAGGAGTACTCCTGTTTTTACAGCCAATACACCAAGGAGTTTTCAGATTAAATGTTCAGCAGGCACATATGGATGTACTGTGTGAGAGGGGCCAACTTCCTTTTGGCACCGTCTACCAAAGGGTCTTTTCCAAAGCCTACGGTGAGAGTATTTTAGAAAAGGCACTAAAGCTGGAAAGACAGATGCTTAAAAATGATCTTACCAACGTCTTTGACATTCCCTTCTGATAAAGAAGCTTCAGATTCAGGAGGGGGGGTCAGTGTGTCGATGGAAAGCACCGGTGCATCTTGGGGGGAAGTGTTTTCTGCACTGGGGAGTTGTAGTTCTGAGGGTGTAGTTGCAGCAATTTCCTCTGGAGGTGGAGTCTGTATTTCAGCCAGTAAGTCCAGTGATGGGTGGTCGAGTGTGTCCTTATCAGATTCTAGGAGCTCAGACGTAGGCGTATCTGGCTGAGCAGCCTGTGAGAAGAAATGAATTATTTGATTTCATTTTCAGTCTGTTATAAAAGTTTATGTGAAGTTATATTGTGTGCTGAGTGTAGGATTTTTTACCTTTCCAATTATCTGGGGAGGTTTTTTAGTTTTCTTTCTGGTGCAGAAAATCTGATCATACTCTTCAGTCCATTCGATCAGCCTCTTGCTTGGTTTTCTGATTCGTTTATGAACTAGAAAGCCATAAAAACATTAACTTAATTAAATTCCTTTGTTTCATCAAGTGATCATTAAGGATTTTTAGTACCTCATAGAGATCATATTTAACCTTAACTTGGGTTCAACTAGGGCTATCAGGATATTGGAGTTTCACTTCATGTTTATTGTGGCAAAAAATATCATGATAACGATAAAAAACAATACTTAAAGTCAACTTAATCTACATCCTTCCATTTTGTCTCTGCTTGGAAACCTAAAGGGATTCATGCTGATGTGAAAAGACTGTCTGCAACCATAACTGTGCACAATTAAAATAATAACAATAACTAAGTGATGATAAAAAAAAGAAGTCAGAGTGCTATGATCTACATATCACATCAGAGAACTTTTTCATTTATTCACCAGTTCATTCATTTCGCTTTTTCTCTCTACAGCAATGATACCATATCACCATATTACAAATTATAAGAGATTGTGCCTTTTAAAATGCATATTTAAGACGCACAACCCCACCTTACTGCAAAAACCTAGCCTTTAACTTCACAAGCATTAAGCATTTTCTTTAAAGAGGTATTTCTCTGTGAACTGAGAGTTTAGTAAAAGATGTCATGTTCTTCAGCTCCCAAAACCCCTTCTAACAACATTTAAAGGAAAGAAAGTTGATTTTGCAGGTAGACATTGTTGTAAACTAATATCTATGCTGCTATTTTAGCTGTTTAACCAGAGATATAAAGGCTGCAACCCTGGCTCAAGTCACTCCATATCAATGTATTACAGCACTCTGTCCAAGCTGGTGCCATAGACTGACCACAACCCTCTGCTAAGCAAACACATTTCATTTTGCGGCTTGACAAAAGCAGAGGCTGTGGCTCCCTTTCACTCTTACTTAAAATAACATACAGTAGGGCATAAAGATTTATTGTTTTCAGATCGAAATCGCAATTTCAGAAAACACAATCATGCGATCGCAAAAGCTGCAATTTTTTGCAGCACTCCTGACTGACCCAGGAGCTGTTGTGTCAACGATTTTACACATACTATTTTGCTAATTTGTGGGCAATTTGTATTTAAGAATGGCTCGCAAATGAACTCGCTTACTCACAACTGCGAATTGGTTCTCATCATTCACTTGAAAGAGCAGTTCAAAAGAGTCGACTCGTTCGCCAACGTCACATCTCCACCGCTAAAGTGCTGGTAATCAGGTCAACAACTCCAAAACTCTGTTTAGGAGTAGAAGTTGGGAGTATCCCTTAAATAATGAATAACAGATTATTTATCATCAATATTAGATCATTGATTTTCTTACTGTTGTCTATACTGTAAACAGTGAATTTTGCACTGAAGCTTAAGTGAAGAAAATCATGAATCAAACTGAAATAACAATATCTGCCAGAAAAATTGCAATTACATCTTTTCCTACAATCATTCAGCCCTACTTCACTAACTGCACTTCAGGTGGATTTCAAACATGGAAAATGATAATAGGACAAAATTTGTGTTTCCATAAGGTTTGGCAGACTCAACTTAAAAGACACACTCTCTGCCTAACAAGTTTTTTAGCACTCAGTACAGCACTGCTGCCCATGAGCCTATCCATTAACCTGGCTCTGTGAGGAATGAATAGAGAAATACCTAATGCTCTGTAATATTTGGTCTTGTACTGTAAATTTTTGCAATAAATGGAAAAAGTGAATAGTAAATGGACTTGAGCTTATATTGCACTTTCTTGTCTTCGACTACTGAAAGCGTCTTTAAACCACAGGTCACATCTACACATTCACACCTATTCACTCTCACATTCACTCATCGATGGTTGAAGTAGCTATGTCAGTTGTCCATCAGTATCACCTTACACTTTCACACCCTTTCATGCCCATTTTCACACCACTGAAAAAGCAGCGCAAAGTGTCTTGCCCTTCTGATTGCTGAAGCACACTATCAGACTGCGCCACCAAAGCTCCAGGGATATGACTCAGTGTGCAAGATTCGTGTCAATGATGTTTTTTTTAGATCATTTTGAGTTACAATAAATGCATCAGAAAAAGCAGACTCAGCATGTAAAGGCCTTGAGACAGGATAAATCTAAGAGATGCCACAATATCAGAACATGAATGAGGGCATTTCTGTGCAGCTGATGCAGGCCACATCAGGGACAACCTACAGTAATAACACAGGAGCACTAGAGCACAGGAATACTTCTGATGTCTTCATGTTCATAAAAGACTTCCCCTGAAGCGTCTTTATCCTCACTTAACTCCACTCACCTCTTGGTGGCTTGTCACCTTCTTCAGCTTTGTGCATCAGGCTTGTGTTAGTGCAGTCCACAACGATACCATTTGGCTTTTCCAGACCCAGTGTCGTGTCGCCTCCCCTCTGCTCCAAAGGCACCATGTTCCTTAAATCCTCTCGCAGTCTTTTCCACCTTTCCTCCATCTCCTCCAGGACTCCATCGATACTTTCACTCTGCCTCTCCCAACTGCTGGTCTCAAAATCCAACAGGGTCTGAACTCCTGGCGAGCAGTCGACTCTTGGTGAAGAGTCCCTTGCTGGCGTGGACTCCAGTCCCGGGATGCCCGGTCCTGACCTAGCAGGTTGAAAAGGCACTTTGCGGTTGGCTCTCTTTTTTGCCCCAGGGAAGCCCCTCTTGTTGAGGGGTTTCTTTGACGTTTGGTCTGTGCTGATGTTGTGAATGACTTCTTTTTTGTCTGGGCTTGAATCTGAATGGTTACTGACATTTTCTGTAGGTTTATCTCGCCTCGTGGGTGCAGTCTCTCCGGGCATCACTAATGGTTCCTCTTTCACATGAGCACTTGGTGGTCCAATCTCCAGTTCTAAGGGGGTCCCCTCTCGCTCCCTAGTATCATGTAAGTCCTTCAGCATCATCAGGAAAGTGCTGAACTTGTAGTTTGAGTCTGCTTTAAAAGAGACTGGTTTACCGTCACTTTCATTTGTCAGGGACTGGAGGGATACCTCCTCAACGTTTTTAAAGGCATTCATGAAAGAAAATGGGGATGATGGTGAGGATGGAGAGCGTAAACCCCTGGACTCACCTTCCTTTTTCGACTTTACCTTTGACGTTAGGGGTATGAAGTCCATTGGTGGAGTTGAGGATATCGAAAGGTCTTCATCTTCACTCTTGACATCACTTTCAAGGTCAACTGACTGAGGAGGTGAAGTCTCAGAGCCAGAGAACATGTCCTGAACATCCTTGACCTTGTCTCTACGGTGGGATTTATGTTTGGCCAAAGGACTCAAAGGTGAGGAAACCTCAGATTGGCACATACTGTCCTGCTTTTGGGACTTTTCACGTTTCTTCTGCTCCACCTCCTCCATCGCCTTGAATGCTTTTGTCATGAGTCGACCGCTTGCAGGGAGATGGGCAGGTTGCTCTTGCAGAACGACCTTATTCAGCTTTTCTGGAATTCGCTTAAAGTTTTGAACAACTTTCTTGGATTTGTCAGAAGACAGGCTTTCAGGCAGGGAAGCTTTCTTACATACTAAACTCCCCTGCCGATGGGAAGGCGGAGAGGTTGAGTGAAAGACGATACTTGAGATAGAAGCTGTCTTTTTCTTTGAAGGGCTGAACTTGTCAGAGAACAAGCTTGTTATGATGGAAGTTGAAGTCTTCTTACATTCTGACTGGTCTGATTGGTTAGCAGATAAGGGAGTTTTATTGATTGGGGTTACATCTAAAACTGGTAACTTCTCAGTTTCTGGGCTTCCTAATTTACTAGAAACATCAGCTACAACAACAGTCGTCCTTTGTGACAAATTTGACGAGAGACGAAGAACACCTGTTTCACTGCTTGCTGCTAACTTCTTCACTGAGATCTTCTCTGGTTCTTGATTGATTTCTGAACTGATTGCCTTTTCAGTGATCACACTTTCTTTTTCTGATTGTTTAGAGGATGATTTACTCATATTAGTATCTGATATAGAGGATGATTCAGTTACACTTGTATCTGGTGTCTTTTCAGTCCTTGTACTTGCAGTTTCGTGAGTAGGACTTAAAGTTAAACTGGAGTTTAAGAAACTCTTACCCTTTATTTCCTTGCGTATCAATTTGACAAATGGCAGCCTACACTTGGAGATGAGACTTGCGTGCCTTTCTAGCCTCGCCAGTTCCTCATTTTTTTCACTAGCTAAACTCAGAGCTGATGTCTTGTTCTTTTCTTTTTCTTCTTTGTTAGTCAATCTGTCAGTAATATTGACATCTTTCCTCGTCACGCCTTCTGAATGTTCAGTTTGACTGACACTCTTTGGACTCTCTGATAGCTTAGTGTGGTCATTTGTTTTGACTTGCAAGCTGGGCTCTGAAGCCTTTTTGACACTTGAGCTATCAAACTGGTTCAATGCTGTGCCACCGGGGGTTTCAATTGTGTTACTGTCTTTCTTCTTCCCCTTTAGCTGTCCACTCTTTTTAGAAGAATCACAAGTCTCAACAGGGGTCAAGGATTTCTGCTTTTCTGGTGGTCTTGTCTCCTCAGAGGGAATGCTACTTGTATCCAAAGGCCTACTTTCAGCTGGGGTGGTTTTACATTTCAAGGGTCCCGATGGTTCGGGAGGCAGATTTGTTTCAGCAGGAGCCACGGTCTTATGTTTGTCCGATGACGCTGACTGTTCAGTGGATGCAACATTGGATGTTGAGGCACTAGGAACCAGTGTCTTTTTGCTGACGACGGATGAGCTCTTTTTCTTACAGGGCACTTTACTAAACAAAGTTCTGTCCGGCATCGGACTGGTTGTTTTGGGTCGTCTGTCTTTGCCTGATTTGCTGAACCAGAGACCAGTTTGTATCTCTGGTTGCTTCTTTGCCTCTTTGACAACTGTAACAGGAGGCTGAGTTGGGACCATTTTTTGCTGACGTTCAAGTGCTTTAGGACACAAAATCTTAGGGACCGAGTCAAGATCAGAATAAGGGCACTCGCCAATGTCCTTTTCCGATTGATCAGGGCTATTATGCAAAGTCTTTCTAGAGTTTTTTCTACTAGTATCCTTTGACATTTTACTTGTTTTCTTCTTGCCAGAGGGTTTCTTTAAAGTGCTAGGCTTTTCTGGAGCTGTTACTTGGGGTGACATGGAGCCATTTGTCATGTGCGATGGCTCAGGAGGGGAGGGGGAAGCAGAGGCAGGAAAGGTTGTATGAGCCTTGTTTACCATCTCTGGTGTTGAACTGATAAGGAGGGCCTCATCTAGGAAAAGAGAAGAGGAAGCCATTTTTGGTCTCTCGTCAAGAACAGATTCTGCTTCTGCCACACTGATTTTCCAAGAGTCCTGGAAACGCTTTGGAATCTGCTGAAAGAAGAAGGAACAAATAAAATAAAATAAATAAAATAAAACAAATCTTTTAACAGTTACAAGTTTACAGTCTTTTTCATCATCACACTTGCACTCCCTATAATTTCTCTACCCATGCAAGGACAGACTGATCATCTATAAAATTATACTTACAGTGCATTTGATGTTTGTTTCCCTTTGCTTCCCCCTCCGGCGCAGCAGGCAGAGCTCTTCAAATTCAAAGCCTCCATGGAAAGGGTTAGTTGCTTTATCCTCCACCCAGGTAACCTCCACAGGCTCCCCAAATGTCCGAATAAAGTAAAGCCTACAGGGACGATCACTGGGCTCTGCGGAGAGAAGAAAACACAAGGTTCAGTCTCAATAAACGGGCTCTCAAACTAGATCATGCTGCTTAGGAAGCTCAGAGTGCATCAAGAGACAGGGTGCCCCAAAATCCAGACTTATTATAATGAAAGTTATCATGAACTTTAACCTATCATCCACATTTTTTGCAATACATGATATGAATGATAATTAAAAAGTGGGGGAAAAAGTCTCAAAAATCAATTTCTGCCTACATGTGGTTGATAGATATCACATATTTGAGGAAGAAAATCTTCAAAAATCAAACTTAATCATTTAGATACAATTCCAGCAACAATGTGGTCATAGAATATAAAGCAAAAGGAAAGAGGGAGGAGGATACATAAGGGAATAAAATACATTTAGAGTTCTCCTTGCAGGCGGGCTGCAGTATTTGCCATTAACCCCACCTTATATATGTAAACAGATGGGCCATGGGTCAAACAATGAAGTTTTAATACATGTCAACTATTTTTTACTCAATCTCAGCTTCTACCATTTTTCAAACAAGTGTTTAATATTCAAAGGGAGAGTCAATTGCCTGAATGCTGACAATATATCATAATACTGCACAAAAAAATACTGATAAATTATTATACCACAAAATTTATTAGTGTATGGCTATTTTGCTACACCCCTACAAAATTATTACAAGATTTATTCAACTTTTCATAATTTCTAGTGTTCACATGTACAATACACATATGTGACTTTGTCACATGGCGACAGTGTAACTCAGTTCATACAGGCTTTAGCTGAGGACCAGAGGTTCAAGTCCCAATTAAAACATGCTTGGAAGTTGGCTTGAAAGTTGGGGAGAGACAAGAGTCCTGGGACACTGGTCATGGCCGTAATGCAGCTGAAAGGGGTTGGCGTCCCTTGTCTCCAAAGCCTCAGAATGTACAGTCTGCACCATTCAACTTCATCGCATGTAACACCTACAAATGAAGTAGGTGGGGGTGCAGCTGAGTTGTCAGGAATGATGAATGCCAAACTTGACCTGACATTAACACACTGAAGGACAAGCAAAGTCAGTCAGTTTACCTCTGGCACATCATCAGCCTTTTTTGGTGGTTTGGCCAGAACCAAAACTTAAAAAAAAGGGCATTAAAAGTCAGTCTGATGTCTTCATCTATGATAGTAATCTGAAAACTGATTACTATGAATGGACAGTGGAGTCTGTGTGTGCCCTTCATCGAGTATCATTCAAGCTACAGCAGAGCTGCCACCACTGGATACACTGATATTATGGTTCAAAGAGTGATCATGTTAACTAAGGAACAAAAGAGGACATTTTATTACTATTATCGAACATTTCCATGTTGTGATGCATTTTACCCGAGTACATAGTGTCGAGGCAAATCATAGCAGACTTTATTTGCAATTATTGGAGATTTGAAACTGACTGGCCCGCCACACTCAGTGACAAGGAGGGCCACATCTGGCAACTGGGCCGCCATTTTACCACCACTGCTGTAGACTGTCATCTTAGATTATCTCCATCAGCTATTTATTCAATGCTAATCAACAAAGATGCTAATACTGGTTGGTCAACAGTTCAGTGTCAAAGTCATTACAGCAAGTTAACAGTGTGTCGGGCCCACCTTTCACTTTGTGGTAGATTCCCTGTGTGGGGTCAACGATCACCTCGCAGGGCCACCACGGTCTTCGGTTGAACTTTGCCCAAATAACTTCCCCTTCTAAATACTTCACAGACGGCAAAGGCTTTTTCTTGAGGCTGTTCTGCTGACAACAACAGGACAATAAAGGAAAAAGAACTGATATGAGATAAATAAAATATACAGGTTAGTACTGAACAGATTATTCTGCCCTTTCTTGACCTGTTATGTCTTCTTAAGGTCTTGGGTAACATGTCACAGGAGGTAAACGGAGACCAAGTGTGTTGATTTAACCACAAATTATTCTCTAAAAGGCAAATCTCTGCACTTAAATCTTTCATGGTTCCTGCATTAAAAGCTGCAAAGGCCTTTAATGTGTTTAGTTGTGACCTTTGTCTGAAATACCATTCAAATTTCTCTTTCCCCAATAGCTATAAAAAAAATATTTGCACCCAGACAGCTGCTTTCTTTCACTTCATGTTTTTACTTGATAATCTGTAAAGACAGTAACTTAAAAGTTTCCACTTTTATGACCAACAATGTTCTCTACGGTCTTTTCTGAAGTCTAATTTTAGCTCGTCTTCTCCTGTTCCTTAACACCACATGAGCCACACTGGTGGCACTTTGAGCTACTTTATCTTTTGTGTGAATGGGACTAAATGCTCACAGCAGCAGGTTAAGTGGACTGCTGGGGTACATGAGCAGGCCTGAGTTATGGCTGGCATGTCGCCGGACTGGCCAGAGGGCGGACACTGGCTGCTGCTGTGATGTAACTGGCTGGCCGGTTATTTGCTTCTTTTTTTGGAGAAACACAAATATTTGTTATTCATGTTTTAAGTACAAAGCTACATCCTGGACACAGTAACTTAGCTTGGCATTAAAACAGAAAGCAAGAGGGGAGCCAGGAGGAAGAGTTGGTAAGTAATTCATTATTGAAAGTCGGCAAAATCCACAAAACTGCTTGAGATAATGGGACTAAAAGCTACTAAATATCAAGTGTGAAACACTTGTAATGCAAAATGCTATTTCAATTCTTACAGATGTGAATGTGACAGCTTGAACTGGTAACAAATCCTAACATAGAGCTGAATTAAGGTAATATAAAAAGCTGTACAGTAGGTATACTTAAGACTCAGATTGATAAGGTGGAAAAAGTAGAATTAATGACTTAATTTAGTCATAAAAATATTTTAAGCTACGAAAACAGAGGTTCAAATCAGCAAAGTAGATGTCAAGCATTATAGAAAAAAATCCCTTGAGCACTCACAGACAGAACTCCTGTATTAACATGTATATATTTCCTATTAAGAGAAAATAATATGCAGCACATTGAGTCTCACCTGTTGCAGTGGCTGGATGAACAAAAATGTAGCTTTAATTGGTTTAAAAGTGGCTGTTTTTGACCATGATGGGCTGGGGTCTATCATAACAAATGAAGGTCAAATTTCAGCATTTATAAAAATGCACATTACATGTCATGTGACTTATCAGTGGAACTCTGACCTTGAAAACAAAAATGTGTATACTCTCAAAGGGAACCGATGGGACAAAACAAATACTGTATGTAGACCCAAGCCTAGTTTATGGGTACTATGATGAAACAACTGCTGTGACCAGTGACATCCAGCCCCGTCTATCTTGTCTTTGTTGGGCAGTCTTACATGCTTACAGACAGTGGGATGAAAAGTGTAATCACAGTTTTTGTCCATGATTTGATAACAATGAAAACTGGCGACAGAGAAGTTTACAACTTCCTGTTTGTAAAGTAGTCACAAACTTACAGATAAATTAATTAATATGCACTGCAAGCAAAACACTGGAGCTAGACTACATTTTTTTAGTCATGGTTATAGCCCAACTCTAAAGCCAGAGAGTTTTAGGATGCATCTTCCTGAAAAATCAAGCTTTCATCGTGTTTAGTGTGTCACAGTGAATGACAATCAAGACCTAATCTGGGATACATAAGACTTCCGGACAGAAAGTCTGAAAATGCTTGATTGTTGTCATGACAGATGTTGAAAACAAGAGCAAAGACTGCTCTGTGTGCACAAAAACCACAGATGTCAACAAACCAAAGTTTTTTCCTTGAGATCAACTGTAAGAGCAGAGTTAATTTTGTTAACTAATTATTTTCATCAACAACTTTTTTTTTCCCCTGACGAAAACTAGACAGTAATTAATAAAAACAAGTGCACATGGACAAAAACTAAAACTAAAATAACTGACATTTTCCTCAATGAATAAAAACTAGATGAAAATGTTTGACAGAGACTTAATCCAATCAGACTTAATTTGGTCATGAAGAAAGTAGAGACAAGTTAGGAATATATCCAATCACAGCTACTTTGGTTGTGTGGAAAGGTTGGATGAGTTAAGAGGGACATCCAATCACAACTGCCTTAGCTTGGTGGTGGTGGGATAAGTTGGGGAGCGATCCAATCAGAGCTACTCTCTCTATGAATTGATATATTCGTGTAGAGCAGGTTCACTGTTTGTTGTCAGTTCTGGTATTGTAACTGAGATGCTCTGCCAGGTAGCCTAAATAAAGGTGACTGCATTTCACACAAAAGTTCAATTTGTTTCTGTTCATTTATACATTCAGACTTTACTAGCACTCAATAAAGGGTTATTAGATGTTTCATTTTATCCAAATATGAAACACGACTTCAGAAATTCAAGGAAGCATAAAAATGCCTTACACTTTACACTTCATATTTTAGTCGACTAAATTTACAGTAGATTTTGTCGACTAAAATGTTGGGAACTTTCATCAACCAAAACTAAACTAAATTAAAACAGTTTAGACGACTACATTATGACTAAAACTAAAAAATATTTTAGGCAAAAGACTATAACTAAAACTAAATCCAAAAGTGCTGTCAAAATTAACACTGTACAAGATCATCATGAGAAACTTTATATAATAAATCTCAATCTACAGTCATAAGGTGGGTTCCTACCAAATGTGTGGCTGACACATGTCCAGCTCCAGCTTAATAGCGCTACAGCTTTTATACCAGGGATGCGTGTGTGCTACGTTGTGGCTGCATCTCCCTGCTGTCACAGCTCTATTACTCCATATATATCACCTAAATGATAAGCTTCTATTGGGAGTTTAGGAGGAACCACAACAAATCTCACCAAGGAACCTGAATCATTAAATAACTGACCTGGGAACCTGCATTCTGTACAAACAAGGTAAGTTTGTCCAAAGAGGAGGCACTAAGCGGCTAACGTTCTGCTCTTTACACCATAGCAGCAGCACCCGTGTACTACATTATCTGACTGGCCCGTAATTAAAGTCATTGATGGAACAACCATCCAATCACCTTCTGATTATGCTTCTGAAAGGTTCTGCCCATTCCCAAACTCTTTCTATGGGCTGTTGTCCAGATGTACTAGTGAAATATATCCCACCGGTGCAGCTGGTGTGTCAAGTTACAACCATGTAGTCTTTCTTTCTTGTTGGCGGAGTCACTGTGTGATGTTATGGCTCTTGGATTGCCTAATCTGTCATAATGACCATCATAACAGACAAAAACATTGTGTAGTCTGACCTCAGCACTGGAATCTTATTTCACCTGCTGTCTGTTTTTTAACATCATGCACTCCTTCATGGGACCTTCCCTTCCTACCCTACAGGGAAAACCTGACACTGTGTGGGGCATGTGTGAATAACAACTTTGGAAAGTTCCTGTGGCAGACTACATGATACATTTGCTTGAACAGCCAATAAAGTATCATTGCCAAAAACCGAAAGGCCAGCTGTGGCAAATTAATTTGGTGAAGTGAGAGCAAAACTTGCCATTGAAGGCCTTGAGAGACAGTCATCAAACAGAAACAGCTCAGCGCCGCTCTCCCACTCGTCCTCTGAGCCGTCCCAGTATCTCCTGCGCTGCCCTGATGACTGAGATCGGGTGACAACCTTGGCAGATGAGATGTTAGCATCCTTAGAGTCCGTATTTAAATCCTTCGGCGTGGAGAGAGGGTCATTACCCGCACTCTCATGCTTGTCCTGTAAGCCTCCCGCAGGTGATGCAGCCTCCCCCTCTTCATTGTTATCATCATCCTCAAACAAAGAAGATTCAAAGTGGAGGAAGCCATTAGCAAAGGGGCTGTTACTGTCCAAAGAGAAGGCCGGACTTGGAGGGTTGGAAAAACAACTTTCAGACTTTTTCTCTGTTGAGACAGAAGTGCTCTGATTAGCTGCTGGAGTGTCTGTACTTCCTGTTTGGACCGCTGTTTGCTGTTGTTGTCCAGAAGAAAAGCTACCAAAACTCTCCCCCGTGCTTGTACCAGAGTAATCACTGCTGGCAGCCCAGGGATCCCTCTCCCTCTTCCCCCCTCTCCTTCTTACTGAATCCCCAGTCCCAGCTCCTCTCAGGCTCTCTCACCGGCAGCACCAGGTCGGGTTGGCTCACCATGGTGGTGAGATGTTGCAGCCTCCTGAGAGGACTGTAAGAGGAGGATGAGGAAGAGGAGGAGGAGGAGTAGTCCCTATGCGTGAACTCATAGACGGATGCATGCTTAAGAGAGGAGGCAGCAGTGGCAGACATGGTTAAGTCGATCCTGTGGTCATGGCGTCTGGAGGAGCTGGAGTGGGTGGAGAGGTCATGGCCTGGGGTCCAAGGGCAGCTGGACTGGTGGGTGTCCCTGCCGGGGCCTTTGTACAGCCGACTCATGCTGGCATGGTTCCTCCCTGAAATAAAAGGAGAAAATAATCAGAATGGAGATATTCACAGGATAAAAAATAGCTTTTTGTTATAAAAAGCTGATTAAGGCTATGTCCACACCAGGTGGTAACCTGTGGGGCTGAAAATGGAGGCCCATGCGAAGGTGCCAAAATCTGTAGTACCCCGAGTGTCCACTCGAGGCTGACTGCAGAAACCTGACACCCAAATGTGCAGGAATGGACCGTTATTACGGCTTAAATAAACATCTTTACAGTCTGTTTAAAATGGCTTCTGTCTAAATGTATAGTACACCTATGTGCTCTCACTGAAGGGGGTTGTATTGTGCCTGTTTTTCTATTATTGATGATTTATTGAGGATTTCAGGTTTTGGAAACACAGTCGCTATTGGTCAAATGGCATTAAGCCACAGCTCTCTGTAAGTGAGAAGCTTGAGCTACAGTTTGGTTGAGATAATGTGCAATATGGCAGCATCCATGACAAGACATCCACAATGTCCTAAAGGCTCCTTAAATAATCAAACAGCATGACTTCTTCCAATTCTTTTACAGTTTATGGTTCACATGTAGCATTTTTGAGAACACAGCTTTTTATGTTTCTGTGATGTTTTGACTGTTCACAAGCAAACTGCATTTTGATCACTAACAACTCATAACAGTGAGCTCGTGTTGAATGGTAACCCATGGCTGCCTGTGGTTGCTGTAGTTGAAGCCGACACGGTTGCTCGTTAATATTTTTTAATAACAGCATCCGATCAAGCTCATTAGATGTGTTTTGGATCAGAAGCCAAACAAAAATATTTGCTAAAATCACCTGGAAATATCAGGTAACATGGTTGCAGGTTAAGCCATAACACAGTCAGATGTGTGTTTGATTTGAAAATTAAGCCGTTTTTGCACAGGAATCCAATCACTTTTCCCCTGATAATTTAATCAAAATCCACTGAGAAGTTCTTCAATCATCCTGCTCACAGGTGCACAGACAGACGAACAAACAATCAGGAAAACTGATAAAAATATGACCGCCTTGGCAGAGGTTCAAATGCCAACAAATCACAAAACTAGGGCAAAATCTAAATTTAAACTATATCACCTCCCTTATACCTATTCTTGTACTAATTAATCTGCATACAATTTTACAATCATATCCACCTATTACCTGTTGGCATACACTGGCCTCTATATTTGGGTACGCCTGTTTGACTGCCCATTGCAAATAAAGCTAACACGCCAATCACATGTCATCAACTCAATGCACTGAGGCACGTAGATAATAGCCCTAGTCACAATTCCTTGATGCCAAATTGCCGCAACGACACTACGTTATATTTACACCTCGAAGCATTTACACTTAATCTATGAGCCCGTATACACAAAGACAGAGACACTCATTTCTGATAGTTTTTTAATAATGAATAATTCGTACACTAATGTCACAGCCGTGAGCATCAAATTGATCGGGTCACTCGTTTAAGAATTTCTGAAACAAGAGGTCACAAAAAGACATTATAAATTGGAAATATTGTAACTGCTTCTAAGTCAAACCACCATGTTGTAGTTCAAAAGTGGCTTCATAATAGTTTTTTTTACTTTTGCTGGTTGTTTGAGCTAAAACATCTTTAAAAGTAGGCTTTCCTGTCAGTATTATCTCAAAATTAGTGTTTGCTAGAGAGCATATTATTAACAATGATCCAAAAGATAGTGAAAAATCCCATAGGATTTAAGAAAGCCTTGCTGCAGAGGGAACCAGCGCGATACTAACTTCCATGTTAGCCTACAAAATCGGAAGATCATCCTAATTCCCAGTAGAAAATTCTGACCAAAGGGGGCATTCCCAGTGACCTATCTAATTTGCAACCTGAAGAATACGACTTTGGAGATCAACTGGAGCGCACAATTATACCTCTGGGGATGGAACAAATAGGGGATCACCTTTTCTCCCCAATCCGTCTCCGTGTCACTCACAGTGGAGGCGAATGGTCAGTAAATATTATGGCTTGAAATGGCAGTGTGAATTGGGCTGGAGTGAAACAGCTCAGAGTTGAATTTAACTCCAACAGTGTTATTTTAACTCACTCTGAGTTATATGCTATTTTAAATCATGTAGCTTTGTTAGCAGAAAAACAAAGCTTCAAAATGTTTTTAGCTTTAAGTAAAATGGCAAAGAGCCTTTTTGTCTGGGGCCTCCAAATCACTAACGCCACCCCTGCCTACAACAGATGATATTTGGTCATTTTTATTATGTTCCTATAATCTACCTTCCATTTAATAACATGGCAGCTTATTTTTAGTTGCCCAAAAGCAGCTGTAACGACCTAAGAGAGGCAGAGCCGATGCATTAAATTGTATTAAAATGAAAATAACAGCCGTTGTCTTCACATGATAGGTAAATAAACGTAAAAACACTCACGAGCGACGAGCAGGTCGACCTAATGTGACATTTTTGGCAGGGATTCTGCGCAAACACCGCAGCCTCACTGTAACTGTCGAGCCTTTTGGGAAGAATTATCGCGATATGATGAAAATGACATCCAGTACAATAAGGTCAGCAGCCTGTAAACTGACTCACATACATGCAGAGTGAACCACGCTCAGATTACCCCGGCGCGGCATGATTAAAAGAAATCAACGCGACGTAAACACGCCGGCTCTGTAACGCACGAGCTTGGATAAAAATGGACCCGTCCGTGCGCGCGCGCGTGTGCACGGGGCGTGTGTATACAGACCTGTAGGTGTGTGCAGCCGCATGTGTGTGTTACCTATGTTTGTGCTCGTGTGTCCTCGCTTCCTCGTAGCTCCACACTGGCTTCATGGTTTTTACATTAAAGGAACAAAAACGTGTAAAAACGAACCGAGACGACGACACAACACAAGTTCACCTCCACGCACACTGACACACACTGACACACACAGGCTTCCCTCCCGACAGATGCAGGCTATGAGAGTCAAACAGCAAAATCACGCAGAAAACGCCAAATGTCACGGGATCTGGCGCGAGAATCTTACCATTCCGATGTCAGCCACCGCAAACGTGACCCTCAGCGCGTTCATTTTGGCGCTTAAATGTGCCAATTTCCAATTTTTTGAAAGCGGATGAGGACAGTCCCAGCGGCAATACTACTAGGCCTGGATCCTGTGAAACGTACTCACTCACTCACTCCCCCCCCCCCCACCACACTCCAACCAGCCTCCCTCCTCCTCACCCTCCTCCCGCTCTACATGCGCTAAAGCCTGGTCCAGCGGCCCCTGGAATAGAAAATTCAGGCGTGTTGTGCTCCTCCAGCGAGTCAGCGACACTCCCCCTTTCTTTAAGCTTTAAGACAACTTTGAATCCTCTCGTCTTTTTGTATCCCTTGCTCTGCAGACTCTCTGCCTTGCCTGCTCCTTCAAAGTCAGTCTTCCTCTCCGCTGTGCGCACTGCCAGGCGTCACCACTGCCTCCCTCCCCAGCCGGTCCACAGCATGGAGAGCAAGAGGAAGGGGCCGCGAATGTGTTATCAAGGAATAAAAAAGGCAAATATGAGCTGACATCGAGAAACGAGCCAAGCAACCAAAACGCAGTCTCCAAAATGCCTCTTCTGAATAACAAGTAGGGCTGGGAAATGTGGACCGAAAACCATATCTCCAGATTTTTAATCAAATTGTGACACAAAACACAACACAATATTGTTGACTTTTTTCTGGTATATGAATTACAAATGGTTGTCACAATGCAATAATGACAAATTTTGATACGTCTGCCAAAATCGAACCATAGTAGAACTTGCTTGACAGCTAGGCATCAATCATAGAAACTGTAGACTCGGGCTGAACGATTTATCGTTTTCTGATCTAAATTGCAAATCCAGACAACGTGATCATGTGATCACCAAAGCTGCAATTTTTTGCAGCGCTCCTGACCGACCCAGGATCTGTTGTGTCAACTATTTGCTCGTGCCAATGTTGTCACATGTCCAAAAAAGGTTGACATACTGGTTTGGCATGGCTGGCTTTTTTCCTTTATTGAAATAGTTGAATTTTGTTTTTCTTATTATGACTTAATCTAAACTGTTCTGTTGTTTTTTTTTGTTTTTTTTTGTATTTATTTAAATTTTTTAACTTAACACAATTAAGGATTTTTTGGACAACATTTCAAGTTAATACAGTCAAAGATGGCTCTTTTAGTTCTTTAGTTGTAATGACTGCCATTGGTCAAGGACTTTAAAGAGTGTACATGCATGTTTCTTGTTAATAAATATGTTTGGAAGGAATTCTTACCTTTAGTTTGCATCCTTGTCTTAGGGTAATAGCTTTTAATGTTTGATTTTATGATTACTGTACACATCATGAATATTGCACTGAAGCTTGAAAATCATGAAACGTATTGAAATCGCAATATCTGCCAAAAAAATTACAATTAAATCTTTTCCTAAAATCGTCAAATTCTACTGTAGACACCCGATATTGCAAAAAGTGGCTCCCAACCACATCCCCAGCTGTACTGGCAAAAAGTCAATTCCCCTGGATCTACACCAATAAAAGTGATCTAATACTGATTTCACTGTAACTTAAATTTTAGTTGGTTTCACTCATTAAATTCAGACAGAACAGGCCTGCACACTTGCTTACATGCTGAAGACTTAAAAAAATCTTTGCTGTAAGTGTGCCATCATTTTAGTGGGTACCTGATAACCTGATGGTGAGACATGGCCCACAGGTTGGGAACCAAAGGCCCATAGTGGTTGTGTCCGTTCACCCCAAGTACAGAGGCCATTGTCCCCTTGGCTCTTGGCTCCTTTGTCGCATGTCATTCCCAATCAAACTCTTCCTGGTGTCAATCTCTATCCACTGTCTTGTCTCTTAAAGGTCACATGTCCTGGTGTGTTTGACGGTTTACATCTTGGGTGTCTATCAAGCATGGATTTGAATTAAGTTGATTTAAAAAATTGAGATGCAGCTCTTCTCCCCTCCCCTTTGGAAACGCTGAGGGGGCATGGCGGTTAGGGTAGGTTATGATAGTGAGCTCTGCGCTGATTGACTGTCGAAACAATGTCTGATGGGAGGGGGGAGTGAACTTTCGAAACAGCCATGGTGTCTGCCTGTAGCAAGCAGAAGACACACATAGGTGGAGGCTGTATAGCTATGACATCACAAACCCAGGGAGTAAAAAACTGAGCATTTTGAGTGGCATTTTCTTAAATTTAATTTATTAATTTAAATTAAGACATAAAGGCCTCCCAAGGTAAGTTCTGTAGTTGTGTACTTTTTTTACACATTTCCCCTCGTAGATCCTGAATTCATCTCCATGTGGACGCCCCCTTAGATTCTGGAATGGCCCCCGACGTTGCGGAAGAACTGATGCTGTGATGGCAGGTGGACTGACCATCATCACTACTTTTAACTATTTTTCTATTTTTAACTCCCTTCACATAATTTATTCTTTAACTGTATTTTTAACATACACAGTTATTGTAAGCAGAGAACCCAAAATATCATTGTACTACAGTGCAATGACAACAAATGCTATTCTTTTCTATTCTATGACATAAGTCAAGGCTCTGTGTGGGGAATGTTTGAGAAAGTGAATGAAATCAGTGAGCCTAAAATTCAGATGACTGAAAACAGTTAATTACCCACCAGGGCTTCTGTTTTTGCTTCTGTGGTATCAAACAAGTTTTGGTTATTATACTGTTAATCTTACCATATAATTCAAATGCTCCTCCTCAATTACTTCCTGTTGTGCCCCCCTTCGAGACTATTATCTTTGTGTACTCCACCACTTAGTCACTAAAAGGGCAATAAGAATTTTCTAAATACTATACATCCAAACATGCACTCACTAATAACCTCATTAAGTTCTACTATGCAAACACAGAAATCAGTAGCATTTATTTGCTCTTGTCATATCCATACATAAATCATAATAACTATTATGACAATCATACTGTCTTAAAAAGATGAAAACAGCTAAAAGGCAACTCATTTACCTATTTCATTAAGGACTTTAAAAGAAGTCAGTTCAGTCACAATTTCAACTTCTATTGCAACCTCCAGGGATGTAAAAGCCAAAAGCTGCAGTACCCAGAGTGTCCTCTTGAGGCTCGCTGCAGTAGCCTAACACCTTCATGATTGCTTGCGGAGAAAAAACTGTTTCACAACCTTAACACACCTCTTCAGCCTGATTTTTAAAAATGGCTTCAGTCTAAAACTATAGCACATCTATGTGCTCTTGCTGTGAGGGGGTGAATATTTTTATGGAGGATTTATTGAGGACTTCTGGTTTTGGGAATGTGGTATTGCTGTTGGTCAGAAGGCCTTAAGCCACCTAAACACAACCTTTTCATCTGAGAGTAGATGGAGCTCAAGTTTGGTTGAGATAGCACGTGCAGTATGACATGGCCTCATCCAAATCTTTACAGTCTATTGTTCTAACAGATTAAAAATCTTCACATTAAAGAATATTATCCAAAAAGCCAACAGAAACATGTTGTTACACAGCCTACATATATTTAAAACAAGTCCCACCTCTGACATGACAAATGGCCAATCACAGTGCAGAATTTCAGATTGGCTAATCAAAATTCAGGGGTCTCCATGGCCCAAATTGGCTGCACTCCTACCCAGACAAGTCCCCATTGGGGGCTGCACCCCCACTATTTGAGAAAACTAATTTATACAAACATTCAAATAGACTATCTTGTGGTCAATAATCATTTTACTGTATTGATTCTGACTGGAAACAATCTTTGATGAGTGGACTTGCCATCTATTTTTCAAATTAATATCATTTATTTCAGTGTGAATGATAGCCTACAATCTTTACCTAAATCTGATTTAAAATCACATATATTTAAAAAACTCAATGTCTTCCCCAGCCCTACTAACAAGCATCAATTACCCGCCTAAACCAGGCTGTCATCACCAATGTCATGTAATACCAAACTTGTGCCAAGAACTGGCATCCCTCTCATTACCACCAGCCTATTACGCACATGCGCTGTGAAACCACATACTGTAAAAATATCCCTCAACACCGCATATACGGCATAAAAATGGTGCAAGAAGGCTACCCGGAGAAACAGGCGGGTTTCCTTTCCTTAGACGAGTTGCTGTGCAGTCTCTGGTTGCTCACCCAGTCCCTTCAAAATGGAGTCCTCCTGCCTAAGAGCAGAGAAAAAAAAACAGGCCACAAAGTGTTAATAAATGCTCGACATAAAGTTCACAAAGCCACGGAGACAGTGAGCCTCAAAACGCACCTTCTCACAGCTCTGAGGGTGTCTGTGGAGGCTGTTTGGGTCCTTGGATCAGCCTTGCCTCGATGGCAAGATTTTCTTTTACATGTTGTGCCTCCCAAAGTCACTGTCTTATGAGCGTTTTTCTACCACGGCAGGGAGGCACACTTATCCTTTGGTGCGTGCGTGTGTGCCAAACGCACGTCCTAGAGCACAGACCATCACATTCAGTGGCACCTAAAGCTTTCACCGGGCTGATTTTGTGACTGTCTTTGTTCATGTAGAGGGGAGAAGAACTCGTCAGTTTATGGAGACGAATGGGTGCAGAGCTGGAGAGAAAATGCAGGGCGAGACTGAGCCTCTCCTGCGAGATTTCTGCTCTGGTGTGTTTGATTTTACACGCAAATAACCATCCATGTTTGCAGATTTGGAGACAATATGTCATAGAGGACACTGGAGGAGGGGGGCAGGGGGGTTTCAGGTGTAAAAATCGCCCCACACTCATTAAAAATCCACTTTTGTCACCGAGAGGCGATAAGGGAAACGGCGTTTATGAGCGTCACGGCCACCAAACAGCAAACCCTCCCTCCTCTTTTTCTTTCCCTCCTGTGGGAAACACTGACCAGCGAAGTGCTATTGAAGCAGAATAAACCTCATATAAACCTCTGTGTGGTAAACGAACGTCTACAGGACGATGTAATCATGTTTTTTTTTACGTTTTCAGCCACACACGCTGCGTCCCGGTGAACATGAGCCCCTCACTTTCCTCCGTGCTTACTTTGCGCCTGACGCGGATAAATGGAAACACGCAACATTTTAGTGCTTTTCCCCTCCAGGCTGTGTCAAAGCGAAGGAGACATAATGAGAAATGAGGAGAGACAGAGCAGGAAAGAGAGACAGACAGACAGGACAGGGCCTGCTGCGGTTTAATGAGGCGCAGAACAGCGCCACCGACAGGCAGCCCTGCGCCACATGTCACAGTGACACTGCCTTCGCCGCCGTCTCTGTGGTTTCAGTATTTAGTAACGACTGAGTATTAATGAGCATAATGTGTGGAGTTTCCCTGCTCACGTAAAACCAAGTTTCAATTTGACAAGAAAACAGGATGTTAAATGAATATGGAAATCAAACAAGACGAGTTTATGTGCGTCACTTTCAGAGGCAAGGCAAATTAAAATGCTTTACAAAACATACAGAACACAACAACAATGGAAAAAAACAAAACAAGTTACAATAAAAATATATCAGGCGAATTAATGAAACCACAAAAGATAAAACAAAAAATTAAAACATAGATAAAATGAGAAGAAACAGTGATCTAAAACAGAAGCCAAAATGTTAAATAATTTATGATTAAAAACAAAATTCAAAATCAAAATAATTCAAAATGTTACAGCGCAGTGTTATTGCAATTGTCCATACACCCATTGTCTATGCCAGTGGTCCTCAGCTGGTCTGGCTTCGGGACCCACCATCACCCCTTAATTTCAAGCTGCTTGCCAAATCAAGGAAAATATTCAACTTCTCAAATCTATTTAACAAAAATATGCTGCACTCTGAACCTGGGATAGTACAGAATATCACAGTATGCCAACACAAAAAAGTTCAATGAGAAACTAAAATGACCTGCATGTGGCCATGCTAGAGAGGGAAATATACCCTTTAACACTTCATTAGCTGCATTTTAACTGAAACAAACAGTGCATCTTAGGGACACAAGGTCTTAAGTAATAATATTTAATCAGTAGCACTAAATAGGCTGTCAGTCATGGGGCTGTCACAACACACAAAACACTTCAGCAACTTCAGACTCAACAGAACTCTAATGGACAAATGGAAAATAAAAAAAAAGTCAAACTACTGAGAAGCCATTTCAAAATTAAAGTACTATTAAAAATATGTGGCTTAAGCTGAGTACCTACTTATTGAATATATAACAAACACCCTTTGATTAAAATGTGTGTGACTTAGCATTACTGGGTATTATCACGACCTATTGCTAAGGAGTGTGAAAAGATGGCACTCCACTGCATAAAAAGTCCCATTCAAAATAATGAGACTTTTTTCCTAACATTTTTTTTGCCGAGGCAAAGGCTCGTGACCCATTGAAAAGGGGTTCAAGACCCACTTTTGGGTCACAGCCCACCAGTTGAGAACCACCCTTCTACACAGCTTATGCCTGAGTTGCTGGAGCCTATCCCAGCTGACAGTGGGCCTAAAGAGAACCCATGCATGCACAGGAAGAACATGCAAACTCCACACAGAAAGGCCCTGACCGAATAAGACAAGTTAAAATTGTCACAATGCGGTGTTGTTATTGATATAGTAACTCAAATGTTTTTATAATGCCACAGTGGAAACTATGATAATTAGTGTTGTGTGTTAATTAAAATAGTTGTTAAACTCTGTAAGCACCTTTTAACTTATTCTAAAATTAATTTAATTTTTTGCTTTCAGACTTTTTAGTTGTAATTAAAGGGAAAAAAAAGAAAGTTTGCAAACTTCAAGTCACAGGGTGAAATTGTGATACTTCAACCTATTTTCCCCCATAATTTTCAAACTTCCACAAAAGCATTTTCAACATTGTCGAGTGACTTATGATAAAAAAAAATGTCTAAACTGCCCTTTCACACACTGTTAACAAATCCTTGAAAGAATTCTTTTGAATCACCACCAAAATCTTACCGCTCCTTCCTTGTGCCGTGACCAACATCCCCTGAAAACAAAATCTGTCAAAAAGTTTTTGAAGTGTCTTGCTCACACACAGACAAACAGACATAAGCTCCTTGGCTGAGGTAAACTTGTTAATCAGGGGGTGAAGAGACAGAAGAGACAGACCCAGACCACCTGAGCTGAAATCCTAACTAGAGACATGTTTTAATTACAACATAATACTGAAAATCAGGAGTTTCACAGTATTAAAGACCTTTGACCCCCACATGTTTTAATCTCTGTGTTGATCAGACAAGGGAGTAGGTGGGAGCCCAGTGACTCATCCAACCAATACATCCATCCATTATCTATGCCATTTTTCCCTTTCAAGGTTTAGGGGACTAAAGCCTATCCCAGCTGAAATTGGGCAAGAGGCGGTGTACACCTTGAACTGGTCGCCAGCTGACTGGAGGGCCACATGGAGAGAACTATTCACACACTCACCCACAGCTAAGGGCAATTTAGAGTCACCAGTTAACCGTTGTGAGCATGTTTTTGGTGTGTAGGAAGAAGCTGGAGTGCCCGCGCATGCACAGGTAGATCATTCAAACTTCACACCGAAAGGCTCTGACCGACACAGGGTTCAAACCAGCAACTTTCTGTGAGACTTGCTCACTGCCTGCTGCACCACCCTGCTGCTCCCTACCAACTCAGGTTCTACAGACTTCACAGGGTTGTCCAACAAACTACCACTCCCACACAATCCTGGGACAAGGTCTAATGAAGGTCTCCTGCACTAACACTTGTGTCGGTGCCCCGGGCTGTAAAACAAACAAACAAACAAACAGTTAAGCACATTTGCAACACCTGCTGAGCATGGCCATTTAACTCTGGAAAACAGCATTACAACTGCCACCATCATAGATGATACATGATTTCTTTAATAAGTCTAAAACCCTAACATTTTTTGACTTGGTGGAGCACATAACAGCTCAACTACTTTACAAGGTGAGGAATAATATGCTCCCAAAAAATAATCAGAAAATGTTTTATGAAAGAGAGGGGGGTTATAATTTAAGAGAAAATCTAAATCTAAAGGTTAGAAGTATGAAAACAACATTGAAAAGTTTCTGGATCGCTGTTAGTGGAGTTAAACTGTGGAACAGATTGAGTGCAGAACTAAAGCACATTTCAAGCATAAAACTGTTTAAGAAGAGGCATAGAAATGATTTTCCAGAGATAATTTTGATGAATAAATATCACAAAGTGCTTGCTGATTATTTGGAGGAAAATTGTGCAGGGTATGGTAAATACATCTGTAAAGAAGGTATAGGTATGATTGTATTTTGTATTTATTTTTTGGTAAATTTAAGACAGTGTTATGATTTCAGTTAGGAAGTAAGGTACGATTTAAGGGGTTAGGATTAGATAAGTTTATACTTCTTCCTACTCCTTTTCACTCATGTAAGATGAGAGGCTTAAAAAATGCAGATTTAGCTACTGTCTTGTTTTATTTTCTTGTTTTTTTCATTACCACTTAGTTGTATTTTTAACTGGTTTTAAGTTGTCATTTACATGATCAAAATAAAGATATCAATCAATCAATCATGGTAGTAGAAATACCCCATATCAGGTAGCTATGATATATATATTTTAAATAATAGTAATAATTAACAATCAGCCATACAAACAAACCAACCTGAAGAATTCAATAACATATATTTAATTATTCTGAGCTCAATTCTCCCGCTGACGAACTGATACCACAACACCAATCCAAATGTACCAATTCAGCTGCCCATAAACACGACTTTCATGTACTCCTTTTCTTTCCCCACTCAGCACCAAAACCATCCTGGTACCCACTCTAAATTCAAGCCCAAACAGATAATGATACCTGCTTGTGTTTTTTTGTACTAAAGAAAAATATTTATGTATTTTCTCTTCCTCCCCCGTTTGTTTGTTTATCTTTGTTTCTATTTTTACTTACTTTTTGTTTGTTTGCTTGTGTTTTTTCCTTTGCTTTTGCTTCTGTTGTGACAGAACGTGTCCGTGAGGTTTTTCTAGGACCTAAAGAGCAAACCGAGACAGTTAAGGAGCAACAAAAAATAGTCTATTGAGGGCTGGGGAAAGGGAAAATGGGTGAGTGGAGTGGAAAGGGAGAGGTAGATGGGGAACCGGAGTGTGGCTGAGTGAAGCTGGGTGAGCGGAGACACTGAAAGAGATCAGAGGAGAGGCACAATTAGTCATGAGGTACATCAAAAAAACACTAGTGAGTGAAAGTGAAAGAGAAGGCCAACAGTACCACAGATAGATGTGAGAATCGACTGGCACTGTGACGAGTCCACGGGAGGCTTAAGTAACAGCCGGTGATCAGGAGATCAGACTCAGGTGTGAGACCACGTCCCCTCACAGGAGTGAGGAGGCTGCAGGAGAGACAGAGAACAAAAAGTCACTCCCTGCAGACTTGTCACATGTTGATTGTGTGTTTGTTAGCTTTTTGTTTTTTTTTCTTTTTACATATTTGTCTATCCTCTTTTTGTTATTGCTTTGTTTACTTGCTTTTACTTTCAGTTTTACTTATTACTCGCAGTAGTGTTATGTTTTGTCTTTGTATGTGTGTATAAATAATGTAAAAAAATGAAAAATGAAAATAATAGCAATAAATGAAACAAAGTATGCTAATGTATTCAGTTAAGCTAACTTGTTGCCAATAGCCTGAAGATGAAGTTTCTTTATTCACACTTTTTTTCTAAACCTCAGTGTATTCACACAGCATATACGAGGTATGGTTCGTAAAAACAGACTGATGCTGTAACAGTTTTATTGAACATGAACATTTTTCAGTGTCTTTCACCGTCTGCATCAACAAACTCAGGTCTTCTCTGTTTAGAGCAGTGCAGCAGGTCTTCTTCGGACAGTTGTCTCAGAACCTCTGTTCTTCTCTTAACTTCTGATACAGACTCCAAACCTGTTCCTGTGAGCGCAGGTTTGGTCACGGTGCTAAATCAGGTCGATAGGGAGGTTGATCAAACACTGAAATTTTATTTTAGTCCAGAAACTGCTTTATGAGAGCACAGTGTGAGCTGGCATGTTGTCTTGATGATGAAATGAAACCATTTCTCCACAGCTGAGGTCTCTTTCTTCAGAATCCGTTTGTGATAGTATTGATTCACCGGTCCCTCTGGAACCCACTCCTCCATAACCCTTGATCTGAAAAAAATCCACATGGCCTTGTTTGGACTTGCTTCATCGTGCTTTCTTTATCTTTGCTCATGATGATTTGTTTTTGAATGCACTGACTGCTGTTTTGTCTCAGGACTGTACTGGAAGATCCAAGTTTCATTGCATATAATCACTCCTTCTAATTAATTTAGGTCCAAAATGTCTCCACGAATTTATTTGAGTTTTTCTCTTTTAACAGGAGTCAGAATTTTTTGGGACAGCAATGGCACACACTTTTGTCATGTTCAAATTTTCATGCAAATTTTTGCTAAACTGTCTCTTCAGGGAGATATTTTCTGCTCTCATTCTTAAAATGAGTCGTTGGTCAATTCAAACGATTTGTTCAGTTTGTTGAACTTTTTCAGAAGTTCTTGACGTGCATGGATGCCAAGGACGTTCATTTTGGACATCCTCTCTGCCTTCACAAAATCTTTTGCTCCATTCAAACACGTGCATTTGACATCAGTGTTCCCCAAAAACTTCAGTTAATGTACCAAAAGATCTGGCTGCTGTTTTGTTCAGATTCACCAGACATTGAAGTTAATGCAGATCTCAATTTATATGGTTTTCTGAGCAAAAATGTAATTTGCCGAAAAAGTGAAAGCTTTTAAGCTTCAATAGAACCACAACATGTTGATTCAACTTCTAAGCAACTACAATATTTCCAACATATTACGTCTTGTTGTGACCTCTTGTTTGAGAATTTCCTCTTGATCCCAAGTTTGTCCTCATGGCTGTGGCAATAGTGAATGACTTCCGAAATGATGATCAGAAATGCTTGCATTAGGGTCCTGTCCACTTTTATCGTCCTTGTTAGCATTTGTTAGCAATGTTTGAAATTTAAAAGCGGGGTATTGTCATATGCATTTTATTATTTCAGATTAAACCATAAAATCTTGTGTTCTTTAGTTTATTAGGAACCTTATTTTAGCCATTATTTGAAATGGGTATTCTAAATCCAATATAGTTTCAGGATTGGGAACCAAAAAGTGCTAAATGCTAACTCGCTAACGTGTTTTTGTACTCATTCCTGTTAAGTGATTTGAAGATTTTTAATTTGGCTCTTTTTCTATGTAACTTTATTTTGCAACACCTAACTCTATGTTGCTCATTTACAGATTTTAATCCTCAAAAGGCCCTGAGCATTGTTTTTTATTTAGATTTTTTACATTTATTTAAACAGGTTACTTGACATTGAGTCTCATGCAGAATTCCAGACAGAGTTTGCCAGCATTTGATGGTTTAAGACAAAATAACTTGATAAATGATAAAAACAATAATACAAAATTATTTGACAGAATAATTCAGGGACAAAAGTGTGGAGAGGGAACTCTCAAGGGATCTTTAGGCTTTTCACCCCCACAAAATATCCATACACCGATGAAGTTTCACTGTTAGATTGTCCATACAGTTCACTTCCCTGAGTCTTTGTTTCCACTGGTCCAAGGTATGGTGGAGAAGTTAAGCCAGTAGATGCTACAAAACAACCTCTTGCAAAACTTTATTCATGCTGTTCTGCAGCGCAACAGGAACAATTATTCTCGTTAGTTACTGAAATAAAGTTCAACATCTTTCCTTGAAATATATATAGGCCTATATCTTTTGTAGGGACTGGTCATGTGCACTAGAGGGCAGCACAGCACATTCTTCCAAAAGGGTCATGGCGGTAAACGAATGGAAAACCCATCATCTGCTTGAACTTGTGAACACATGCTTTAAATTATAATCTTTCTTTACACGATTTTTAGTCTTTGGATCATATATTTTTAAAAATATGAGGCCAAAGTTATTCAGACAACTCTAATGGGCCTGTTGATATTGTTGTAAAGGTGTTTATTATGTATAATCAAGAACAACCCCGGATAGAGAGATCATTCTAACATTAATACAGCAGCATCTAGCTCAAACGCCATTAAATTGGGTTTAACTGGTCTGAAAATATGAATTTATATGGATGATGTTATTTCAGTTGATGGCTGATGCAGGATAAAGAACTTAGGAGTTTATCCAAAAAGCTGTGACAAAAACAAATAACAAATATGTGGGTTCATGGTGCAGGGGTCATCTGCTTTACACGTAGAGGGTCCTGGGTTCAACCTCCAGTGAAACCATGAGGCAAAAGTCAGCCACTTAATACTGAAATATATATGTCTTATGACAGGTGTGAGCACTGAAGGCCCATCTGTTGATATTAAGTTGTGGACCATGTCTCCTTGATTTGTTCTGGTGTGGTTCACCGTCCTTGATGAGGAACCTTCTGTACTTTAAGGAGGAACACTTTGGAGTATTCACTGCAGGTCTTCTTGAAAAAAGACCGACCTGATTGGTTTGAGGAAGAGCAGGAAGAATTAGAAAGCACCTGTAGAGCGCAAACCTCTACCAAGGTAGCTCACATGTAACTGTTACATCTATAAGCAATAGTCCCATGATAAAGTTAGCATCATAATATGATTCTGTGATCCTGAAAACCCACACCTAGCACTCAGAATCATGTTGATCTCATTATTAGTTGGACAGTTTTTGAGCAAAAATAATCGTTCACTAATGGCGGTTATCTGGATCACCACCAAAATCGAATCATTTTTAAGTTGGGCCATTACCAACAGCTCTTGAAAAAATCCATCCAGTAGTTTTTGCGTAATCTTGCAAATATCAGACAAACAGTCAAAAACATAACCTCCTTGGTGGACGTAATAATAAGTAAAGAAGAGAAGGAAGCGCTGGTGCTTTTAAAAAGAGAGGCAACAAAACAACAGCAATAAGTCTTATCAGATGTGGTTTCATGGTGTAGTGGTGATCACATCTGCTTTACACGCAGAGGGTCCTGGGTTCAACCCCCAGTGAAACCAAAAAAATAATTGTTTATCTTTCAAGTTAACAGGACTTGGTATTAATGAGCTCTGGAGCCTGCATCAGTCAGTTGTGCAGCCTGTCTACTTAAAATCATTCGTGTTCTGCTTAATCAAAACTCTTTGAATCTTTCCCATAAAGACAAATAATAACAGACGCGCTGACCAACAACCAGGGCCTTGACTCTTGCAGCTTCACTTGTGTGACTTTGGTGTGAACAAATATGACAGATGCCATAAAGAATTAAAGCTAATACAGATAGAGATTAGCTTGGTTGTTATGATTTCCGTCCAGCTTCTCCTCTTACCAGTTTTTTATGTGTATTTAACAAGTCCCGCTGTAAAGAAGCTTTTTTTTCCCTACTAATCAACTATTTGAACCACCGTTTTTGACACCAGTCTAACTTTATGCTTCACCTTTACCCTCATTGCCATGGCTACATTTGCTTCCTGCTTCAGCCAGCTGAATCGACACACCTAACACCAAAGGATAATCAGGTAGGATAATCTTAAGGAACACCAGATAATCAAGCCTTTACTGACTTTGGTCAGAAGCAGGGATCTGAGCCAAAACTCAGGCACATTATCATGTAGTCTGTACTCCCGCTGAAGGTCCAGCAGTGTAAACTCTGAGTTCCTTTGATGAGGGACACAATATGAGTGTTTTAGAGGAAGTCTTTTGCCAAATGCAGGGAGAAAAAAGGAGGATCAGAAGAAGCTCATTTTAAAAACAGACACCAAAACTGAGATTTTAAGAAATGCTACTTAGAGCTCGTTAGAGCAAGAGTCAATAATCTCCTCTGGTGTTTACTCTATGTTGAACAGCATCCCAACTAAATGTTTTTACGAAAAATCTGGGCCATAAAGCCTCTTAGATGTGGTTTCATGGCGTAGTGATCATTACATAAGCTTTACACGCAGAGCGTCCTGGGTTCAACCCCCAGTGAAACCAAAGAATTAACCTTGGACTCTTGTGAATGCTCGTGAGCACGAATGGTTGTGCACCTTGTGTCTCTGCGGTGTTCCCCCTTTCCAGTGATGATGGATGTTTCAGACCCTTAATGCACTTGAAATAGAAGAGGAACAAGCATCTTCTATCAGATCCACTGAGGATGCAACACAACTGGCTTAAAGGCAAAACCTCCTGCCAACAGTGTGGGAGGAGAAGGAGCTTATTTTAGAGAGAGAGACACCAAAACAGACCCCCTTGACATGGCTGTTTAGAGCTGTTTTTTAGAGAGACAGTAACCCTCACTGGCATGTACTTGCAGATTTACGACCAAAAAGCCATTAAATCACATGTTAATGGGAAAAAAAGTGTCATGGTGCACATTGCGTATTTGGTTTTATGATGAAGTGGGGTTCACATCTGCTTTACAGGAAAAGGGTCCTGGGTTCCATCTTTAGTGATACCATAGGCCTGGTATGGCAGCAAATGTGAGGCTGGCACTTGGCAGTGTCCCCCTTTCTGATAACACCTCTGCACCTTCAGCAAAGTTAACCCTTCTTCATCTATATGTGTTCACGTGCTATGAACTTCAACGACCTCCCTTTAGCTGCATTAGCAGCTGCTGTAGACAGTTCCTCAGGCTATCAGATGACACGCCCCCTGCTCCCAAACTAAACTGCAAGCATAGTTCGGTTGGGACTTAAACCAGACACCTTCTGGTCCCCTGTCCAAGTCTTTAGGGTCTGAGTGTGACTGAGGGAAGTCTTTTAGTGGAATCTAAACAAAAAAGCACTGGAGGTCTGTCTTACTTTGAATCATGTAGGTGTTGCTCTTTCTCCACTACAATGAAGAATTGTCCAATCTCTTGAATTTCTAAGCAGCTGATGGGGGAGGGGCCCAGGTCATTGATGAACCAGTGAGTCCACTGTAAAAACCTCTTGAACAAATTCGAAGGATGATTGATCTGAGTGATCACCCTCAGTCACTCCCGGACAGAAGAGGATGATGTGAGAACTAATTTGCATTTAATGACACCCAGACAAGAAAAGACAGCATGTTTCAAGAAAGGCTGTTTGGAGCTGTTTGTGAAGTCAGAAGCCTTCTCTGGCATTTGATCCATGTTGTACTTTTGTTTGTACGTTCTATTCAGATGGTGATATTGAAAATTTTGTCAATAATACCATGTGATGTGTGGTTTCATGGTGTAGTGGTGATCACATCTGCTTTACACGCAGAGGGTCCTGGGTTCAACCCCCAGTGAAACCATGCACTGCTGGTTGTTTTTAACAGTAAGTAAACATGAGCTAAGTCAACGCAAAACCTATACCACCGGATTATCACCTTGATTCAGATATAACTCTGCCTCCTCAGCCAAGAACCCTTTGCATTCTATGCACCTTGAGGAGGGAAATTGAAGAGAGAGGAAGTCTCTGCAGCATCTTAGAGTGAGGATGCACCAGCAGATCCAAGGCATGACCTTTTGAATTAAGATGCAACATAAATGGTCTGGAGGTGCACCTTCTGCCACCTGCAGGGAGAAACAGGCAGAGCAATAAGGAGTTCAGCTGCATTTGAAGAGATTCACACAAAGACTGTTTCAATTTAGATTGTTCAGGGCTGTTTGTAAAGAATTAGGGGCTTCCTCTAGGGTTAAGTTACATAAGATCATGCTTGTATGTGGTTTCATGGTGTAGTGGTGATCACATCTGCTTTACACGCAGAGGGTCCTGGGTTCAACCCCCAGTGAAACCAAGTGTCACTTTACTCTCAGTGATCAAAACTTGATGTCTGAACACAATACCTGTTTCATTATATTCAGGTGATCTTGATGAAGGACAGGTCTAATAAAACTTCCCGAGGAGCTCTGAGCTATAATACACCCATGTTACTCCTATGGAAGTCAGTATGAAAAAAGTTGGCTGAGTAAAATAGCGCGGGTGCTGACCTGGCCTCCCCACAGTCCAGACCTGTCTCCCATTGAAAATGTGTGGAACGTTATGAAGCACAAAATTCAGCATCATAGACCGCGGACTGTTGAGCAGCTGAAGTCATACATCAAGAAAGAACGGAAAGAATTCCACCTACAAAACTTCAACAATGAATGTCGTCAGTTCACAAAGGCTTATTGAGTGTTATTTAAAGGAAAGGTGATGTAGCACAGAGGTAAACACGCCCCTGTTCCAGCGTTTTAGGAACACGTTGCAGACATCAAATTCAAAATGAGTGAACGTTTCCCCAAAAAAACAATTTAGTGTATCAGTTTGAACATTAAATTTATTGTCTTTGTAGTGCATTCAATCTATAACTGGTCCAAAAGGATTTACAAAACACTGTAGTTTGTTTTGGGCAGCACGGTGGCGCAGCAGGTTGTGCTCATGCCTGAACTTTCATAACATTCAACTGCATCGTTAGTTCTTCTTGATCAGCTCCCCCATTCCTTGGGAAATGCGTGGGCTAATCACAACCAAAACCATAAATTTGACTGTTGCCCAATCTCCTGTCCTGGAACAGCAATGTGAGATATTTGTATTACCATTCCCACAGCAACCTGGCCTGCCAAGTTCTTTCCCATGAGGGTAAGTTGACCTAGAGGAAGATGTTTCTGCCAAAACAGCACACCCGGGAGATAAACTGAACAGACCACTTCCAAACACTCCTAAACTTTGTCATGCATTGACATATGGTTCCTGTTATTGTAAGCCGTCTGCTCCATCAAGTGCATGAGCACAAAGGGAGAATCAGTTCATTTATTTTATTTATTTATTCAAAATACATTTGTATAGGGACAGTATGAAGCAAGATGGTGCACATGATAGCATTTATAGCCTGAACTAATCTGCCTACCCTATTTGGGCCTTAACCACATAAAGCACAACAATTAAAAATGTATAAAAACAATAACAAACTCAATGGTTAAAGGCAGAACTAGAAAGCACTCGGAGAGCACAAACCTCTTCCACGGTAGCTCACATATTGCTGTTACATCTATAAGCAATAGTTCCATGATAAAATTATCATCACAAAATGATTCCTTGACCCTGAAAACCCACACCTAGCACTCAGAATCATGTTGTTACCATTATTAGTTTGACAGATATTGAGCAAAAACAATCATTGCTAATGGTGGTTATCTGGATCACCACCAAAATCTAATCATTTTTAAGTTGAGCCATTACCAACATCTGCTGAAAATTTCAGCAAAATCCATCCAGTAGTTTTTGTGTAATCTGGACACAAAAACTGACAAACAAACAAGCAAACGCCGGCAAAAACATCACATCCTTGGCGGAGGTAACAATATAAAACAAACAACTAGGGATGTATAATAGTGGATGTTTTGGGGTATTTGATATGACAAAATTTCCAAATGTATCATTGCTGGTAATGATATTAAATATATATATATATATATATATATATATATATATATATATATATATATATATATATATATATATATATATATGTATGTATATATATATATGTATATCAAGGAATTAAGGACGCCTAGATAGTTTACTCAAAATTCTGGGCACTGAAGTTTAACAGTATGACCAATATTCTTTGTACAATGTTGCTCAATTAATAAGTTAGATGAGTACAGCATTCTGGTACTCCCTCAACTCCTGGTGATTTTAGGACAACTTCAGCACGCTGTAAGGGGGGGTGGGGGCTCCTGAGTTTCACGTGCCAGCTCTTTGGCGCCCCCCTCTCTCCCCTCCTCCTGCTCCCCTGGCCGCTCTCTGATTAGTGTTATTTTGACTGCCTGTCAGAGCAGAGCAGTAGTACTGAAGGAGAGCTGCTGTGAGGAGGACGCAGACTCTCACTCTCTTTTTGCTGTGAGAGGAACAAACCGAGGACGCACATTTCAGCTCACGGAGGAGAGGAGATCCTACAGAAGCGCTGCGTAAAGACGCACGGAGTGAGTTCGCCTAGAGAACAGTCAAACCAAGAGGGGACTCCACTCCACGGGGCGCGTTTTTCAGACTCTCACAAATTCAAATCTTTTGCACAATTTTTCAGAACCGAGATAGGACTTCATTTACATATGGTCTCAGTGTTTTGGCGTTCTTTCTCTCCATGGATTTAACCCTTTGAGTGCACTTTGCTCAGCGAGAGCGCGCTGCTCCTTCCGCCAGTCACCAGGAAAGAGCTGTAATCAAGAAAAGCTGTTTTTCATGGATTTATAAGCTTCATTTTCACAAGATTTGAGAATATCTCAAAGGAGACAAAGAGAAAATCCGATGGCTCCGAATTAGGGTTCCAAAAAAATAAAAGTGATAAATAAATAGAAAGAAAATAAATAGATTAAAATTTACTCCCTGAATAAGGATAAAGTTTGCTGCAGTGAACCCTGATGTTTATGTGTGGCTCTGCTATGACATCAAGATAGATACCGTAGATAGATAGATAGATAGACAATAGATAGGTAATATATTGATCCCAGGGGAAATTCAAGTTTCAATTGTTATTTATGTGCATCCTGTGCAAAAGAAAGAAATATATGGCAAATTAGACAATTTTCACTTATCTTTCAGGTCCAAGGACTTGAACACAGTTGCATGACAAGATTTGCTTGTTTTCGAAGGAGAAAGAGAAAAAAAAAAAGTCTAAATCTCGAGAAACCCCCCCAAAATATACTTGACCAAATGGCGAAATGGGCCAAATAATAGATATTGACACATTTATGTTAAATTTTAACACATCATCAATTCCTTGCCACATTGTTCCAGCTGAGACATTCGGTTCACTGAACACAGTTTAAGAAAATTCAGGTTTTCGTTCCCACCTGTTGAAAAGCACTTATTTAAAGGTCTTTTTTTGTAAACTTTTTTGCCCTGCAGTCTTCCCCGTCTTACTGATGCAAGGTGCAAATGCAAACACTCAGATTTGCTTTTGTATGATAAAGTATCTATCTGTCTGAACTCATTCATCGATCTGACTGTCTGTCTACCCATTGATGTGACCAGACTGGTTAGGTCATTGA
Source organism: Cetoscarus ocellatus (assembly GCA_037902135.1). Classification (NCBI taxonomy): domain Eukaryota; kingdom Metazoa; phylum Chordata; class Actinopteri; order Labriformes; family Labridae; genus Cetoscarus; species Cetoscarus ocellatus. The sequence continues at coordinate 95,738 of JBAMNC010000178.1, read as the reverse complement.
TACTGGAAAGTCATTCACACTATCATCTAATCTCAGTTTTTAACATATTCCTGAAGATTACCTGATTTTGTTTGGTGCATGTAAAAATAGTAAAATGTCATTGCTGTTGGGCAAAACCTCATATCTCAATTTTATGGTTTTCATAAAACTGCAGTATGTCTCCCTCCATATTGGTGAGTTTTTTTAATAACTTTTAACCAACTTAATCTACAAAAAGTTATCAGTACAGTGCAATATTCACTCATTCATTCAGCAACCTTTTTTCCATATCTAGAAAGTAGCCGTTATGTAGATAGGTTTGTGGCTCACAGCAATGATATCCTGGTTGTTTCCCTGTTAGTTCAACAAACAAGCCATTTGAAGTCAAAGATTTGGCTCAAGGATCCTGAAATAACCTTTTAGTTCCCAGACTTCGTTACCAGTCCATGATTGTAACTAATGATCGTTTGCAGTCCCATGATTTCTGGGAAAAAAAGTTATTTTTTCAAAACAGAAAGAAATGTTTTGTAAAATTTGCTCCATTTTAAAACAGGATTTTTTTGTATTTTTGCTTCCTGTTGCTGTTTCGTCCTCCTATACTGAACCTCGTCAGCAGCTACAAGTCGACTCTTGCTGCAGCTCCTCCAGATTCTGTAGCTTCCTGGCAGGTTTCAAGTGTTTTCCTAGTGAGGGCCCATTATCCCGGGGCCAGACTGAGCCCCATCCATTGACAAACAACAGGCGGTAACAGCCCTGCTCCTTAAATTCATGACGCAGGGGAGCCTGGTCAATAAGAAGTGAATGAGCGGGACAGTTAGCAGGACTTCTCCTGAGAGACGAGTACAGCTGCCTGCAGTCCAAACATCATCCCTGAATCTTAAGATGATCTTAGTTTGAGCTCTCTGACACTAATAAGTTTGTGTCTTTAGTGGCTTTAAAAGTCAAAGAATTGTGTTTCGGATCAGATGATAACCTTCTCCTTTGTGGTTTTCCTGTCCCTGCAGGATCCATCTAAGAGACTCAGTGGCTTTTTGGAGTTTCCGATGCCAGGGAGCAGAGTGTGAGGCCAACCCCAGGCTTCAAAGAACTGTTTTTGAACCTTTAAACTGCAACAGAGCATCAAGAAGATGGTGAGGATCTGCACGATCTGTGTTCTCCTGCTGTGTTTGATGGATGGAGTAGCCTCCAGGGCCATTGATGAGGGAAGAACTAAAGGTAAGATCATCTGAAAGAATGAACCAATGATTGTTTGACATGACGGCTGAACACAAAGAGTTGGAGGAGGTCAGACCTGTGGCACTGCAAAACAGAATGACCTTAGACCCTCACTTTGCAGGACTTCTACCTTGAATAGTCAGAAAGGTGCTCTACAAGCTCAAGTACATTTACATTTACTGTTGATTTCACACCTTTGTTTGTGTAGTTAAGGATTATTTATATCAAGCAGCTCAGTTTGGTTAAAAAAACTCATGCATGATTAACCCTGCTCAGCAAACCATATCTGAACTTGGTAGACTGCTGTGTATAACTCACAAAGCCAAAAAGGTACTCTTGGTACATTAAGTTTTAGCTGGCTTAATCATTTAAGTTGGATAACCAAACCACTGCCACCCGAGTAATGAGTCACTTACACTAATTCTTTATATTTTTATTAATAAAGAACAGAAATCCGAGTCAAATGCTCCCTCTAAAGTCATTCTGAAGTGAGCAAAAGTCTGACTGACGAGCTTTGGCCTCTCCAAAACATGATTTTAACGATCAATCACATTCATTGCAGGCCAGTCAGATAATGTAGTAGATGGGTGTTACCTCTGCAGTGTAAAAACAAAATATTAGCTACTTTGTTGAACAAATTCTCATCAAAACATGTTGGAATTGGAGCAAAAAAATCCTGTCTATCGAGAAATGCTTTCAGTGTTGTTATATGCGTTTCATTTAATAAAGAAACGTAGTCCAGATCTGATAAAACTGCTACAGAAGCTGTTAGCATCTATGCTAAATTCTGTACAAGCAGTCACATCATGCTGTGGTCTCACTTGCAGCTCCCAACTCTTCCTGCATTATAGGAAGCTGATGGGGCCACACAATTGTTTCAGTTTGGAAGATGGACCTGTCTGATACAGACAATGAATTAGGTGGATCCAACTGCACTATAAGGTTAAAAACACAAGCAAGGGTTTACCAAACTGAGCCATAGCAGTCTTGACCACTTGTTGGAATTGAAAGACCGTACTTGCTTATGACAAAAGAGAGAGGATAAAGATTATACAGAGACGTGTTGAAACCAACAGGAAATTTGAGTTTTTATTATTCCCATTAATCAGAATAATGTGATCATATGAAATAATCACTAAGTAATTTAACACTGAAGTGTCATGCCTTAAGATGTTTTCACCACTAACCCTAAAGGAAGAGTGTTATGTAAGACTGATGAATGGTTTGAGGGTCTGCTGTTTGAAACCTGCAGACATTTAGTGAAATCTGATGCGTCAAGGTTACAATCAGACCACTTTCCCTTGTTAGAGAGTTTCAGTTTCCTGGCAGCCGCGGCCTCGGAGGAAGTCAAGGTGACAGGAAAAATGACAGAGAGGCTACAGTCAAGGTTCGGATGGAGGGAGGAAAAGAGACGGGGAGAGAGGGGGTAAAAAAAAAAGCCCTCTGTGTTTTTGCCGTAAACTTCTCTACCTGATCCGTCCGAGGCTCGGAAGTGTAAATCTGCCTGGCTGCGTGCCAGCTGTAGAGGAGGAAGAGGAGGGGGCTGAAGGGGCTTTTTCATTCATGCTTTATGGACGGAGGCCGACGCAAGAAGCCAGACACTCTATGTGAAGATATCTACAGTGAAGGAAGACGTTTCAGATGATTTGGGTAGTAGATGCATCTGCCTTTCATGGAGAAAAATCCCTTATCCCTGTCTTGTTGAGTTTCTGACTCTAATTAAAGGACATGAAGGAACATCTTTGTGCAGATTGATGAAAGACAAAGTGAATTGTTCCCCTGAAGGCTCACAGAACAGAAGAGTCTCTGCAGCTCCACTTTGTGCTGCAGGATTCAGTGTGTTTAGACGACAGTGTGCAGAAGGAGGAGGCCCACAGAGAGAACTTGAAGTTTGAGATACATGATCGTAATGAGAGGATAGATAATAGAGGGTTTGGGAATGAGACGGCTCACACTGGTGCTTGGATTCCTTGAAGATTCTCAATGTTAATATTTCAAGATTTGAAAAGTGCGTATTTTACCAATAAGGAGGCTCAAAATGCTTGAAACTTTAGTTTTTTTGTTTGTTTGGGACGTTGGTAAATGGACTCAATGGACCCTTTGCTAAGCCCCCCCGCCCCCTTGGTAACTGTTGCTACACCTGTCAAGCTTTCCCTCCTAGAATGAGAAATATGGAGTTTTTAGCAATACCGGTGAGTGATATTGCTTAGGAAATGTCTGCAAATTTCAGGACAAATTCTTCAGAGATATCAGAAAGAAGCAGACAGAAAGGTCTCCTGTATGACTTTGAGAGATACATTCACCAATCAAATGTTGTCCGGGTTCAGTGAAGAGGACATTAAAATAGAGGGGAACGCGCACAGATCTCAGTGCAAGCTTCACCCACCCCATGTGTTGACACTTCACGTTCAAAACAATCACATACAAGAACAACAATGTTCTTGTATGTGACTGAAATCAATGTTAAGTTAGCTTTCATGATAGTTCTGTTTGCCCATTTCTAGGGCGTTCGTTCACAAAATGCTAAAAGATATCAGTATGTCAGAACTTGTCTCTGTTACTAGTATTTCTTTTGCTCAAATATTACCCAGTGGCTCAAGGTTTAACAAAAGAAACCTACCATTGAGACGTCTTTGTTTGCTAATGTTATCTTACCTAACACACAGAGCTAAGGTTAGCTAATGTTAGTTAGCACCTTACTTTAGAGCAAACGTGGGTGTTCTTGAGCTTTATCCACACCTGGCATCTTTCTTCTTGCTTCTGGCTTGGGGGAGGCAAAAAAATCAACACCACCCTCCTAACTTCTCGGATATCGACTGTCAGACTTGTTAGTCACGTACGCACACCGCTTTACCATATTGTTTTCTGCCAACAGCTTGACAGGCCTCTCGTGCATAGTTACGGTTGCTAACAGTAGCCTGATACGGTTTAACTGCTACTACGTAAATAAAATGTGCAGAGATGGTTTTTCAGTCCTTCTTATTTTTCTGAAAAACGGTGCATCACATCATTGAATGTCACAGCTTCTCTTGGCGCGGCTAACACATCCTTCTGCTAACAACATAACAACGTGTAGTAAAAACTTGCACTTCTGGCGCCGCTCTTTTTCGGTGGTGCCTGTGGATAAAAAATGTTTAACACGCAAACAGCACAACCTAGTGACATTAAGTCCAGATTGCAGGTGTGAATTAAACAACAACGTCCTTATCAAAACACAATAATTTCCTTTCTTTTAACTATTTAAGGTGCATTGCCCATATATCAATAACTTCAAATCAACAAATGAAATAAAGATACAACATAGCCGTTTGTAGGAGGGGCTTAGCGAAGGGTCAGTTGGGTTTATATGGGAATAGAAGCCTTCAGATAAAACATGAAACTTTGCTTTGTTTCCTGAGATTTTCCATCGTTCTGAAGTAGTTTTCCATATTTGCTCATTGACAAGACTACATAACATCATGTCTTTTATTATCATAAGGAAGTACAATAAAACACAAAAAAATACAACATTTTTTTGTGTTTTATTAATTTGCAATTTAAAACAGCTGGAAGGTGCTAATAATCTTAAATATACAACTTGAAGGTTCTTGAATTAAATTGTTGCTAAGGTGAACCAATCTGTAACCATGAAGGTTAAAAAAAAGATCCAAATGAAGTTCAAACACAAAAGGTCACCTATAACCCTAAAACTTACATCTTCTATGGAAGAAACAAAAATATACATTTATTTATGGTCATTCAATAATATATAACCTGTGCGCAGTGCCATTATGGAGATCACAGGGGTTTATGTTTGTGTTCTCAGAGGATCGAAAGAGCCTGTAAGAAACCTCACCATCAGTGTGGGGGGTAAGGACAGTTGTACAACCGTATTGTTGTTCCAGAGCATTACGTCTTACCCATTCTTGAGAAAATGTATTGGTTTGTTTTGGGTTTCTTTGCTACTAAAAGCTTCAGGAAACAGATGCTACCCAAAGTTTGCAGGAAAGGATGTCTGTGATTTTTCAGTGTGATGGAAAATTTCTCATAATGCTCTTATTTGTTTTATTACCAGACTCTTTGGGGTCAGAAGATGATGATGAGGATAATGTTTTGGAAAACCCATCAGCTGAGACTGAAAATGACCAGCTTAACTTCTCCAGAGGTATGCATTTGTTTGCTATTTTTAAAATGGCTGCCTTTCTTTGGGCCAGTTTGACCAAATGATTGTATCCGTCTTCTAGGTCCTTATTGGACCAACCCCATAGCAATGAAGAAGAAGCAGCTGTTTGCTGTCCCTGCTGGTTCTACAGTGAAGTTTCGCTGCCTGGCCATGGGAAGGCCAAAGCCGAGCATTCGCTGGCTCAAAAATGGGCGGGACATCAGAGGGGAGCATCGCATCGGGGGCATCAAGGTGAGGGAGGAAGCAATTTGGTACCTGCTATGTTTTGAGCTTTTGACTTTCTGTTCATACTGAAAATAATGTGTGTGTCCAGGTCCAGCCGAGACACCGCCTTGTGATGGAGAGTGTTGTGCCATCAGACAGAGGGAACTATACCTGTGTGGTGGAGAACAAGTATGGCTCCATCACTCACACCTATGCCATTGATGTCATAGGTAAGAGACGAAATACCTGGCAAAACTAATGGATGTTTTGTTGCTGTTGTTGTTGGCTTGTTTTGTCTTTTAATATCCATTTTGTGGCCTTTTTGGATCTATATTTTTGAAAGGCAGGACAGTGGATAGTTCAGGAAACTGGGAAGAGATAATCTGGAATGGCATGCAATACGAAGCCGTATGTCAGATCTGAACCAGATCTATGTGCTTCAGGGACAGTCGTTGCAAATGGGACGTGCCAGCTACTTGTCAGTCAACAAAGTTTTGACAGCAAACCTATGTATGATACTCATGGCTGGGTGTCTTGGACCTCTATATTTGTTGCAGTGGTAGCTTACAGTTATTGATATTGTTTGATTCTTACTAATTAATGACAGCCACTTTGTTAAGTACACCCTTTCTAAGACCAGTATGGACTTCCTTTTGCCTTCAAAATTGCATTGATTTAACAAGGTTCTGGAAACATCCCTGAGAGCTGGTGGACTTAATCATGTCTACATGCATAAATACATTGAGATGCTGCCATGTGATTTGCTGATTAGTTTTTTGCTTGAGCAAGTAGTTTACCTGATGTACTTAATGAAGTGGCCAGTGAGAGTCAAACTTAAGACCAGAATAAGATTTAAGCTCTTAAATTAATATTTGCATAACATACTTTATTCTTCACACTTAAATCTGAATTTCATGGCTTTGTGACCTGACTGACAGTCTTCAGGGCATCAGGAACAACAGCCATCGCTCAGGACTTCACTTGATGTCTTCAAATAAAAGCCTCCATGTGACAGGAGGTCGAGGAGGGCTGCGGTTCGTTTGTTCATTTGTTCGTTCCCCGTCCATGACGGGATCAGTTTCTGTCCCTATTGACGTGGGGAGAGGACTAACGAGACTGTTAACGAGATCAGAGGGGGAGAGTAAGCATGGATCAAAGACAGGCGGCGACCAGCTGACAAAGAGAGATGCTAATAGAGCCCATTTTCTTACCGAAATGACATTTCCTGCTTTGTTGCCAGAAAACAAACAGTTGACAGAGACATTTGCTTGGTATTTTTAGATGTTTGTGTACAAAGCAGTCATGTTGGCTGGCTGTTAAATGGACAAATATGTGGATGTTTGTAGCCACAGCTTTCTATGACTCCAGTGTTCTCCATGTTTGTCCTGTTGCATGAACTCCTTGTGCAAGGAAAGTTTTGAGACTCAACCCTTTGTAGATCAGCTAAATCTCCTTCTGTATATCCCAGAAATACCTTTGACCTCTTACTCTTAAGAGGCTTGTGTCTCTAAAATTTAGTATGATCTTAAATCTTCACCACTCTGATCAACCCTCCTCTGATTTTCTCCCAATATAGAGCGTGCCCCACACAAGCCCATCCTGCAGGCCGGTCTACCTGCAAACACAACAGCTGTGGTGGGCAGTGATGTGCAGTTCCACTGTAAAGTCTACAGCGATGCCCAGCCTCACATTCAGTGGCTCAAACACATAGAAAGGAATGGCAGCCGCTATGGTCATGACGGGACGCCATATGTTCAGGTCCTAAAGGTGGGTATAGAACATGCTGAAGTTATTTGTAACACATAGAAAACATAAAAAAACACTAGAGTTTAGTGATAAGCTGAAGTCTTGTATGCCAAAGAATCTCATGTTTTAATCTTTGTCTAAGAGGAAGTCACAATTCACTGTTTTTGGAGCTTTATTACGGTCCAAAACAACCTTGCGTAGCAACTGGATCCACCCGATTCATTATACTAAGCTCCGTTCTTCAACTGTGGTGTTATGCCCAATCCATGTCCTTCAAAGCAGGAAGAGGTGGGAGCTATAAAAGAGATGACAGCATTAAGTGACTGCTTGTTCAGTGATTAGCATAGATGCTAACAGATTGAGTCAGATCAGGACCACATTTATTTGTATAAATGAAAAAAAATATCACCACTGAAGCATTTCTTGATCAAACAGATATTTTCAGCCCACTTATGATATGTTTTGCCAAGAGTTTGTTCAAAGAAGTGGGTCATGTTTTGTACTTTATAATGCTGCAGTCGCGCCCACCTGCCACATTATCTGACTGGCCAATAATAAATGTGATTGATGGACTGATCATGCAATGACCTGCTGGCTATGCTTTTGAAAGATTCTGCCATTCCCAAACAGTCTCTATAGGCTGTTATCCAGATGTAGTCGTGAAATATCTTGAAAATGTCATCCAGTGTTTCAGGTTAGCTTCCAGACTAATTCTATGCAACAAAAAAGTGCCAGAAATACATTTAATACAGTGCTTAAGCTTTCTGCAGATAGTCATTTGTCATTTGTCAAAATGACTGAAAAGGCCTCCAGTGAAAAATTCAATAGCTTGTTTTATGAGGATTTTGTAAACTTAATTCAAATGTCTCCATTTTGTGTCCATCTTTGCAGACTGGCAGTCTAAACATGTCCGATGTGGAGGTGCTCTACCTGTACAATGTCACCAAGGAGGACGCAGGGCAGTACACCTGTCTGGCTGGAAACTTGATCGGATACGGCTTCAGGTCTGCTTGGCTCACTGTTATCTCAGGTAAATGAATAACTCAATCTCAAATCTTTAAAATAATCCAGTGCATCATCTGTATATTGATAAAGCCTCATCATAAAGCAGCCTTACAGTCACATTTACTGCTCGACGTTGGCTGATAAACTATTTTTCTCACAATTCACCCCCTACTCTTCCGTAGAAGAGAAAGCGGCAGATGCCATGGACACAATGGAGACCAAATACACCGACATCAAGTGTAATAAACAACTTCCTGAAGCAGCCGATCTCCAGTTACATCAAGAAGAAACGTCACACCCTTTTGAAAAACTATTTCAGTTATTCTCCGACCTCAGGCAATTTCTGTCACGGTCCTAATCTGATCAAACTCAGAAAGAAAGAAATCTGTCTGAGTTCTTCAAATATAATTACACCTCTACTGTTATTAACTGCATGCCAGAAAACAAACACATTACAGTTAACAGAGACATTTGCTTGGTATTTTTGGGTGACCGTAGTCTGAAAACTAAAAAAGAGGACCTTCAGCAGCATGTGTTGCGTAATGACGCATGCAGCATGCACACTCAACATCTCGACAGGTAGGTATACTGGAATAATGCCAGAGGTCCAGTGCAGCACTTTATTATAAATATTAATCCTTTTACTGCTATGAATATAAATAGCCACCTGGTCTTTTTTTTCTTCTTTTTTTTTGTCAATAAATTTTTCAGAAAATGGCCTTTGAGTCAATTATTTTGCACCTTTTTTCAGGTAAAAGAGTGTATTTGTCATTTTTAAGTTGTAAACGCTTAAAACTTTGTAATTACAAGAAAAGAAAAAAAGAATTGAATTTTCAACAAGTTCCTCTTAATAAACAGTTCTCAATGAACACGTACAACACTTTTGAGCGGACAAAACAAACTCAACCTGATTGATATTACTATTTATTATTATTATTTAAATTATTTATATTATTAGATTATCAAACTATTAATAAAATCCATAAACACAAACTATGCTAAAAAAAGATGATGACAAAAAAGATTAACAAGGTGAAAATACGACAAAAGAATGGCAAGAAAAATCTCCAGAATGATCCTAGTGCTGTTATTTACAGTATTTTTACATTATTTACACAGAAAATAACCACCGATAAATGACACACGTTTGTTTCTGAATACTCTCTCTGCTCTCTGGCTCAGTCAGCTCACTTCTCGTTCCTCCTCCTCAGGTAATCTAGCCTTTACCGTAATGTGCCATATATCACCGGAAAGATCCACTTCTCAGCTTTCAGAATCCATTGGAATTATCTGGATAGCATGGACACTCAAAGAGTTACGGTACTTTGAATCATTTTCTGTCACTGGCAACAGCTTCATCTGGAGAACAAGCTGAGCAAAACCCGGACATTTTAGGAATTTTTTTTAAAATAATAATTTTATGAGTGAGAGAAGCACCTCATAGTGCACGTCAGGTCCCACGCCATCTGTCAGACTGCTGTAGTGGTTCTTGTGTTAACACTAGAACCACTACGGCAGTCTGACAGATGATTTGGCATAATAAAGCAAACTTGTGTCTTTACCATCTGAATGAGACACACAACACGATGTCTGACACCAGCTTTGTGTGGAAATACTTCAAAATTATAGATGAAAATGCAAATTGTGCGCTGAGCTGGAGGGATAAAATCTGCTGGACTGATGTGTGTTGTGACTTTTGCCCAAAGTTTCAAAAATACTGGATTCATACTTGAGCTAAAACACATCAGCATCTGATGGATTTACCTTCAGGCTGTGGCAACAAGAGCCGCTCACTGAAGAAAGACGCAGGAGTTTGACGCAGGCAGCTCTGAGTGACAAATGGAGGGAGATCTTTTTTACATAGATTAAATGACCTCCTCCACGATGTAAAACAGAGAGGGTTTACTTTACATGTGTGTCTGCATGAGTATGATGGCACACTGGATTGCCCTCTTTTTCCAGTCCATCATAATGACAAGCAGCTTCTAAGTCTTTCGGTCATTCATCAACCAATTCAGTCAATGACGGAAAATATTCAGTTAATGCTGTTTATGACAGTCGAAACATGTTGACACGCACATGGAAGATTCTCTCTCCCTCCCGTGCCACTTTGCACCTGGCTTTCAAACGTGCTAAAAATAGACGCAAAAACACGGAGCGCAATCAGTTTCAGGTTTGATAAATCATGTTACGGGTGATAAATGTTTACATTTGCACCTCCTCCTCCCAGTGTTTTTGCACGTTTTGATCATCCACATGTATTCTGCATATTAATGAAGGAATGGACTGCACATACTATTTTGCTTGTTTGACAGAAGCAATTCTCAGTGCACCCTGTTACTAGAACAGCTTTGCGTGCGCTATCAAGTTTGCACGTGTTTTTGACCATAGAGTGGTCCTACACGGGCCCACCCTGCAGGCTGGTTTACCTGCAAACACAACGGCTGATGGGGGAGGGGCCCTGGTCATTGATGAACCTGTGAGTCCACTGTAAAAACATCTTGCACAAATTTGAAGGATGATTGATCTGAGTGATCACCCTCCGTCACTCCGGGAAAGAAGAGGTTAATGTTAGAGCTAATTTCATTTAATGACATCCAGACAAGAAAAGACAGCATGTTTCCAGAAAGGCTGTCTGGAGCTGTTTGTGAAGTCAGAAGCCTTCTCTGGCATTTGATCCATGTTGTACTTTTGTTTGTTCTTTCTATTCAGATGGTGGTATTAAAAATGTTGTCAATATTCCCATGTGCTCTGTGGTTTCATGGTGTAGTGGTGATCACATCTGCTTTACACGCAGAGGGTCCTGGGTTCAACCCCCAGTGAAACCAAATTATAATGTTTGTCTTTCAACGTGAACAAAACATGGCATTTATGGACAGAGGAGCTCTGCCTCTGTATATGGTGCAACAAGTCTCCTTGAATCATTCATGTGTTGTTCTCCTACATTCTAGTGAAGGCTCTTCTAATCATTATATATGGAACTGAAGAATTGTAGGATTCAGTGGAGAAGATGCTTCAGGAAATCACAGCAAAGATCTAAAAGTCTAACCTCTGGGTTCTTTTAAACAAAGATGCAAAAAGAGTTTGGAGGCAGCCTTCTGCCACTTGTAAATGAAAACTAGGAGAAGAAGAAGCTCATTTGCATTTAAAACAGAAAGACACCAAAACAGAGCTTCTCAGAAAAGCTGTTTGGAGCTGGTTTGCACAGAGTAGTGTTTGCTCCATGTGGAGCACCATGTTGTCCAAATGATTATGTGTTAAATATAGGCCATAAATCTTCTAGGATATGTGGTTTCATGGTGTAGTGGTGATCACATCTGCTTTACACGCAGAGGGCCCTGGGTTCAACCCCCCAGTGAAACCATGTGTCACTTTACTTTCAGTGATCAAAACTTGATGTGTGAACACAGTACCTGTTTCATTATATTCAGGCGATCTGGATGAAGGATGGATCTAATAAAACTTCCAGAGGAGCTCTGAGCTAGAATACACCCATGTTACTCCTGTGGAAGTCAGTATGAAAAAAGTTGGCTAAGTAAAATAGCGCGGGTGTTGACCTGGCCTCCCCACAGTCCAGACCTGTCTCCCATTGAAAATGTGTGGATTGTTTTGGAGCACAAAATTCAGCAACATAGACCACGGACTGTTGAGCAACTGAAGTCGCACATCAAGCAAGAATAGGGAAGAATTTCACCTACAAAGCGTCAACAATGAGTGTCGTCATTTCTTAAAGGCTTATTGAGTGTTTTTTGAAAGGAAAGGTGATGTAACACAGAGGTAAACATGCCCCTGTTTCAGCTTTTTCTGAACATGTTGCTGGCATCAAATTCAATATGAGTGAACATTTACAAAAAAAACAAAGTGTATCAGTTTGAATATTAAATATTTCATCTTTTTACTACATTTGATTTATTACAAGTCCAAAACGATTTACAAAACACTGTATTTTGTCTTGGGCAGCACGGTGGCACAGCAGGCAGTGCCTCACATCAAGGAGGTTGCTGGTTCGAGTCCCGTGCCAGAGTTTGCATGTCCCCCCTGTGCATGCATGGGTTCTCTCCAGGCACTTCGACTTCCTCCTACAGAGCAACAACATGCTCATTAGGTTAAATGGCAACTCCAAACTGATATGACAGCATGAATGGTTGTCTGTCTCACTATGTGGCCCTGTGATTGTCTGGCAACCAGCTCAGGGTGTACCCTGACCCCCTGACTCCTGAATTTAGATTTAGATTTATTTATTTTTTTAAAACAGTTTGCATTAATAAACATTGACATGCAAATGCATGGGATTATAGCTGAGTGGCTAATTTCCATCCCCAGTGCCATTAGCAGGTTGGTGTCAACACGTAACACAAAACAGACATCTGTAATAGGAATAAAAACATACAGCACATATTAAAAGACATACAGTCATACAGACAGAAAACGTTATACAGTCCAAAAGAAAATGGGCCAGGACTTGGAGGACCATGGGCATTATACACACTGAATTATAAAGTGCTGGAGTGCTCATTAAAGTGCCATAGCGCTAAAGTGCCAGATATTAAAGAATAGGTATTGGATGGATGTATTACGTTTTTATTTATGTTTTATACGACATCCCAGCTTCATCAGAATTGGGGTTTGTAGAATAGAACTGAATAGAATATAATGCCCCTTACTGAAAGAAGAAAAAGATTGGAGACCCTCTCCTTCAGTGCAAACAGATAATTATCAATAAATTCTAGGGTACAAAATATACATACAAAATAAAAACCTCATGACAGTGCAATTTACTCTATATATGTGTATAAGATTTAAAAAAAAGGATAAATATTAAGAATATAAAACCAAAAATAGATAGAAATGTATTGCACAGGATGATTATTTACAGAATAATTATAGTGCACAGGGTGATTAACACTCACAGAATGATTGTATTGCACAGGGTTGTATTGCTCCCTTGTATTTTATATATGTTTTTATAAATGTTATATCCATGGCAGGCCAAATTTAAAACACAGATTGGCTTCTCCTTTATGGCCACAGCAGTTTTTCAGGCTTCATCACCCTTAAAGAAATGCACTTCCTCATGTTGAACACTGGGTGGCATCATTCGTTCATTTGCGGATCTACAGGCAGCAGCCACACACGAGTGGGACGTCCTGGGTTTATCTCCTTTAGAGACCCCTGCTTTAAAGTGTAAAGGTCCTTAATGACCTCTGCCTTGTTCACAGAGCATCAGCGAGTGAATCATGTGATTTTAGTCTGAAAAACGTTAGGTTTAAGGGGACACAGACACTCAAACACACTGAATCAGATGTGAGAGGAAGTATCAGCACTCTGATGAAGTTTCACTGAACTGTCTGTCACACCAGAGAGCTGCACAAAACGCCCACGCTGGTCTCCTCTGTGAGTGTGTGTGTGTCTTCCTGTTGTTTTAGATTCCTCTTCACTCCCCCACTGCTGCCAATCCGTGATCTCTGACCTCTGCTGAACCCAGCTGTCAGCTGTCCTGGGCCGCATGAGACCACTCTCTCTTTTCTCTTCATCAGCCTATACATATGTCTCAATTTAACTCCATCTCTCTCTGTTTAGTCCTCCCGTTGTCAAGAAGTTGTCTAGCTCAGTGTGTGGGACCCAACATTGGAGCTGTTTCAGGGGGGTCACACTTAAATGGATATATGTGGATGATAAGTGACATCTTTGGTTCACTGCTACCTCAGATTGAAGTGAACATGGTGTCCAAAAATGATTAGAAGTGTGTGCTGAGGATGTAGATTTGACTTTCTCTGCCTGTAGCTGGAGGGCTGACTTACATGGGGTCTCCCTCATAAAATATCTTAATTTCAAGAGACTTTCTGGTTTCATTGGGGTGAAATAATTTTCCAAAAAGTGTGATGATATCTGCAAATACAAAAAGGCCAAAGACAAGGTGAGATGTCAGGTAACATTTTTTACTGGGTGCCAGGGTTACGCCATAATATGAACCCTTTGTCTCCCTCTTGTGGATCTGAAGATAACTACATTTCTTACATTTATTAACTGTGATCATTTCCTCTCAAAACTGAGACGTGTTCTTTCAGAGAACCTAAACTAAATCTCGAAGCACAGAGGCATAAACAAGTCAGGGTTCCCACACGTCCTGGAAAATGACTGACCAATTTTCCAGTCATGAAAAACACATCCTGACTCAAGGATGAACTGCTGAGATTTTGGAGGTGAAAGGTCAAGCCAGGTCATTGGTCCTGGTGGCTATCGTCTGCTCTTATCTAACCAGACAAAATATCAGTGAATGTCCTGGCCTGCCTGTATTTCATGTTATTTATTTATTTTTATTTAACCTTTATTTTACCAGATAAGTCTCACTGAGATCAGGATCTCATTCACAAGGGTGACAAGACCAAGAGGCCAGCACCACACTTCATAATAAATACAAATTCAATAAAAGATTAAAGCAATAAATATGGAAAAAATTCAACAATTTGACAGTGGAAGCGTGACAGTTTTGAGGACAGTAACAATTAAGTGACGCGCCGCTCAGAGAGCAGCACACAGGGATGAGAAAGAGTGGACAGGTCACCAGAGGAACAAGTCTGGAGGGTCGTGAGAAGCTGGAAAAGTCATCACCTGGAGCTGAGTCATAAGATCAGATGATGAATCATATTTTTGTCATGGAGACGGATATCAACTCTCAAACGTCACCCACCCTGCATGACCATTGTGTAACCCTCAGAGTTGACTCACAGGCTGTTTATCGATAATACCAGAGGTGTGGACTCGAGGCTTCACTTGGACTTGCATCTATTGACATTTTTCAAATCCAAGCACAAGACAGTTTTCCTGATCCAGACGTTCCAATTATGTCCCTTTATAAATCTAAATTTTAAACATTTTAAAACAGAACAGCATTAATATATTGTTTTCACTTGTTTTCTCATCCCTAAATAAAAAAAAGTTGTCCAGGGTTCCCATGAGTTTCTTTTTCTTCTAGTTTTAGAAACAATCCTCAAATGGATCATGCTCCTCATTTAGCCCACTGGCACCGTGGTCCTCATGGTTGGGGCTCAAAAATGGGTCTCAGAGTTCTGAGTGACATGAATAAGTCTAGAAAAATTGTCACAAAATGTCCAAAATGTACAGAAACAAACAGCCACATATTTTATTTCACTCTATTGTGCTGTAACAAGTACACTTTAGCTGTTTTTTATCTGAAGAACTTATCTCATCATCTTGGGATAAACAAAATTGTCCATATTATAATCTTTAAATTGAGATATCTGCGAACAGCCAACATTCAGATGTCACCGTGGAAAGCTTGGTAAATTAAGATGTTATTTATGTCCTTCCAGGGCTCCTATGATTATATAAGAAGAAAAAAGTCTCTTATTTTTGTTTAAATATGTGTTGTGTCATCCAAGACCCAAACTACAATAGACTTGTGATGACTTGAAATGCTAAAGCTCAGGAAATAGGACCTGACACAACTTCCCTGTTTTTACTTGTAGACCTGGCTCAGCTTTTCTGTTTGAGACCAAAGACTTACGACTTATTGAGAGTTGCAAAACAATGACTTTTTCACACCTCTGGGTCATATCAATGTATATTTGGAGGATTTGAGCTGAAAGACCAGAGGAAAAGCTCGGTCTTAAGTCACATTTTATGATTTGTAACAGGCAAAATTGATGGTTTTGCGAATAGAACTTTGGTCTACGTTTAGTTACAGCTGAAACATTATTTAACATGTTCTCGACTGACTAGGTGTTTTATTTTAACCCTCATTTTGGCTGTTAGACCTGTGGTTAAAAAGTGATCCCTCCTCAAAACTGAGATGGGATCTTCAGGAGAACAGCACTGTTTTTTTAAGGCATGCTGAGAAATTTTTAATGTAATGGGGCGGATTCCTTATGATGGTGAATGAGTCCCATGGTTTTTAAAAGACCCAAAAGCAAACCAAGACAGGATAAAAGGTGCACAACTCAGGAATTTATTGAAAAAACAAAAAAAGGGAAGGGAGTGAGGGTAATCAGTTGAGGGTATAAGCTGAAAGAGAGGAATAGAGACAAAGTGTGAGTACAAAGCCCTCTGAAGCAAAAGATTAGCACAGGATACATTGACTAGGATTCAAAGTATCTCGAGATGGCCAACAATACCACATGGATGAGTGAGAATCATCTGACACAGGTGAAGAGTCAGCTGCAGGCTTAAGAAGGTGAGCTGATTGCTATGATGAGCAGCAGGTGTGATCCTGCAGGGAGCCACAGCTCCAGCTGGACACGCCCCCTCCTGGAGGGGGGGAGTATAGGCAGCAGGAGCAGAAACAATGTAGGAGCAGGGAAAAAAGTCTCAAACAGCAGAATCCTCACACCCTGCTGTAATTCTCTTCTACCCTTGGTCTTCACTAAACTGAAGAAATGAAGCAACTGAATAGTTTTGAAATACAAAATGTATTTTGCATGAATGATAATCCTTAAAAGGGCACTCCTTGTCAGTTCTGTATTGGTTCAAGTGTTTTCAAGTCAGAAGTCTCTCTGGGAAAAGTCTGGAAATTCCAAGCCTGTGTCTGTGCTTATAGTCTGGTGCATAAGTCCGTACACAGACCCAGGTGTGATGAGGCTCGAGCCTTGTGCAGACAGTCTGGGTTTGCTACCTGCCTTCTCCTCCCCTTTCCCGCTCTGTTCACTGTCACTCTACTCCATCAGTGATGGATGGGTGATTAGAGGTTTAACCCTTTGATTGGCATTGTAACCATTTGGTTGACTTTTTGCCACCATACCACTGTATTTAAAACTCTGAAATCCCATCTTTGTATGTTTTTCCTCATTCACCTCTCTTAATGGCGTTTGTAACACCATATGTATCCACTGGGTGGCGCTGCTGTGCATGAATGCAATAGTTCGAAATCTAGAAAAAATCGGAAGGGAATCGTTGCTGCATAGCTCCTCAGAATCTAACAGTAAGACCATACATTGGCGAAGAAAACATATTTTCTCATATTTCCAGATCCTCTAACAATCATAATTTAGTTGAAAGAAATACATTTGACTATAAAAATGTATCTATGATTACTCAGAACACGGAGTCAACTGCTAAATATCTAAATTTTGCTCTCTGTGAAATTTTTCATATGAAAAAACAAACATTTTGTTGCAGAGATGAAAGAAATTCACTCATGCCCAGGATAACCCTTAACAGGCAAGACAACCAGCAGGTTGACCTGCATATCTGCTTCCTAATTGTGTAATCTGAAAAATAAACCTAAAATGTTGCTAAATGAAGAGGAATTAACACAATTTTAACAGCAAGTAATTTGTTTTTCTTATGTTGGACACCAAAGGGTTAACGCCATGTCATCAGCTAAGGCCGTCTTCATGGTGAGAGTAAATTAAACGGGCAATTTTAGATCAGAAATAAACAATTTATAGAAATATATACAGGCTATCTGCTTTCAAAAACTCCATAATGACCTCTGCTGTGACTCTGTTAAAAAGAACTTGTAGACCAGCTACTCTGTAAAACTTCTCTCTTAGAAGGATAAGACCTGCACAATCTAAAAGCATGTGTTTTATCATCAGAGGACATTGAGAGCCTGCACATTCAGGAGGAGGCTCTTCTTTTGGTAAAAACAAGCGAGTCAGCCTTGAATTACCAATCCGACATCTAGTAAAGCCTAGTTGCTGTTTTATTGCCATGTTGATCTTAGACTGTTTATCAAAGGTGAAATTTCGTGTAGTTTGTTGTTTGGGCAGTCACTCCATTCAGTTTGCCATTTTCCAAAAACTTATTTATTTATTTATTTATTTATTTTTATTCGGTGTCATGTAAATGAAAGTTCACATGCTGTACAATTCCAAATTCTGCCACATGCTCCATTCCATGATTGAAAAGAGGCAGGAAGAAGAAAGTCTTACTGTTACCAGGCCCTTTCTCAAAATAATAAAACAAGAAATAATTAAAAAGTTTGTCTGTCAGATATTTAACAACTACTGCTTATCGAAAAAGCTGGGGAAAAAAACAAAAAAAACCCCAAAACAAACAAACATACACAACAATAATATACAAAGCAACAGAAGATCTTTTACCTATCAGTTTCATATTTTCTTATCATTTTGTCTTTATACACTCTCTTGAACTGATGAATATTGGTACAGGCTTTAAAGTCAATTGTTAAAGAATTCCATAATTTGACACCACAAACTGATTATTTATTATTATTATTATTATTATTATAATTTGTGAATGATAGGTCTAAGATCAGAGTGAGGAACAGGACATGGTGTTGCTTCTTGTTCCAGAGCTCTTTTCGATGCCGAGTCTGCTTTTTCATTTCCAGAAATGCCCACATGTCCAGGCACCCAACAGAGATGGACAAACTCTGCTCTTTCAAGCAAAAATAACTTAGAGAGTATCTTGATGATGACTGGATGATCAGTGTTGAGGTTGTCTAAAGCCTAAGGACGAGAAACTGAATCAATACAGACAAGGATGTTGATTGAGGCTTCTATGTGTTTCATTATTAAAAGGCAAAAAGCCTGAGAAAAGATTAAAAAATATAATTAAAGGGGTTGTTGTTGATGCTGCTGCTGGTCAAGATTACTCATGTTAACTTAACCCCTAAACAACACGAGGATTGAGTCACCTTTTACTCTATTGTTGTCCTCATAGACACTGAAAGGACTTTAGATCACTGGAAAGTTCACAGAGTGATAATCAGGTAGATTTTCATGTTGGAGTTTCTGAGCAGCTGGAGTCAGTTTTGTTACGGCAGCTTCTCCACACAGAGGAGTAAACAGCAGCTCTGCAGGAGGCGTGTGAGGGGTGTGTCTCAAACAATGTTACAATTTCTTATATCTGAACTGTATATAAATCAGGTTTTATCACTTTTTTATAGCTGCTGATAGTATAATCACATAAAATATGAATATAAAATGACTCAGACAAACCGGGGAGTGTCGTTGGCTGCTGATGACTCGCAGTGATGTTTTGAAATCTTACACTAAATATCCTCTCTACTCTCATCAAAACTCATTACCTCTCCTCATATACATAATCCTCATTAATCCCTCTTGTGCTCATGAACGACGTGTGAAAAAAAGAAAAAAACACTCTTTGAAACCAGAGTCTGCTTCACTCCCGCTTTGGCGCCTTCGGACAAAAATATCTCAGGATACCATTAAAAAATGTCAAATTCAATTATGCCTTTCTCTCTTTGGATCTTATTAGGCATCACACACACACACACACGCACACACACTTGTGTAAAAGTGAATGAAAGAAGAGGAAGTCCTGAGGGCTTTGAAAGCCTGATTGGGAGAAAGCTCTTGTGCGTTGGAGAAAGAAGAAGGTGAATAACAGCAGCCAGCACAAAGTGAAGTGGAGAGCTCCTTTCTCCCTGCCAGAGAGGGAGACCCCTCATGGGGGGTGGGTGAGGGACCAGAGGGCCCTCAGCAGCCCGGGACCCTCTCTTAATGAGAAATTCCTGGGGATTTAGAGGGGCGCAGAGGTCTTCATTTTCTCACTGCGCCCACGGGCCCCCGGCAGCCGGGTGCTGAGGGTTCCCTTTCAGCCCCCAAACGTCCCCAGAGGGAGAGAGAGTCCCCCCCCTTTCAACAAGAGCAGGGGCCCGCCTGCCTGCTGGATTATGTATATGAGATGTGGGTTGTAGGATCACAACCTGCCACCTTCTGCACACTACAAGAAATGTCAAGTCATTTAAAGCTGCACCTGCCTTTTACAAAGTGGGCTTCAGCGGGGAGGGGCGTCCCATCCCCGCTAATTAAGATGCTGTTCATTCACGCTGATGAGTGACAGACAGGAACATCCCAGAAAAACACAAACACACAGAGTCTGGAAACCACACAAATATAGGCTGAAAACTCAGAATTCAAAATAATAAAATATACAAAATAATAGTTACTTTAATTTTCATGTATGTTGATCCAAAGACTGTATGATCCTTGTTTTCAGATCCTCTATGACTCACTGTTTTCTCTTAAATCATCTTATAATCATCACAGTCACTCCTTATGCTTATGAATCACCACACAGATTCAGATGGATTTCATCTTGACTGCATCATTGTCACCCAGTGTCAATGACCTTCGTTTCATGAATCTGAATATCTGTGATGACAAACGTTTGACATCATCAACATTGAGTCTGTGCCCTCTGACCTTGACTCAACTTGACTGGCATGTTTGAATTTCCTGCATCTCCAGTCTATAAATGCACTGAAGTAAGGACGCTGAGGAAAAAGGTAAATAAAAACCAAATCCAATGATTTGCATGATTCTTCCTTTTCAACCCATATCCAATTGAACACACTGCAAAGACAAGATATTTAATGCTTAAACTTGTAGAATTCATTGTGTCTTAGCAAATATTCACTCATTTTGAATTTGATGCCTGCAACACATTCCAAAAACGCTGGGACGGAGGTTTACTACTGTTATTTCACCTTTCCTTAACACTTAATGAGCATTTATGAACTTAGGACACAAATTCTAGAAGCTTTGTCGGTGGAATTCTTTCCCATTCTTGCTTGATGTGCTACTTCAGTTGCTCAAAAATCTGGGGTCTTCACAATGTGCCCCACACATGTTCAATGGGAGACAGGTTTGGACTGCAGGCAGGTCAGTCTGAAGCCATGCTGTTGTAACACGTGCAGAATGTGTCTTGGCATTGTCTCGCTGAAACAGACGACGCTTGGATGGCAGCATATGTTGCTTCAAAACCTGCATGTGCCTCTCAGCCTTCACAGATGTGCAAGTTACCCATGCCATGGGCACTAACACCCCCCCATACCATCACAGCTGCTGTCTTTTGACCTTTGCTCTGATAACAGTCTGGATGGTCCTTTTCCTCTCTAGCCTGGAGGACATCACGTCCATGATGTCAAAAAAACAGTCTGAAATGTGGACTCGGACCACAGCAGACTTTTCCACTTTGCCTCAGTACATCTCAGATGAGCTCAGACCAGAGAAGCCGGCGGTGTTTCTGGGTGTTGTTGATATTTGGATTTGTCTTTGCATGGTAGAGTTTGACCTTGACCTTGTAGATGTAGAAACAAACTAAGTGAACTGACAATAGATTTCTAAAGTGCTCCTGAGCCCACGTGGTGATATCCTTTATATCAGGATTTAATGCAGTGCTGCCTGAAGAATCACAGGTCACAGGCATTCAATGATGGATTTTGGCCTTCTGGCTTACATGCTGAGATTTCTCTGGGTTCTCTGAATCTTTTGGTAATATTATGGAGTGCAGATGATGAAATCCCTAAATGCCTAGCAACTGTACATTGAGAAACCTTGTTTTCAAACTGTTGGACAATTTGCTCACGCAGTTGTTCCCTAAGTGGTAAATCTTGCCCCATCCTTTCATCCGAATGACTGAACCTTTCAGGAATGCTCCTTTTGTACCTAATCATGACACTCACCTGTTTCCAATTAACCGGTTGCCCTCTGGAATGTTCCAAACAGGTGTTTTAGAGCAAATCACACAAATATAGCTTTTATTTCAAGCTTTTATGAAGCATCTCAATGATTTTAATAAAAACTGATTAAAGGGCCACATTATTACTTTATAACTGATATAACTTTTGCAATTTTGCTAAACTGTCCTTCTTAAAACCAGACTTATTGAGTGAGTCTTCTGTATGGCCTCATCTCTTAGGGGTTGCATGCAGAGTGATTTTTTTTTTTTGACATCTAAATATAAAAAGAGCGAAGCATTGAAGGGGCCGCTGGGCTTCATCTGCCGCTGTCAGAGCCTCACAGCGCCAGCTCTTTGGACCCTCACTCTGGCCCGGGGCCCCTGACTGGGACCCTCTTACAGCCGGCCCCCTCAGCTAAGCGTCAGATCTGGAGGGCCGGGGCGTGGGACATTGTGTGTGGAGGGCTCTCGCTGCGGAGCGACTCGGCTGCCGACACAAACAAACCCCAGGTGGCTGTTTGACGGCTTCACAGGTAGAGACGGCGTCCTCTCTCCGGGACCCGACTCCTCAGAGGGACTGTATTCAGGACGGGGCGTTGGGGAGGAATGCTGCCCCATTTATGTCGTTATTCACATCTTTCTTACTCACAGTTATATCCACGGGGCCTTACAGGGGTTTAACCTTGGATGACCTGTGCTGAGGCAAAACATGGAGGGGTATGAATGCAGCTTGAAGCTTGAACTCACTTCTGGATTTTAGAGTGGAGACAACAAATTCTGAGGTGAGACATGTAACACTGACTAAAAGCTTTTTAAGATGAAATAAACAAAAGACACTTTAAACACAGATTTTGTGTTCTTGATGAACTCTAACAGTTAGTACGTGTGAACTCATGAATCTCCAGGTTGTTATGGCCCAAGTTTTACTTTTCGTTCTCATATTATCCAAAATAGTTTTCATTAGGGCTGTCACATTTCCCAAAAACTAAAACCAATAATTTTTTCAAGCATATACAAGTGAAGATATTCAGTCATTTGATCATAGATCATTTTACTATTTACCTTTCCTGAGGCCACAACAGTGGCCTGTATGTGCTTGCATATGAATGTCCATGATGACCTTTTTCCATGCCTCTGGCTCAGTGCCTGCCAAGGAGGATGCAGAAGCACTGAGCTGAGCACTTGACAGGTCACCGTTGGACTGCAGGGAAGTGGAAGGTTGACCAGTGGGCCAGCTGCTTTGCACATAATCAACACAGTGGAGCCCAAAGTGCTTCCACTCAACAGAATAACACACTTAATCAGTGTTACTGTGCTTGGTCTGCAGGATAATCTTTATACATTTGGAACGTAACTCATCTTTATTTAGGTATCATTGATATTTGTGCAGTCTGCAAAATTTAAGTCAGACCATAATTTGACCCGTACGCTGTTTTTGGAGGGACATGTTGGCACTGCTGTGCTCAGAAGTAGTGGAAAAGGAAGTAGTTGTGTTTTGCATGTAATCACCCCAAGGTGTTGCTAGCACCATCTGCAGCAATTTATAACCCTAGAATCCCCTGTTCTTCCTGTTCATATATGCGTTCTTTTTGGGGACACCAGCTTCCTCCAACAGACCAAAAAAGGTGCTAATTGGTGACTCTAAATTGCCCTTAGATGTGGGTGTGCGTGTGATGAGGCCCTGCAGTCGGCTTGCGACCAGTCCAGTGTGCAACATGCCTCTCGCCCAATGTCAACTGGGATGGGCTCTAGTGCCATGTGATTTTAAAGGATCGTTCTATAGATAATGGATGGATGGATGGCTCCAATTGAGAGCCCTGTTTTACTTCTGATAATTGATTCCCAGTTGTCGCGTCTGAGGTCGTCGGTAAAGGGAACGCTCTGTGCACCAAACCGTCCTCCTATTGTTTTAATGTACTAAGCTTTCAAATTCATATTTCTGATTAGAACATAGTCAGTTTTGGACTATTCAATAAATGTTCAACCTGTTTGGCCCCCATTTTCAACTATACTTGAAGTTCTGGTCCCTTCTGTGTTGAGTTTGACAACCATACTTTAGGCTGATTTCTACCCATTAATTTTTTCAGGACAAAAAAACAATCTTTACAACACTTTAAATGATGAAAAATAAATCTTTGGAGCAGCTTTTAATGTTTTTGACAGAGGTTCACTGGCAGAATTCTCATAAGTATGATATTTTTGTTGGAACAAAATCACTTAAATCTGAATAACAGTTTTCAAAGGACTTCATACTCCACATCATGGCCTACCAGAACCCATGACTTTGGTCCAGTCTCATCCCAGAGACTCTTGATGTCTGTATTTAAAGCTGAACAACAACCACCATCAGGTTTATTTCTGCTCTGTGGACACACTGACCATCAAACACAGACTTTAAAATCTGCTCCTCTCTGAACAAAACCACTCTGAGATCCTTCAGGCCCAAATCCAGGACACACAAGAAAAGTCTGTAAAAGCACCGCTGTTCTGCCTCCGGCTAAAGATAAAACATCCGAGAGCCACTTGTTCACTATTTAGAAGAAGTGTAAAGAAGTCGTCTTAGCAGCAGAAATGTCCAGCTAATTGGTTTGTTAGGACCAGAGAGGGAGTGAGAGGAGAGACAGGGAGAGAAATTTCCCCTTTCTTTCAGTCCAGACAGGTTAAATGTGCAGTTAGGCCCAAACAATGGCGCCGGCCTTTCACATGCAAAGATGAGGTGTATGGAGCGAGCCTGGTTTTGTGGCCGCCGTTCAGACTCCGATTGAGGGGCACCAAAGCGTGACGGCGGCCCCGCCCCTCTCATGCCTCACACTTTTCCCTCCATCCGCCTGCCCCCTGCATCCATGTTTTCCATCATCTCCTACATTTATCTCTACCTGCTATCAACAACCATGATTCCAATGAAGTTGGGACATTGTGTAAAATGTGAATAAAAATAGAATACAAGGATGAAACTATGTTCAATTGAATGCACTACAAAGACATTAATGTTCAAATAGATAAACTTTATTGTTTTTTGGAAATATTCACACATTCTGAATTTGATGAATTTCAGTTGAAGTACGTTCCAGGGGAAATTTTGCTGTGTTTAATTCAGGTTAACATATTCATATTTAAATTGTGGGCAGCATGATGGTGCAGCAGGTAATGTGTGAGCCTCTGTGTGAAGTTTGCACGTTCTCGCTGTGCATGCATGGGTTTTTCCTTGGGACTCCAGCTTCCAGCCACAGACCAAAAACCATGCTTGTGAGGATAATCAATGACCCTAAATTGCCCTTATGTCTGGGTTAGTGTGTGAATTGTTGTCTGTCCCTCTATGTGGCCCTGCGATTTGCTGGCAAAAAGGAAAAGTGGTATCTAATGGATGGATGGATATGTAAAAGTTTTATTAAAGACATTCAGGGTAACAATTATAGCATAGTGAGTTATTTACTTGTAAAAAACAAAACATACACCACCAATCAAAAGCTACAGAGGACTATTTTCATTACAAAATGTTGCGTCTGGGCCAAAACCTCTCATCTCCAAAACTGCTACTTTTCTGGAAATGAAACAAAGCTCCACTGCTAAATTAATAAATACTGTGTTTTCCTAATTAGAAATTGTTTTTGTACTATTATTTGGTTTGAGATACATAAAATCAACTCACCAACATGGAGGGTGCTGTATTATGAAAAAATAAAAAATAAATAAAACCAAGGAAATCATAAGAAATGGAGATAAGAGGTTTTGGCCTGACCCCATTTGTGCATGATGTATTGGTATCTCATGCTAAGTCATATTTCCCACATTCTGATATTTTATATATATTCACAATATGTTGATTATAGGAAATGACTGATGGGTCACATAAAGTGAGGTGGAGGGCCGTATGTGGTCTCTGCGCCACCAGTTGCCCACCCCTGTTTTACATGAATACACATAAACTCACCCATATGCTCTATTGGTGTATTCCAGTTGATCTCAGAGTCAAATTCTCTTAGTTGCAAATTAGATACTTCATTGGGAGAGCCCCCTTTTTCCTACTGGGAAGTTAGTCGATCTTCAAGGACCCCAACTTTACCAGCTCATGACTAGAAGGTGTTTAAGTTTGAGCTTTGAGGTAAATTAAATGCTCAATGTTTGTGATAACGTGTGCTCTGCTCTGTACCGCACACACAGAGTAACAGCCAGTGATGTTGGTGACAGTCAGTCACACATCCTGATGTCTGTCAGTGCTCCACCCTCATTATAAACTTAGATCATATTTATCTTTGATAAATGCCAGTCTGCATCTATTAAATGCCAAGTCAATGTTTGTTCATTTATTTCACATTGCGTACTACATCTGGTGTCTCCTTTAACTCCCTCCTCACCATTCCAGTTTGACTTTTCGTAGTGAAGCATTACTATCTCATATCTACACCTGAACTGACTAGAGATCTGCATGTGAGTTTTTCTATGGATTTATTCTTTGGATTTACATTGATGTCAAGAATTTCAGGATTAACATAACATGGAGATGGTTCAGGTTTACATTATCTAAAGAATTTCCTAGGGAAAAGAAAGCTGTTGAAGCTAACCTTCCTCCTCATGTAGGTGATTCTTTGTCACATTTTCGCTCTTATTATTCATCGTACAAAACTTTGTCTTGCTATTTTTTCTGCTTTGTACCTGCCATCTTGTCTGCATAGTGCCTCTTTATTTTTCTTTTTTGTTGATTTTACTGCATATTTGAAAGTTCCACATATTTATAGTAGTGCATGTTTAGCAGCTGTAATCAAATTGAGAAAAGAAAAGATTGTTTTCAAGTGTGAACAGCTGTAATAAATCTTAAAAGCATTGCAGATTATTTATTTGTAATGTTAGGAAAATAATCTGAATTTTGGATGTTGTATCATGTAGTCAATAATAATTTTGGGAAACTTCTTTGAGGATCCACTGTAGCTACCAGGCACGATGAACTCCCCTTTTAAGGCCCTAAGGATAGGAAGAAAGACAAAATAGAAAAAAAAAAGGTGGGAGGGAGGGGTGCATCATGTGAACGAAACAAAAAGGAGGAAATGATCAGGTTTTATGGAAGAGGTGGGGTTGAGGTGTGGTCCTGCTCCAGAAACTTTGCTCTAAAGCATCACACTTATTTAAGGACCACTGCTCTATCAGTCATCAAAATCGAATATCTGAACCCAAGTTAAAGCAAAATATGGCTCACTCTGCAATGGGCTTGCTGCCACGAGTAAATGATCTTAAACTGATGATGACACAATGGTAGGACATCACATTGGCAGGTCTATTCAGGGGGGCTGGGGAACAAGATGTTTTAGGCAGCTGCTGGAGCCTCATAGAGGGGGAAAGGGAGAGGTCTTCATCCTGCAGACTTTTTGTCTTGTTCACAGAAGTCTATCAATCAGTCAAACTTTATTTATATAGCATACTTCATATAAATGCAATTGCAGTTCAAGTGCTTTACATGGAGAAAGAAATTACTGACAAAAGACACACACACACACATATATAATGATAGTAATCATGGATTTTTTTAACAACCACCCAGCAAATAAACGCTCAGCAGAGGTCTATCTACTAAGTAGTATTTCATCGTAATTGTAATGATAGTACAGTAGGTAGGATAAGAGGATTTGGAGGGTAATGCACACAAGAAAAGCTAAAGTAAAAGCAAAATAAAATCAATATGACTGATAAAATATAAAAGACTAGAAAAGCACTCTGAGGGCGCAGACCTCCGCCAAGATACTATACTGAATTACCATGCGCTCTGATATGACGGTGGAGTCTCCACTCATTTCTGTCCATGTGGAGAAGTCCTCCACTGGCATTGCAAGGGAAGCTGGGTAATGTAATGACATGGGCTTGAAAAACATTGACGTGAGTTTGCAAATAAACTACAATTCCCATAATGACGTAAAGGGGGTGGAACCCTCAGAGCACCCGAGGAGAAATGAATAAGATTTGCCATAAAATTTAATGTTTAATTGTGACGTCAATCTGGATCAGATCCAGATGAAATTTACTGTGATGATAGAGTTATATTATATATATGATCATGTAAATTTTGAAGCGAATCCATCGAGTAATGTCAGAGATAGGATTTTTTATAATACGGTCCAATGTTAAGTTTTGGGATTTTTTGCACATTTTGGGAATTTGTTGCACTTAGACAAATATGCGGATCACCACCAAAATGTAACGGCTTCTTCCTTGGACCTAACCACACCTCTGGTAAAATTGTCTTGTAAATCCATCCAGTAGTTTTTTGTATTATCTTGCTAAAAGACAAACAAACAAACAAACAAACAAACACACTGACAGACCCAGAAAACACAGAAAACATAACCTCCTTGGCGGAGGTAAAAAGAAACAAGAAAAAGAAAAGCAATAAAACCAAGAATCATCAGACAGAAGTAAATAAAAAGCCAAAAATAAAATTTAAAATAAATAAATATATGGAGCAGACATGTCAAACACACTACAGAACATGATTTGGACGGCCAACTTTAATTTGATATTTTTCTCTTCCTGTAGAATGAGTGAAATCATTTCATTCCTGCGACTCCTCCCTTCAATTCTGTCTCTGCTGATCAGACTGTTCATGAATAACGAGCACAGCAACACTGTGGATTCTCTACCTCCACATGAGGACTTACAGATTGTCTACAAGAACATCAACTGTTCTGCCATATATGAGCACGACCCAGTGGAGCTGCAGAAGGCCCACCTCATCAGGAGAAACAACACTGATGTTGAAGAAATGGACGAACATCTCACGGAGCTCACCACAAGCTGTTCAACGTTCCTCAAGATAAGAGGTTATGACGATGTCTGTGTGACCGAGGAGGAGACAGATTTTCCTCTGGCGTTTTCTCTGGTTGTTCATAAATCTGCAGTGACGGTGGAGAGGCTGATCAAGGCCATCTACTCCCCTGCTAATGTCTACTGCATCCACTACCCTGAGATGTCCCCTCCTCAGTTTATCTCAGCCATGAGGGGCTTGGCAGAGTGTCTACCCAACGTCTTCATCACCTCAAAGAGAGAGGACTCGTATCACTCCAGCCGTGCTCGACTGAAAGCTGATCTCAACTGTCTGTCGGATCTTCTCAAGTCAGAAACCAAGTGGAAATATGTCATCAACCTCCGTGAGCAGGACTTCCCCCTCAGATCAAACATAGAGCTGGTGTCAGAGCTCAAGGAGCTTCATGGAGGGAACATGCTGGAGACGTATCATCTGAGCGAGGACAGCGTCGAATTTAAAGAGGAAGGAACCGACAAGCCGAAGACTCCACCTCCACATGGCATTGAGCTCTTCACAGGCAGTGCCTTCTTCACTCTGTCACGAGACTTCATCGTCTACGTGAACTCCTCAACTGTGGTGTGGGATTTTCTAGACTGGCTGAAGGACACTCATGCTCCAGAGGATCACTTCTGGGCGACACTAGTGCGATTACCAGGTGTTCCTGGAGAAGTTCCCCGATCGCAGCCGGGCATCACCTACCTGATGAGCAAGACCAGGCTGATGAAGAGCGTGTATCACGAGTTTAACCTGTACCCACCTTGTTCTGGGAAACACTCCAGAGGCATGTGTGTCTTTGGAGCAGAAGAACTGCGCTGGTTACTCGGCTATGGTCACTGGTTTGCCAACAAGTTTGACCCCAAAGTCGACCCCGTTGTACTTCAGTGCCTCGAGGAGGAGCTGAAAGGGAGACAGAAGATTTATGGCTGTTAGTGGAACAAAATGCAACAGTTTAACCTCTCAGTTCCACCAAGTGCTTGGGTTGTCTCTGCTTTGTTATGGGTTTCATCGAGAGTGCTTACACCAGCTCCTTCTCTGAAGCAGATATGCAAAGCTCTTATTTCTTTATGTATTTGTTTTTTCCCCATCATGCACTTTAAACATGCGAAATTGTGGAGAATAATGAAAAATTAGAAGAACAAACTCGCAAGATGAATGTTGACTTATCCTTGAAATTGTATTTGAAGTCATTTTCACATCTTTTATCTCTGAATGTAACTTATTCCTCGCATTCAGTGAAAAAAGCCCTCCACTCATTATATTTCTCATATCTGACCCTACTACTACATACTAGATCTACTAATACTACTACTCTTTTTGGAAAGATATGACAAGAAATATTTTGCCATGTTATGGGAACTGTTGCGTGCTGTTGACTGTACTTTAAGGATGGGAAAATCAATACCGCAGAATCAAAGCACTTCTCTTTAAATTATGAGGAAATAAAGGATGTGATCTGAAAAGTTGTAGTTTTATAATCCATGTTTCATCCTTGGCATTTTCTCTAATTCGTCAACTTCCTATAAAAAAGCTAAAATGTGGTAGCACGTGACCTCACAGCAAGAAGGTTGCTGGTCCAGTCCAGGTCTCTGTCAGGGTCTTTCTGTGTGGCGAAAGCATGTTCTCCATGCGTGGGTTCTCTCTGGGCACTTCGGCTTCCCACAGACCAAAAACATGCTTGTGAGTGTGCACGTCAATAGTTGACCGTCTCTCTATGTGGCCCTGCGATTGGCTGTTGGCCAGTTCAGGGTGTACCCTGCCTATCACCCAATGTCAGCTGGGATAGGCTCCAGCCCCTTGCGACCTTGAAAGGGATAAGCAGAACAGATAACGGATGGACTGATCGAAGGAATATTAAAATGAACACAGGCTACTCCATTAAGTGATTAACAGCCTAATCATTACATTCAGTTTATTGAATGACTCAAAACAAGTTTAGCATTACTCAAAAAATAAAATCCTGCTGTTGAATAATTAAATAATGATGTAATTATATAATCTGTTACACTTCAAGGGTCATGGAAAGTTTTGTTCCTCTTAAACACAAATATACTCCTCCTAAAAAAGTTTTGAAACTTAAGTTTGGTTGATTATGTCCCCTTAGATAATATCAGCTGGTGTTGTATTTTATATCGTTGGAAAGCCCAATTGGTCGCCTTTACAACAAGACACAAGTTGTAAGGATCGGACATTAATGGAATGAACAACACAGCTAAATGCGTGGGTAGTTCCCCCCAAAAAAGATGCCAAAATCCCCTCTTCCCCTGAAAGAATGAGTTAGAAAGTGTTATGTAATTTTTCTTTTGCATATTCTAGTTTTAATAAGTGCTTATTTGAGTTAATGTTGCCTGTCTCTCATCTTAAAACACATTTTCTTCCAGAGACCTGTCGCCTGCTGGATATTTTCTCTTTTCAATATATTCTCTGTAAACCATTTCTGAAATACTCAAACCAGCCTATCTGGTACCAACAAGCATGTCACATTCAAAGTCAGTAAACCACCTTTCTGCCTCATTATGGTGCTCAGTCTGAACTTCAGCAGGTCGTCTTGACCATGTCCACATGCCTAAATGCATGAACTGGTATATCTGCTAAAGTGGCTGGTGTGTGTATATTCAACATTTTGATTTTTTTCCTCTCAACATTTCAACTTTCTCACCAAATTGATTTATTTATTGATTTTTTTTCCGAGTAGTTCATAATAATAATAAAAACCTTCTCCTCTCAGCTTCCCTTTCTCCTGCCTGACCCCATGTCTCCTCCTTAAAAGAGGGAGCTGGGGGGGTAGTGAAGGGATACTCGGGGGTGTCATCCAGAGACTGAAGCCGTGAAATGGTTCTTGTAAAAGCCGGGCGCCGGTCGCCTCATTGAGTTGTCAATCTGCCCGGCAGGTCCCCCCATATGATGAGAGCTGTCAGGAGGGGTGGAGATGACCTAACGCTGCATCACCTCTCTCCCTTTTCTCCTTTGAGTTCTCTGAGTGACACCCCCACTGCCCACAATACGACCCCCCGTGGCGCCATGGCAGCAGACGGAGCGGGCCAATCAAGACGCTGGCTCGGTGGTCAGCGGGGAAGATTAAAACACTGGAGGAGACTCAAGAAACACAGGTGGCAGGGAGAATAATGAAAACACTTCACAATGACTGACCAGTCTGAGCACACAGGCAAAAATGTGCTAATTACAAACTAATGTCCATGCCAGTGTGCAAAGTCTTACAGTCAGCTTAATATTCAAGTCAAATGATGGAGCTTCAAGGGTAAAATCATGTCACAAATAATAAAATTAGTATTTTCAGGTGAATTATGTTGCAATATTCACTTTTAGATTCCAGAGTTAAGTGTCTGTTGTTTCCATAATTTGCAGATTTCTTTATTTTAAACATACTTTAGGTCTTTGCTTTAAAAATGACGTAACGTATTTCATTAAAGCTACAGGGTCTATTTGAAAATGACTTCATTATAATGGAGGAGTCACTTGGAAGATTTGTTCAGACGTGTAAATGCAGGCAGGGGCACTGCCAGGAATTTTGGGCCCCATCCCAAACCCTCTGCCCAGTCTCTTGAACCATATGTTAAGCCAATTAATAAATAAGTAAGTAGATATAATGACATCAAATTTTAGAATGAAAGAAAACAAAACAAAGCCAAAATGGACCACTTAAAACCATTACACAATTAGACGCTGCTGTGAAACTGGGGCTGCTACATTTATATAGAGCATTTGGGAGAAAAAAATAAATAAGTATGGATGCATGATGTTATTGGTATGATATTGACAGATATTGGGTTAAAAAGTTTGAATATCTTTATTGGTTGATATTGAAATTTTTGCTGATATGTACAGCCAAAATATAAGCCATAAATACATATATAACCCATTTAATGGAAGTCATATCAGCAAAATACACAAATGTACATATCGGGTACATTTAAAAAGCAGGATGTTCATTTTTCAAGAGTTGAATGTTGTTTTTCTTATTTTACATCTGTTCCTCACACCAATAGACTCGCACATTCAAAATGACAAGTCAGTTTTCATAAAGTAAATACTCTCTATTGTCGATTAAAAAAAAAAATCAGTAGTAGTATCTGCAATAATGCATCTGGAAATCGGCATATCTGATATCAGCAAAATTTCAAAGTTATGCATCACAAATGACATAATGAAATAATAAACATTAAAACAGAACATATTCTATTGTCGGCCATGTTAATGTGATGCCACACTCATAGGGTTGTCATTTTCCCAAATATCAAACTCATATAGTTTTCAAACATACACTTTAATAACCAAAGATAAAATGTTTCCTTTATTGACCCTTCAGAGTCATTCATCTAACCCGAGTGTCTTCATGAATGATGTTGGATCACATGATGATGCAAACAGCTTCATTCATTGGCCTTGAGTTCTCTGTCCCCTCCTCCACCCATCACACCATGTCTTTGTCCGTCTCTGTCTCCCAGAGTTCAGCTCTGGATCAGACGCATTGTCCTCTCTGAAGACTTGACGTCTCTCTCACGACACAAAGACAAAAACACACACATAGCTCCACAGCCCGGTCACAGTCTGGCATGCTGTCAGATTCTTTTACAAACGTTACGTGTCAATCTGATCTGACAGCCATGATAAAGACTTTTAATTCATGTCACAGTCAAAAATGATGCGTGAATTTTACACCAGATGAATGATTTAAGGGATCTCATGGTGCAAGACTGCACATCTGCCAGCTGCTTGAAGGGAAGGCCAACTAAAAAAATGTATAGATGTTTCTTGTTTCAGAAGTTTTTGTCTGTTTTTCAAGACACAGAGATATAAAATATGAATACAATAATACACTAAACTCACACAATGACCATGTTACTCAGGTTTATCATAACATTATACTTCATTTTACAAAAGTGAAATAAGGCTGTGGTCAAGTTATGAATAAGAATGACTCTCGAACTTTGATTGTCTGACTGTAGAGATGTCAAATATCCCTCTAACTGATAAAAAGCACTTTGACAGATTGTCAAAAAAGACGCAATTCCAAAGAAACAACTTGAGCAACTTTATGTATTTTATTCAGGTGCAAAGGACTAACAGTAAAGACATGATTCGCCTCTACACTAACTCTGATGAAGACGCAGGATGTTGTGTCCTGCCCTGCTCTCTCTCACCCCTTTACAAGCCTGTCCGCTGCCCAATAAAGGCTAGAAAATGCCCAAAAATACTTGAGAAGAAAGGAAATTAAATACTTAAATAATGTTGCTATTTTACCCCTGAACTGAATCAAGTCTACTGAGCTCTAGGTGTGAAAATGACTTTAATCATCCATCTGTACCGGGCCATCAGATTTCTGAAATACTTTGACCAGCCTATCCGGCGCCAACCACCATGCCATATTCAAAACCCATTAAATCAACTTTCTTTCTCATTTTGATGCTCTGTTTGAGCCTCAGCAGGTCGTCTTCACTATCTCTACATGCCTAAATACATTGAGTTGCTGCCATATGATTGGATGATTAGCTTTTTATGCTAAGGAGTAGTTAAATGGGTGTACCTAATACAGCAGCCAGTGAGTGAGACTTTGCTAAATGAATTTAAATTTCTTAACTTTAGCTTATTATAAAGTAATCCAAAATAAAGGGCTTAAAGTTAAACTAAATATCACCGCTGTCTGACACAAACCTCCAATCTGTATTCTTTACGATTTTAATTTTTTTTATTCATAAAGCAGTGGTATTGGGCTCTCTCTGTGTGAAGTTTGCATGTTCTTCCTGTGCAAGCATGCGTTCCCGCTGGGCACTCCAGCTTCCTCCCACAGACCAAACATGCTCATTAGGTAGATGGGCGACTCAAAATTGCCCTTAGGTATGAGTGTGAGCATGAATGGTTGTCCGTACCTCTATGTGGCCCTGTGATTGGCTGGTGACCAGTTCAGGGTGGACCCCGCCTCTCACCCTATGTCAGGGTATTAGTACTGTCTTGCGATTTACAGCATAATTACTGTATTATCAAAAAAGCATTCTTACTGTTTTTTTATTTACAGTATCATTACCATATTTTATGACTTTTAAGTGAACTTGCTGTTTTTTTGTTTATATTAACTAATTTACTGATAATTTATTAGCAAAATATCACATTTTAACAATACTCAAACATTTGTTTCACCCAAAAATGTAAATAATTTACTTAAAGAAATCTTGCCTTGTATTGTTCAATATTCCTGGGAAAAAGTGAATTTTCGTTTGATCTATTACCCTTTTCATTAATTTACTGTATACACGACAGGTAGCTGTAGATTTTAGGGTAAAAGGCTGTTAATTTTACAAGAATCAGTTTCCCCACAATCCTTCACCATTTACAATATTTTACTGAATAGATTTGTTACAGTCGGTAGCTGAAGGTTTTATAGTTAAATACTGCTAAGTTTATGAAAATCAGTGACAGTGTAGCTATTTTGAGGTGAGAGGTTTGACAATATGTTAAAAATAAAACTTGGACTTGTATGTACAGCCACGGGTATTCAGTCAAAAGGTTTCCACAGAAATTCATTTGTAGCACCTAAATAACCCTTTTCCATTTGGTTCCTGTTAGAAGTAAACATGTTCTGCTGTACATCTGTTCACTGAGTCATCAGTTTGCTGTATGCTCTGGTTGAATCATGCATGTGGATATCATAATTTGTTTAAAATGTAAATTATTGTCTTTAAATTTGTAATTCAAAGCTGATCAGAGCTCCCTGTAAAGAGGCAGAGACTGATTTGCCTACAGGTCAGGGTAGCACGCGCAGCTTTATGTACAACAGAGAATCGACCTCTACACATTGTTCTCAAACTATAACATTAAAGGTAAATTTGCCCTTGAATGAAACATGTATTACTACAATAAAAATAAGCTTAACACAGTATGAATGGAGCTGGTTTATCATAAATGTAATTCATGGTTTTTAAAAGATGCTAAAGACTTTTTTCTTGACCCAGTTAAAGTATGATAAGATTATTTGGGCATACTTTTACAAAAGACATGGCACGCTACAACATATCACAGAGCTTAGATGTTTATATAGACATGCCCACTTTAAAGATCTTTTCATCATTTTAATTTGCCATGATTTAACAAGTCAAGGAGCTGTTTAGACTGTTACAGTGCCATACTTTGAAGATGACAATGGTATTTTCCCTGAGAACCAAACAGTGAGACTTCTAAGATGCCTTTAGTTTTGGAGATAATTTTCCATTTTTCATTCTTCAAGAATACCCTTAAATCCTTGATCTGTGCCAGTGACTTCAAAATACTCCTGACAATGAATATTTGATTCAACACAAGAATATGATTATGAAACAGATTTAAATAAAAGTAAAAGACAGTATGTGAACTTTAAGGAGTGAAGAAACACCATCTCATAATTACCTCAATCCAGTGACTTTTCAAACCCTAACTGGATCGACCACATCAGTTTCAGAGTGTAAGTACAGTGGTGTGTTACTTGGCCTCTGATCTTTTACCTCCTTAATTTAATAAGTTCATCATCAAGTCAGAAGCCCCACTCATGCTGCTGTTTCAAGCCACAGAATAAACGCCCCTGCGACATCAGTGTTAATTTTGTTGACTAATTATTTTTGTCATAGTTTTCATCCACAACCTGTTTTTCCCTTGAAGAAAACTAGACAGTATCTAATAAAAACAAGTGCATATGAACAAAAACTAAAATTGAATTAACTGACATTTTCGTCAACAAATAAAAACCAGACTAAAATGTTTGACAATCTCAGCTTCTTTGGTTGTGTTGAAAGGTTGGATGAGTTAAGAGGGACATCCAATCACAACAGCCTTAGCTTTGTGGTGGTGGGATAAGTTGGGGAGCGATCCAATCAGAGCTCCTCTCTTTATGAATTGATATATTCATGTAGAGCAGGTTCACTGTTTGTTGTCAGTTCTGGTATTGTAACTGAGATGCTCTGCCAGGTAGCCTAAATAAAGGTGACTGCATTTCACACTAAAGTTCAATTTGTTTCTGTTCATTTATACATTCAAGCTTTACCAGCATTCAATAAAGGGTTATTTCATTTTATCCAAGTGTAAAACATGAATTCAGAAATTCAAGGAAACATAAAAAAGGCCTTACACTGTACACTTCATATTTTAGTAGACTAAATTTACAGTAGATTTCATCTACTAAAATGTTGTTAAATTTCATCAACTTAACTTAAACTAAAATCAAAACAATTTAGAGGACCTAATCATGACTAAAACTAAAAGATATTTTAGAGAAAAGACTAAAACTAAAACTAAATTAAAAAGTGCTGTCAAAATTATCACTGTATGACATTTAAGCTCCATTGTGAATATCAAGGAAATGAGTTGATCCCCAGTTTGGTTCGTCTCCAGAGGTAGCATCAGATGCAGTAATTGGTGAGAGGGGAGCATGCAAACTCAGAGGCATAGTTGCCAGGTCTGCTTATTTAAGGGACTTTGGGGTTCTTCTTTTGAGAAGTTGCTTGTCAATATTGGCAGTTGTGGGTTGCATTTTTATGGGCTTGTTACAAAAGTGCAGTTGCTCATTTGGGCTTGTTCTGCTCCCATACCCAGGAGGGATCAGATGCACTCTCCACTATTGATATAAACTCAACTCAGAAGTTACACAAACTATTTTGTCCCACTCCAAACACAAATGTAAGTTTTACTGTGTTAAAGAGGGGGCAAAGATGATGTTTTCACCAGAAAGAAATCCTTAAAGCCAGAATTAAATTTATATCTAATGTAGCTATTGCTGTTTTCACCGTAATAAGGCTGTAGAGGATCAACATAAAACTTAGATAAAAGCCTGACTATGTCTGTTTGGTTACAAAAATCAAGGTTAGACAGACTGTTTACACCTAAATACACCCATTCAACTGTTCATTAACACAAAAAGCTAATAAGCCAATCACATGGAAGTAACCTTGTGCATTTCAGCATGTAGACATGGTCTCGACAACCTGCTGAGGCTAAAACCCAGCACCAGAATGGGGAGGAAAGGTGATTTAAGTGGTTTTAAACATGACATGGTTGTTGATGCTGAATGGGCTGGGCGGATGGTTTGTAAAAGCTGAATTACTAAGGCCTCTTACACATCTAAAGTTCAGTAGACTATAGTCGATTCGAGGGTGAAGTAACAACATTCTTTCATTTTTCAGTTGGTTTGGTTTGCTATCACGCTGCACCAAGTCAGACGGACCAAAGCCTGTCAAATGTTGTGTAGTCTAGCCTCCTGCCACTAGTTGGGGCTGTAGCTGTGCTCTTTGTTCCTGCCATCCTGGGTTATCGTTGCATACTGAGCTGTAAAAACACACCTGGCTTAAAGTAAAAACAATGAAGTTTTCTGATCCACAAAATGAAGACAAAGTTGTATTCAGGCTGTTTTTTATGTAATTTGCAGAGGTTTCAGCTTCAGATTAAAATCAACAAACATGATTGTTGACAGTTAAAATGCACACTGTGTTTTCCAGAAAGTTGTTTACTCCTGGACATCAAAAGTGACAACAAGTGTTTTACCAAAAAAAGTGCAACGACTTTGTTTGTGACTCACTGAGATGGTTTCTCGTTCCTGGAGTTAAAATGGGATGGTCTTTATTTTAGGACTGTCAGGGGTGTGCGGTTTGTCACGCTTGGCTCAACACAGACCGACTTGGCTCTGGGGGCCCTGTAGGATTGGCCTTGTTTATTTGGACAGCAGGCAGCAATGTGGCGAGCTACGGCCCGGGAGGCTGACCAGGAATGTGGCTGAAGGTCTGATCTGGCTTCAGGAAAAGACAAGCGACAGCCTCTCCACACTAAGAATACAGCATGTGCTGCCAGACACACAACATACTGTTTTTTATACTAAATGTCAAAATAAGAGGCTAGGACAGGACACTGCTGGTGGAAAAAAAGATCAAATATATAAATGACGATATTTATCTGTATTAGGATTTATGGCCCTCAATGCTGAGAAAAGGGTAATCACACCAACTATGTGATTACCTCCACCAAGGAGGTTATGTTTTTGCCGGCATATGTTTAGCTGTTTGTCTGTCTGTTTGTTAGCAATATGATGCAAAAATTACTGGATGGATTTTGCTGAAATGCTGACATTTTCAGGAGATGTTGGTAACTTCAAAATGATCAGATTTTGATGGTGACCGCATAACTTCCATTCGCGAACGATTGTTTTTGCTCAATAACTGTCTAACTAATAATCATACCAACATGATTCCTCGTGCTACATGTGGGTTTTCAGGGTCAATGAATCATATTATGATGGTAACTTTATCATGGAACTATTGCTTATAGATGTAACAGCAATATGTGAGTTACCTTGGTAGAGGTTTGTGCTCTATGAGATTTCTCTTATTTTCACTCACTTAGCATTTGTCAGTTCATTTGTAACCAGCATTGATTCATCCAGGTAAACTTGCACAAAGTCAAGGATTTTGTTGGATTATCGTCTTATGTTAATGAATTAAACAAACAATTGCTATAGTTCATCATCTTCATATGCAGGCTAAGTCATCGAAAGAAAGAGAAACAGCTGTTTAGGAGGCTCAAAGCTGGTTTTAAGCAGCCTTCAGAGCTGCCAAACTCTGCTATAAAGGTGATTGTGGTAAATATTTTCATGTCACAGGTCATCCACCATGGCAAGATTGAGCACAGCAACAAGATGCAATGCTAGTTAAACTGCATCAGCAAATTCTCTCCTTGGTAAGGATTTCAAGCAGACTGGGTTTACAAGATGTGCTGTTCAAGTTCTTTTAAAGGAGCACAAAGAAACGGGCACTGCTGAGGACTGTAGGGGTCTACAGTTGAAAGACACAGCCATGCCATCAGCACAGAACTGGCAGAAACCAGTAAGACCAGGGCGTACCTATCTACCATCAGCAGAAGTCTGTCCAGAAATGGTAAAAGAACAGCTGCCAAAAAGATAAACCTCTCATGTGGGAACAAGACCAAACAGCTCAGCTATGCTTTCAGTGGGATGTGGTGGAACAGAAGACTGGCATCATGGATGTACAGCTGACAAATCTGCAGCAACTGCCTGATGCTGTCATGTCAACATGGACCAAAATCTCTGAGGAGAGTTTCCTGCATCTTGTTGAATCTATACCACAAAAAATTAAGGTCACTTTCACACCTTGTTTCACATTTTGTTTCATTTTTCACTCAGTCTGGTTTGCTTTCATGCTGCATCAAACCCAGTGGACCAAAGCCTGTCAAATGTTGTGTAGTCTAGCCTCCCACCACAAGGTGGGGCTGTAGCTGTGCTCTTTGTTCCTGCTATCTGGCCCACTGTTGCTCTATGACCTGGATAAACACCCATTACACTTCATGTAATAACAATGTTTAGCTGGAAGCAGTTATTAAATAGGCTGTGCCATAAAATAAAGATAAAGCTGCATTTATATTGATGGGAATGATATGTAAATGTATGCTGTACAAATTTGTAGACGTTGAGCTGTGAAAAGGGCCGGAGGCTGGCACTTAGGTGTGAAAGCACCTGGCTGTTGAGTGTATATAAGGAATGGTTAGTCAATATGATGATTTATGGCCAGATGCTCTTATTTTTTATAGTTTAGTTTAGGGAATAATTTGATTTATACAAGGATCATAGGTTGTTGCGTAGATATGATTTATAATAGATTTGACTTTCAAACCCTGCTCATCATTTTCCCATGAGGCAGCTCATCCTGCATCAGACCTGCTTTAATTTAACGCTTTGTCGGTGTATCCCTGTGTTTATTGTCACAACCCTGTAAAAGCACATGTACAAGGACTTTTTGTAAATTGAACATGAACTCTTCTTCATCCTCTTCTTCTGCTTTAGTTTCATATCTATTATTTCAAAAATCACATAAAGTGCTAATCTTAGTCTAAAAATAGATAATGTAACATAACATAAAATAAAACAACAAGCACACAGGACCATTTAACGTTACTGAAGAGTTTATTTTATGATTGTAGGCAGAGGCAGGCTAACACTACCCATTGACTACCAGTGTTTGACCTAAGCTAATAAGCAGTAGGTGAGCTCTGTCTGTCTCTTTCTTGTTACTGGACGCACAGTCAAAGAATGGTGTCTATCTGCTTGTAAAGACACAAAAAAACAAAAAAAAATGTTGGCGTATATCTTTAACTAATGGCCTTTTGACATAGCAAGAAGCTGAAGTCTGAATTGGAGAGTTTGATCTGTCTTTGTTTCTGTAATTAAATATGAAGATTTTATGAAGTACATGACAGAAGTAAAATGAAACAAATGATTTGTTGTGCCACTAACTTTTACTTTCAGTTATATCCAGTCCCAGTACAATAAGTCACATTGAAACAGTGAGTTTAAGTATCACAGTGAGCCCAGTGTTTCACAGAGTCCAGGCAGCTCTCCGCCCGGCTCCTGACATCCTGCTCTTCCTCTCCTCTCACCTTTTAATTGGTCGGAGCAGCCGCCGGCCTGTCAGGACGTCTCCGTGCTGCGTGACGCCTGAACTCCCTCCCTCACAGCTCAGACAGAAAGGCCTCTGTCTGCCTCTGTTTCCATGAGCCGCGCTGAGGAGAACCTTACCTGTTCTGTTCATTTCTATTGTGAGTTA
This sequence comes from Cetoscarus ocellatus, assembly GCA_037902135.1. Taxonomy (NCBI): domain Eukaryota; kingdom Metazoa; phylum Chordata; class Actinopteri; order Labriformes; family Labridae; genus Cetoscarus; species Cetoscarus ocellatus. The sequence continues at coordinate 54,640 of JBAMNC010000178.1, read as the reverse complement.
TGAGTTTATAAACCTCTGCTCCAGCCAAGACGGTCTAATTTTAGCCACAGCAGGAAGAGCTAAAGAGAACTGACACATTATTTTGTCCTTTTTTTGTCCTGATGGGACAATTTTTTTTACGGCTGGTGATCCATTTTTTTTCTGACAAATTCTGGCAAATCAAATGCTCTGGACTGTCCATGTGGATCAATTAATTTATTGCTATTTTAAACCATACATAAGGCCGTTTGTTCAGAAAGTTAGATTGGAGTCCTGAATGCTGTTTACTGTGTTTATAACAGACACATTTCAGGTTCGTCTAAGCCACTCTTAGAGTAATCAGCTTCATAAATGCAGAGTGACTGCAGAGAGGGGTGCAGGCGCCAGGTTCTTCCTTCTTTGATTGCCACGGTAAACAGCCAAAAAACTGTGTATTTACTGGTCTAAAATGGTTCCTCCATGTCCTAAGGAGTGGGATTATACTTACAGCATTATAGAGCCATTACTGTAGAATGTGAAGCATGTAAACATGTATCATATCCCCTCCTCGCCCTCTTTTTGTGGGGATTGGATCCAGAAAAATAACAATGGTGCCCTTTAACAGCAGCCTGTTTTTTCTGCGGCTTGTTTCTTTGTCTTTGGTTCATTAACATCTTCTGGAGGAGACCCCGCTCTTAGACGACGTCTCGCTGTCTGTCTCTGTGTAGACTGACCCGTAGCTGTGTGGTCAGACGGTGGCGACAGTCTAAGCCTCCCGGTCACCGGGGCTCTCGCCAGACTGTCTCGACCCCACGGTGTTCGGCATGGCTCAGAGACAGACAGGTGCCCTCACTGTGGCTCAAGTTTGTCTCAGAAAAATTAACTGAAAACTGTTGTAATGTTGCTGGAGCCTGTGACTGATGTTTTGGGGTTATTTTATGTCAGTGCTTGTGAATTTGTTTTTTATTGATCAGCAGTTTCTGAAATACTTAGACCAGCTTGTTTGGCATCAAAAACCATACTACATAAAAAGTCCCTTGAATCATATGTCCTTCTTGTTTTGATGATCAGTTTAATGTCTTTTCTCCTTTCAAATGTGTTGCTCTTCCTGTAAAATCTGCTGAAAATGCCTGAGAGTGGACCCTGAACACACCACAAAAAGCACAAACCAGGCTGAATAGAGGATTGGCTGTTGGAAAACAAATGTCCCTGTTGAACCATTGGTTAGCTGAACTGTGGCATCCAATCTCTGCTACATTTGCAGATAATTCAAGTCCTTCATGTGTACATCAGTATATATTCATGATGATTTATGATTCTTTTCTCTAAAACTTTCGTCCTGTTGCAGAATGATGGTACAATCATGTATTTTTAAGACACACGTGGTCTGGGCCCTCAAATGCAGACAGCCCGTTTGTTGCTCTTAAGATTTTAAATAAAGACATTTGATAGTTACTTTGGAACAAACCCACCCTCATGTCTGACCCCCAGCCGAGAGCAGAGGGTCACTTTCCCCGGCCTCCTCCTCGGACCAGGACAGCTGCTCCTTGTCTTGTCTCTGAGGTTTGTTTTTGAGAGTAAAACAAAGTCAAACTAACATGGGGAAGAGAGCTCATTCGTCATCACTGGTGCAAACACAACAATCAGTGACATACCAGAGAGATCAGAGTCACAAACATCTGTCCCCTCTTATCAGTCTGTGCCCATGTATGCTCTGATATTGATGGATCTGAAGCTGCGTTCTTGGGCATTGCTGAACATTCTGCTGACAGAAAGCCTCACATTTCTCTTGGGAGTTGGTGGAGACCACACAACAGAGTTCTGGATAAAAAATCTTTGTAGATTTACTTTTAATAGGATTTACAAGGATCAATTGTAGTGTAGGAGGCATGGTGGCGCAGCAGGTAGTGCACATACCTCACAGTAAGGTTTGATCCCAGCATCAGCCAAGGCCTTTCTGTGTGGCGTTTGCATTTTCTCCCTGTACATGCGTGGGTTCTTTCCGGGCACTCTAGCTTCCTCCTACAGACTAAAAACATACTCATTAGGTTAATTCGTGACTCCAAAATTGCCCTCAGGTGGGAGTGTGAGTCTGAAAGGTTCTTTGTCTCTCTATGAGGGCTTTCACACCGGCGAGGCTCCGAGCCAGTTCAAGTTTCCGAACCTAATTTTGGACCGGCTGGCATGTTCAGACTGGAAAATAATTGGTTCTTGCCCGCGAACCGTGACACTGGTGGGCATGTCATATTCTGTGTGGATAAAATGAGCAGGAAGTCGAGGAACACACAAACAGTTTTTACATACCAGGTGCCTTCCATGTAAGTTTTCTATGTCTCCTCATCATCAACAGTTGTTGCGTGCTTGATCACTCGATGAAAACAAAAACCTTGAGTAAAGCAACAAATGCTTTTAGAATATCGATGCGACCCGCCATTTTGCCTGTGTGTTTTTTTACTTCCGCCTGAGTAACACAGAATAACACCCTCCCACTTTCATTCTGCTTAAACTGGTATGAACACGGGCTGGTTTGCTAGAGAGCACAGAGGTTTTTAGAATTCAGAACAGAACTGGTTCCAGAACCAGAACTGTGCTGGAGCGAAAGCCCTCCGTGTTGCCCTGCGATCAGCTGGTGACCGGATCAGAGTGTACCCCTCCTCTCGTCCACTGTCAGCCAGGATAGGCTCCAGCTCCCCCATGACCCCGAAAGGGATAAGTGAAAGAGACAATGGATGGATGGACATTGTAGTGTTTAAATGGCTGTCCACATGGGGGTGAGTTTATGTATATTCAGGTATCCTGATAACACCTTAGTGAAAACGGGTCTCTCAGCAGATTGATCTGAAAAGGCTGGCCTTGCATTTCCATGTGTACAAGGACTGTGGCTAGTTTCAGAAACAATGACGTCATAGCCCAACGTCTCCCTTAGGCTGCGTGCAGAAGCCCTAAAAACAACAGAAACAAAGGTCAAATACGATGTTGTGTTCGTGCTGCAGAAGCTTCTGAGCCTGTTTTGACTTTGACAGCAGAATCTTCTGCTCCTCTTTGACCACCGTGAGCAACAAGAGGACCTGTAGAACAGCATGCCATTTCTCATGACGTCTTCTTCTCTGGTTTTGGTTTATGTCTGCAGCAGCATTACAGCACCAGTTACAGGCCTGGCATATATACTCCAGCGTTTTCAGTGTTTTCATGTGGATGTATGCATTTCTTCAAACAATGCCGTCTTTGCAGAGAACATTTTCGTCTCCGTGTGGACAGGGCCTCAGTGTCTCTAGATGTTTTCTTCTGCCTGTATGACAGCACTGTCAGTTTGTTTTAATTAACCTCCTGCTGAGATCCACTCTGCTCTCCAATGTTTAAGCTGTTGCTGCCCATTTCAGTCCAGAGGGTGGGGGCTGACAGGACTCTGCAGGCCTGAGTCTCACCTCCTTCTTTCAAAACAACAGTGAACTTTATTTTCATTTTCATTAAAATTTACAGAGAAGGGCATGTTCTGCAGTGGTTTAAGTAATGGAGCATTTTAATTACATACAACATTCATGTTAGACAAACAATTAACCAAAGTCATGAAGTTTCATGTCTTTCTCACACTCTGTGTCTCGATGCTCTCAGCAGGAGACACGACTCCTGGTGGTAATCCTTATCTCCTGAACCCTCCAGCACACGTGACCCTTAAACAACATGTTTGACTGACTGAGGGCGTGTAAACAAAATGCTGATTTGAACTCTGTATATTCAACAAAGGTGGCTGTTTTAACTTGTTTGTGAGTTGAAGAAGCAAACAAGTTTCCAAAGAGTTTCCCACCAGGTCCATTTCAGTGGCTTACCCTTTCTCTCAGGAGATTTCTGAAAAACATTTCAGGATCAAAAACCACGTTATGGTCAAAGCTGTCTTCCACATCCTGATGCTCGGGTTGAACTTCAGCAGATCGTCTTGTTCGTATGTCTTAATGCTGCTGTAATTTGCTGGTTAGCTGTTTGCATGTGCAGTTGAATGGGCTAACTCAATAAAGTGACCGCTGAGTGAGTTTTCCCTTATGGTTCTTGGTTGTGGATAATCTTAAAATCTCACAGACTTTTGTTTGATGTTGGCGAGAAAATAAAAAGAAGATTTTGATTTATGTGGGAGACAGCAGAGGGAGGCAGTCCTGGCTTTTGGATTTGTTGGTATTCCTTTTTATGAGGATCAGGGTTATGTGTTTATGAGAAACAGGAGAAAAGTTTCCAGGCCTCTGAGAAACACAAACATGTACACATTCACAGAGGAGAGAAGAAGAATACAAACAGGAAGAGGACGTATAATTACATATTTTACAGATGAAGGCTGAGGAGTGAATGTTGACGGCTGTTTTCTTCTTTGTGTTTGAACTTTCATCTTTTTATTTCTTTAAAAGAGCTTTGCATGCCTACAGAGTCTCCCAGGAGCTTTAATGGTCATAACTCTTTGTCAGAATTCGCCCACATTTCAAAGACACTCTTCAGAAATGTTTTCATAGTCATAAGTTAATTAAACATGATTTTTATGCTTTGGTCATTTGTTCTTTTGTCTGGAACAAACTTTGATATTCCTTCAAATTTAAATCCACATGAAAAGTCAACAAAAACTGCTGCCACATTTTATATGGATGTCATTGTCCCAACTTATAAAAGCTTTGAGGTGGCTTTGTTTTAATGAAAATAGGTCTGATTTTTTGAAGCGAGCTTGTATAGTTTAAAGACTTGGATTGTTGCATGGACTGACAAAAACAGCAATTCATTTGCCTCAGAATGAAGCTGAAAGACTGGTCCATGCTTTTGTGACCTCAAGATTATTTAACAGCTAACACCAATGGTCTGGACCAGAGCAGAGGAAAGAGAAAGTTATGTCAAGTCCTTAGATGCCAATGGGCCATTTATTTGACAACAATTGCAAATCATGGGAGTCCTTGATAGTTCCAAACAATGCGACCGAGGAAATAGGATTCCTATGGCGAAGGTATGTTTTTCACATTTATCAAGGGTCAATTTACATGTAGACTTAGACTTTCTTTATTGTCATTCAATAAACACACTGTCAGTGCACATATTGGACAACATTTCGTTGCCATGGCTCACAGTACTTGCATCAAAAAATATTAAATAAGTTGAAGTGTAAAAAAAATATAAATATATAAAAAAGAGAGTGTAGAAGCTACAGTTGAGATTTAATGATGACTGTTTTGCAAGCACATTTGACTCAAATTAACTATGCAATTTAAGACATCATAGCTCATCAATTTTAAACAAAATATTAGTTTAATGTGGTTTCTGGTCTGCTTCTTGTTACATCTTACATTGTCGATGAATACTCTTTTGCATTAGACCTACATGTTTAATCTGGAAAAAACAGGATTGAGTAAAATGTTTAAGAAATTGGGTAAGCCATTGTTTTATTGCTTTATTTTCATTGAATATAACAAAGTATTGATAAGTAGTCAACTAGTAAAAAATAAAGCTAAGTTACAGCATAGGCAATGTCCTTGAAACATCTGAACATGTTTTCCTACTCAGGAGGATCACACAGACTTGTTCCTTCTTTGTCTGAAATGTTTAAACAAAACAAGTCAGTATTTTCCAAATCACCAACGCTGATTTTATAATCAAGGAAATTTAGTAACGTTACAGTGTCAAGCAATGTTTGCTAGTCAAGAACATAAGTAAAGCTAGTTTACAGGCCACATTATTCCTTTTCAGAGGAAATTTCAGCAATTTAAAAGTATTCTCGCAATAAAAATGCTCCTACACAAGCGCATAGAACATGGGTCATGTTTGAATTTATCTATATTAATAAATGAATGTTAAAAAATGGAAAATATTGGTAAATAATTACTAGAAATCGTGGCGAAGCAGTTCATTTAGATGACCCGCCATGCTTTGTTTGGGACTATTCGGCTGCTACATGAACCATGTGACCCTCTTTCTGACCCCTCAGTGACGCTTCTCTCTCTTTCCACTGCTCTGGTCTGGACCAAACAGGCCCAGGTGTGTCTTGTTGAAAAGCTTGTTTGGTTTGTCTTGTTTGGTGCGGAAGCTCACAGGAATTCTGGTACAGACCAAAGAACCAAACTCTCATCTGCTTGAAAAGGGGGTGTTGGCCCATGGCACTAGTAAATATGAGTGCCAAAATAGGAACTTGGGAGCTTTGTACCTGGGGGAGATATCAGGGGGCAGATGATGCCACTGAAAGCCTCGTAAATAACCCACCAAAAACGTTTAAACTACTCAAAAAAGTACACCGACTGAACAGACGCTACAGACAGATTCTTCGTAGCAAATAACTTGTCCTCAATGTTCTGTTTCTGGTCATTAAAGCAAAATGAAAAAAACAGTAGCTCTTCTAACAGCCAGTGCTGATAAATTAATAGCCTAAAACAAATGATTTGTCGTGTTGCAAAGGGGTGGAACATTTCTGGTATATTTCTGGAAACTTTTTATGGGAAGTTAAGCTTGAGAATTTTGGAAATATTCCAAATTTGGAACATTTTATGGAAATTATGGAAATTTATGAAAATTAACTGGATATTGGGGATAATTTAAACAAACTGTATTATATCCAATATAAATATAAATATTTTATTTTTTCAAAGACAGACTTCCATGCAAAATAATACATTTTAAAGAAACATTACATTTCAACAGATTTATTAGTAATTATAAATTTATCAAGTTTTACTTATTTTATTGAGCAATCTGTTCAACTTCATTTTATGTCCACAGGCTCAAAAATGTTCAGCCTTGACAGTCCAGGGTTTAAGAAATCATCTGTGCACGTGGTGGAGGAATGAACAGTGCATGTAGGGGCATGGCCTCAATACCCCTGCAGTAAGCAGTGAGCTATGTGCATGACTAAGGAAAAGTGAAGACATTCTCAAGTATACTTACATGAAATCAGTTTGTCTGTAGTCGAGGTCATGCTAAAATGCACTTTCACCAACTAAAACTCTGCTAAAGACCAACCTTCAAGTTTCAGATTTGCAGGTTTATTTCTGTTAAATTCCCATGAAAAGATTTTGCAACACTAATGATTTTATTCAGTTTTTCTTGATTTTCACCACAGAACACACACAAGAAATGTGTGACATCTATGTAACGACCTGAAAAATGTAACATTTGTAGAACTTAATTCACTTTTTATACGAATGTAATGGAATTAATGTTTGTGCTAACCTTGCTAAGGCTGGCTGTCCACCATTTTGATCTCTAGCCCAGTGGTGCTTTGCATTATGGGTGACGGTACACGAGGTAGACTGGTCCTATGCATACTGCTAATTTTTTCCTTAAGTATAATGACATCTATGTCATATTGGCACAGATTTCACAAAAGTTTTTGTTTTTATTTTTAGCATTTTTAATCTGTATCATGAAAATGAAAGTTCACATGCAGTACAATTCCAAATTCTGCCACATGTCCCATTCCATGATTGAAAAGGGGCAGGAAGAAGAAAGTCTTATTGTTACCAGACCCTTTCTCAAAATAATAAAACAAGAAATAATTAGATGGTCTGTCTGTCAGATATTTAACAACTACTGCTTATGGAAAAAGCATACCACACACTTCATTCACACATACTACATTATTACATTTTGGCAAAATAAGTATGCACTGCTAGCATAATATGTGGTTTCAATTTGTTTTTTTCCTCAGTGCTCGGTTGTGTATTTCCATGTCATAATGCAATAATGGGCCGGATGGCAGGAAAGGACTCCGTAGCTTCAGCCCCAGCCAGTGGTGGATTCTTATATTACACAATATTTGACAAGCTCTACAAAATGAGAGTGAAAACAAAACAAACCACATAAAGAAATACAACAAAATGGTGTAAGTACACCTCTGACCTGGACCAAATCCACATAATTTTATGTGAAAACAACCAAAGAATCCATTTAGGAGACAATGTTGGAGTCAAGAATGGGTGGTTTCATTATTTGGAGAATGTTTATTACATCTGGAGGTGTTTTGTACTTTGGAGGGGGGCTAAAGTTGGGACTAGACTCAGAGCGTGCAGCCTGACCCAGAACTAATTGTTATGTAAATTTATGAGCTTGTTTATTCTTTTGACCATAAGAACATTGAGACAGTGTGATACTTGGAGTCACAAAGAATTTTGTATTAAGATCATACAGCAACACACTCAGCTCTTTGTTGTGTTCTGTCCATGCTGTAAAGTTCACCCATAAAACAGTCTAATGAAACAACAGTGTTATAAAATCCTGCACAAGTCTGATGCCTTTAAACTTGCTCTTAATTTCCTCTCTGAAATGCACAAACACACGCCGCCACACCCAAATCATTAAAACTTTGAGTGGATTTATTTGACTGTGTTTGTAAAACTAATCATGGAAATTCCATCAGAGACAAAAAGACATGTTAGTAAATTTAGCAGGAGACACATTCATTTATCAGAACAGAAATGCAGCTTTTGAGTCAAACTGAGCGTTTCAGTGAGACAGATTTATCGAGATCATCTTTGTTTGGTGCCTTCCAGTCGGTTTCATGGTCTACAGGAGTCTGCACTTGGCTTGTGGGTCAGACTTGAACTTTTTACTTGACTCTGCACTGAAAGAAAATAAAACAGCCCCAATAATCTGCCAGATGACTGGGCTTGATCTCTGTCCAGTTTCACTTCTCTTTTGTTCTGACAGAGTTTTATCTTTTCAAATTAGTGGATAATTTGAACACTTTCCTCCATAAATGATCCAAGACTGGGCTGCCTGGATCAGGTATTTTGCTGCAGAATGCAACCGCAGATTAACTGTTTTTGAAAAAGGTAGATATAGATACTGATCTTGTTTAGTCCATCCATCCATCCGTCCATCCGTCCATCCGTCCTTCATCTATAGCTGACGTTGGACGAGAGGTGGGGTACGCTCTGGACCAGGGCTGGGCAACTTTGGTAACCAAGAGGCCCACCTTAGTTTTATCCTCAGTGACTGGGGCTGCATTGTTAAATTTGGCACAATAAACTTGTGGCTTTCAGATAAAACTCTATTTTCTTGAAAATATTACTTTTTTAACGTTTCATGGTAGATTTTGTCATGTTTCCTTCACTAAAATCCTTTTTTGATATTTCAAATCGACTGGTGGGCAATATTGAGAGAGTCAGGAGGGCTGCATGTTGCCCCCAGGCGACCAGTTGACCCCTGATCTGAACTGTTCGCTAGCTGATCACAGGGCCACATAGAGAGACCGACAACCATTCACACTAAAGGAAATTTTGAGTCATCAATTAACTCAGTGATCATGTTTTTGATCTGTAGGAGGAAGCTGGAGCGCCTGGAGAGAATTCATGCACAAGGAGAACATGCAATCAAATAAGGGGGATCAAACCAGAAACCTGCTGTGAGGCACGTGCACTACCTACTGCCGCCCAATCATGTTTTGAGTTTTTTGTCAATGCTAAAGCATGATGTGGAGACACTGCTGACCTCTGAATGGTCAGAGAATCCCCACAAGAAGACTGAGGCACTGGCACAGGACTGAAACGTCTCCACTGTCAGCTTTGTGATGCTGTTTGACTTCCCTGACTCTCCTCTGTTTTTAACAGTCTCTGGAAAAAAGTGACAAAAAGAGACAAACTGAGAGCCTGTCTGCACCATTGCCTCAGTTTTCTCCAGTTTTGCTCTGAGGATATATCACTGTAGTTTTGCACAGCCATGCAATGATGAAAATTGTCTCATATGTCCTTGTTCCTTCAATCACCATTCTAATACACAGGCTGGTGAATAAATTGCCTTACATCAATAAACACTGGTCAAAAGCATGCCTTTGTAAGCTGGCAGGTGCAAAACAAGCTAGCTATCTAAGTCGTCAGCTATATTATCCAGTGGTCCTCCAGCAGTGACAGGAGATAAAACATTGATTTTATTGGTTCAAAAAGTCAAAAACATCTACAATCAATAATGAAATTTGTGAAATTGTTGGAGGAAACTATGCAGGCTTTCTACCTTGTGGCTACAGTGGGATAAGGTTGTTGTATTGTTGCAGGCTCAGGTTCTCATTATTGGTAATTTACAATAATGACGTGTTGTAAGAAAAAACAGAGTCCCATAACAGCCTCTTGTCTGTGGTTATGGGGATGACATTTTTTATGAGTAAATTTGAGTAGGGTGACTCAAGGTTTTTCCTGCACGTCTTTAGGGTGCCTTGACAGAAGAGAGGTTGATAATATTAGGTTAATAGTAATAAACCCCTGAAAAATCACGCCTCTCTGTGTGTTCTGTTTCTGTTAAACTGTAATTTGTCTTTAATAAGTTGCAAATGGGAGTCCACTAAAACACTAATGTCTCAGAACGATCAAAAATAATCATTAAATATGTTTATTTGTGCTGCAGAAAGTCTGACTTTCTCAATTAAAACATTTATTTTCAAAAACCTCAGTGTCCATTTGCAGACATGTTGTCTCTGATTTCCATGAATCTCACTTTTCAGATGTCAAAACAACAATAATTTATTCTTTTCTTCTTTTGATGTGACAGTTTCAGTCTCCAGTTCAAAGAAGTTTCCATGTTGTAAATCCTGGGCCTGGCAGTGGATATTTAGGGGCGTGTTCGTTATTGTTTCAGCTGCCACATTTATCAATGCACGGTCATTCGTACGCTGAGATTGTCCAAATACAAATGTTTCCTGAATCACACTTGGGAGTCGGTGCAAGATGATTTCTGCACTAAAAGCCAGACTGATAAATGTGGGTTTTTGTGTGTGGATGTTCTCTCTTACAGTAGGAAGCATTCAAACTCCTAAAATATCACCTGTGAGGCCTTTTCATGAGGAGAAAGTGTAGGTCTGACAAATAAAAGAGGGAGTTGTTCTATAATAAGCTTTCTTCATGTCCGCTGACGTACATTAGACTTAATGATATCCAATCAGTCACATCCTCAGGGCTTCACACACGAACAATTACAGGCCTGCTGAGCTGCAGAGGGCCATAATCGTTCACATCAGCTGAGTAATGAGTGTTTAAAAGAGCAGACAACCTGTTACTTTACAATGACACTTTATACTATTAAAGGAAGTGGCTGTTTTTAAACTGGGCGTCCAAACTAATGCTTCCTGTTGGAGCTGAGCAAAATTTTTACAGGGTTTGAGACATTTACTGTCCCATTACTGCTCCAATACACACACTGACTGTTCAAGTCAGCGTGAAAATCAATGTGCAGGAACATATTTTATCTTTAGTATTCAGAAGAACCAAAAGGTAGCTATAATCCTCTCCAGTGCTTGTGTAAAAAAGGCGTCTGTTACTGAATGTCTTAGCGAAAGCAAAAGTGAAAAGAACACAATCTTAAATGGACAAAGAAAGTTTTAGCTATTAAATAAATATAATGAAGCCCATATGTCATATTTGAGGCAGTAACTAACTCTGAATATTCCACCTATTTTTGACGGAAAACTCAAGAACTAAAAAAAGATTGTGAAAAAAATCCAGGAGACATTGTGAACATGTGAGCTGGTTCTCCATCATACTTGATGTTTCAGGTCAGCCATGCTCCTTTTTATTTACGCCTGCTACCTTGTCCCTCAGTCAGCTCGCTTCTTGATTGACTACATTCTGTTCCACATCACAATACACAGAGTCATGACTCGGGGGTTGTTGGCTTTCCCCACACACAAAGATATTTGGACAAATATCGAACAAGTTTAATATTTACGATTGTTGGCCCCGACCCATTTCGGAGCTGATTATCAGGACAAATTCACTCTTAACACACCTCAGACCACAGGACAATCTTATAGTATGATCTTACAAGACACAAGATAATGTGGTGTTTGCTGTCCTTGGTTGGGAAGGGAGAAGTTGGGACAAAAACAGCCCGATAATTCTTATGTGTACCTCAATTTAATAAATCCCTGGCAAAGTGTGACTACTTGTGGCTTCCTACAGGATATAGTTTTTTTTCCAATTTCCTCATCCCCAAAATTGTTCCTTGTTTTGTGGATTCATCCGTACATATTTCATTCTCTGAACTTGATCCAGAAGAATATTGTGGCTTTGTTGCCACTTAAATAAAGTCCCTCTTTACATGTTTGGCAGACTTGATTTAGTTTTGGGGTTTAAGTTGCAACATTAAGGCAACATTGTTTTGGTTTACACTGACCAAAGCCTGTGGTGAAATGATTGATTGATGGATTGTTCTTTAATTACATGTCATGCACACACAAAGTGTCCAACCCTCATGGGTTTATAAAACACCTAAAATAAAGTTGAATTTTCTCTTTACAGTTCAGCCTCTCCCCTCCAGTTCTCACCACCTTCAATAGAGGCACTATAAAGTGAAGCTGCATCTCTGGAAATCCCTACAGAGGGTGCTGAGGACAGCAGAGAAAATCATCTGGACCTCACTTCCTTCCGTCCAAGATACAGCAAGAAAATGCTGCTACCAGGGCCCATAATATCAGCGTGGACTCCTCACATCCTCACCTGCTCTCACTGCTGGCCTCTGGGAAGAAGTTCAGCAGCTTACGGGGCAGAACAGCTAGATTCAATATGAGCTTCTTTCCACAAGCTATAAGATACTGAATTTGAAATAATAACAATTAAAAACACTCACACCTACTCAGGACTGTCAAACACTGTGTATTGTTTATATTGCACTCTGTGCAATATAAACAATACACATGTGCATATACTGTAATAAAGAAATAACATACAACACCAACAAAGTAGTACACATACCATTTTGTGGAGTAAAACTGAAATTTGATCAGTGCCAAGTCCACGAAGATACTTAATGTAGGATAACAGTCCATTTTATCTGCATATTTTCCATGAAGAGACTGTTATCTGTTTTTAGTTTAGAAAAAGAGAAGAATTCACATCCGTGCAAATATTTTTTTAATTGAAAACATTAAACAGAATAACAGAAATTAATTGAATTCCAAGTATGTTTGGAATGTCAGAAAATTAAAAGCATGTCTAAGTAACAGATGTGATTTGAAGACAATCAAACTCTAATATTTTTCTTTTCCCGCATTACATTAGTTGAGAACGAAAACTTCCAAATAGGATCATCTGTTGTTTTTACCAACAAAAATTTCTGTTCCTTGAAAAACGATGCTACTTGAAAGTGTGAAACCTCAAACAGAAAGCATCTCTCTGGTTTCGCCCTCCGCAGACTATCTGATGAATGAAACAAACATCCGCCTCTGTTTTTAAAGATTCTTCTTCATGGCTTGTAATTTGCAGCTTGTGGTCTCCTTGTAGGAAGTGGTTGTCATTTGTTGCAGAAAGTGGGTGTAAGTGGTGCATTTTTAAAAAGTGATTTATGAGACCTCTGGGTTCCTCTTTTGTCTTTACAGCTGCAGTTCCCTCGCGACAGAGAGTGTCTCAGACACCAGGCTCTTAAAATGCCCACTTCCTTTGTGTTTTTGTCCTTGAGTGTAGAGGACATGAACCTCCTGAACCGTGGAGATATGCTGAACACATCCCTAAAAGCTGCTGATGCATGCTGTGTCTATTTAATACACTCACACAGAAGAAGAGGAGGGAGACATTTAACTGTCTAAATTTGATGGATCACTATGGTTTCAGGAGCACCACGGTGGTGCAGCGGTTAGTGCTTGTGACAGTATGAAGATTGCTGGTTTGAATCTGAATCTTGAATCTCGTGTTGGTCAGGGCCTTTCTGTGTGGAGTTTGCATGTTCTCCATGTGCGTAAGTGAGTTCTGTTTGGCACTCTGGCTTCCCCCACAGACCAAAAACATTAGTTTAACCGTTGAATCCAAATTGCCCTGGGGTACAAGTGCGAGCGTGCATGATTATCTGTCTCTCTATGTGGCCCTGTGATTGGCTGGTGAGCTGTTCAGGGTGTACCCCGCCTCTGGTCCAGTGTCAGCTAGGAAAGAGCAGTATAGATAATTGAAGGTTGGATGGATGGATCATGGCTTCATGACTTTTTGTTGAACCAGAGATACGTTTACTGGCTTTAACCTGTCAAAGTATCTCAGAGTTGAAAAATGAAGCCATTGCAGTTGTCCAAACAGTGAGCAGTCCTTGCAGGCCTGTGCCAAAAAATTATTGATAATGATTCAAACACATTTAAGTAACAATGAAGAGAATTAAACTCAGTGAATTAAAAAGTTGGAGTCATTACAGGGATCTTATACATTTCCCTTGTGTGACTTCAGTGGTGAAAATCTTGAAAAACCAAATAAATCACTTATCAGACTTGTTTTAGTCTGTGAATAGCTGCGCTAGCCATTAGCTAAGCTATTGTTTACTTTTATTTTCATAACCAGAAACAGAAATCAGTTAAATTACTGGATTTAGGGGGGAAAGCACACACTATTATTTGCATAATTCAAGGGCATGTGGTTATTTATATATATATTTTATATAGTTTGTATATTGTAGAAATAGTTGCTCTGATTCAAACATTAGCAAAGTAGCTGTCAGTAGTGAGCTTTATACGATATTTGCCACCGACCAGGATACAAAAAGAAAGATTCAGCTGTGCCGGGTGCAGCGTACAACAAAATAACGGCTGTTTGGCCATCAGACTAAAAACTTCTACCATATGCATTATATAGTTTGTAGTATACTGAGATAACTCCCACACAAACCCTCATTTATCAGTCTGAAGTAGAAACTTGCAAAGATTTTAGTGGAGAAATCATCTTACAGTGTGATTCATGAAATGTATGTATTTGGACAATCCCAGCGAATAAAAGAACAAGTGTTGATCAGAGGGAGATAATAAATGAAGAGACATATTCAGCTTGTTGTAAGAGAAATATACTGTATGTCCGCATTAGCAGAATATATCTCAGACAAGTTAAACACTGTTTGGTTACATCTCCTGTTTGTGTTTTTCAAATTAGCAGGCTAGTTTTTCATTTCTAACCTAGTTTTGTTTTATTCTGAAGTTGTCAGTCTTTTATACAACAAATCAACACAATTTTGGAATTTTCTTTGAGGTTCTTCCCAGACATTACGCATCCAAATCTTCTGTGTAAGATTTTTTGTGCCCTTTTCTTTATTGTTGGCATTTATAAGATCAAGAAGATAGGCAAGTAAATAATTTTCTAATTGGCCTTTGTTGAGGCAGAAAGGCCCCTTTTACACGACAACGTTGTCACCAGAAAAGTTAAGGTTTTTCATTTGCATTTTCAAAAGCACTCTGCGTTCACACGGATCCTCGAGAACGACTGAAAACGCTGTAGCATGCATGCCAGGCCAGTAGATGGCGATGTAGGTTTATTGTGAAACAACGGTGTTACAACAAGTGCACTCTTTCCTGTAAAGACAAACTTTCACAAACAGCAATGGCGAATGAGCAGGAGTTTCCTGTCTGGACAACATATCTGTCTGGATATTTTTGTCTGGATAACCAAACACAGTAAGCAGCACGCATGTTGCTTGGTAGACGGCCAAAGCTGCTGTTGTTGTTGTTCCTAGGTGCACCCACAACCTTCATCTGAAAGAGTACTGCGCCGCGCGTCGTCCTTTTCCCTGAAAATGCTGATTCTTTTTTACACGGAAATGGATACCAAAACATTTTCAAAATTTCCCTATGGACCCTGGTCAAAATTATGCAGATTCAGACAATCCGGACAGCGTTCTCATGTAAACAGAAGGTGCAAGCACAACGAGTACTTTGTTTTCGTCTGTTTTCATTGTCGTGTAAACGGGGCCTTATTTAGACAGGGCTATGACACCAGGGGGATGTGGCTAACATGCAGTACAAGAGGTTGCTATGGGAGCTGTAGGGGGGCGAGCTGACATGGATCAAGTCTTTTTGACTGCCATGAGATGTTTTAAAGTTAGAGGACAACAATAATCTGATAAATAATAAGTAATAAACTTGGTCTCAGTCAGAATTTCATCTGACAATTGTTTACTCAACACCTTATTGTTCACAGAAATGTCACAAAAAAGAGAAACTAACTTGCAGTTAAAAAAACAAAACATCTTGTAAATTTGATGTCCATTGTTTGACCAGTTCGATTTGGACTCAGGAAAATCTTTGAAGCTTCCTGTGCTGATGTGTTCACTCTGTGTGGATAAAAGAGTCAGCTGCAGGCATAATCTGAAAATGTAAACATCAACACATCCTGCAGTCTGCTGAGTGTTTTCACTGAATTCAGGAGGAAACAGGTTAACACAGTGAGCGGTTTTATTGCTCCTCCATGGGGAGCTCAGTGTGTCTGAAATGAGTTATCACCAGGACCAGGCCACATAAATCTAAGCTGACAGAAGCTCTCTGCCAGCCAGGAAACAGCTCAGTCAGTCAGTCAGCAGGTCCAGTCAGTCTCTGAGCTGACGGCGGAGCAGAGAGGTCGGGCAGCTCGGCGGCCAGACGAGCAGGATTCAGGACGCCGGCCGCTCGCTCTGCGCTGCTCTCAGTCAGATTAAAAGCCTGTTAAGGGAAGTTTGAGGGATTGATGTTAAACAGTTGGTCAGGGGGGCTTTACATGGTCAGCAGAAACACTGCAAGACAACAAAAACAGCCAGAAGGCCAGACTGTATCACATGATGAGGGTTACAGGTCAATCCAGTTTACTGGTGACCAACAAATCAGGAGATCTGGTGAGTAATGGAGCTCAGAAAACCTGGTTCAGTTCTTCCTGAACACATGGACAGAAGCTGCACAGATGCTAAAAAAGAAGTATTTTAAGAAAAGTCCCTCCAGGATTAACAGCAGCAGACTGGAGATAAATCTTCACGTGTTCGTGTGTTAAATCCGACCGGTCGTTGTAAGTCATCGAGCCGGCCCTCGATAACGGAGCGTCTCATTGGTCGACGGCTCCAGCGTCTGCCTGGCTGACAGGGCAGTCAGGTGATTACAAGGACGCTGTTTGGTTTTACGGCAGAATAATACGGCCACTGTTCGCCCTCCTTCCTTTCTCTCTCGCCCCATGAGGATGCAGAGGGGTCGACGGGGGAGTGATTAAGATTTTAGGGAGCTGCCGGCTGCTTCAGGGGTCAAAGGGTAAAGAGTGGGGATTTATTAGGGCCGTAAATTAGACCCAGACGCTTTTCCCCTCATCGCTGCTCTAGTGCTTCCATACAGACTCCATTATGTGTAATCCAACCTCCTTACCAAAAGCTAAATGATTTTTTTAGTCTCTGACTTTATTTTGAGTTTTTATTCTTTTATAAATAAACGTATTTATTCATGTATTTGACATGTATGGTTGTTAAAGCACAATATTTATCACACGTCCATGACATGATTTATGAATGATGTGTGTTATATTTTTTTGTCCTCCACATTTTTTTTTTAAAGATTTTGTGTGTTAAATCAAATAACTTGTTGAACTGACTTGAACACTTTTCGAGCTTATTTGTGTTTCTTTTTTTTCTGTTTTTCCATTTTTTTTAGTTAATTACATTATTCAATAATTTATCCACCCATCGTAATAAATCATGTATCATCGCGTTCTTCATAGGTTTGTTTTTCAGGGTTTAATTGTGATGTCATTTGTCAAATTGAGCTTATTTGTTTGTCTTCTTAATTTTTGAAACAATTTTTAAAATTATTTGACTTTTATTTGAGTGTATTTTAATATAGCTGTGAGTGTCTCATGTTTATTAGTCATTTTAAAATCCTTTTTTTGTTGTTGGTATTTTCTTTAAGTTTTCTGCATTTAAACATATCTGTTCTGGGAAAGTCTTTATTTATTTCAGAATTATTTTTTCATTAATGTATTCATAAATTAATCAGTCATCTCCTTTTCAGATTATTTATATGGCCATTTTCTCTGGTCTATTTTTGTTTATAATATGTGTTTGTGTTACCTTCTTTATTAATTAAATTTTTAATCGAAGGATGTATTATTACTTGGGTATTTATTGGTCATTTTTTGTATTTTCTATTTAAGTGTAAATGTTTAGTGTTTATTAATTGATTGATGAATAAATGATTACCTTCTTAAGATGTTTTTTCAGTTATTGTCACAATTTTTATTTATTTATTTATTTATTTTTTAGATTTTTCAGATTTTGGGGTGTTAGTGTTAAGTGTTGATTCCCAGATTGATGATTTTTAAACTTGATCTTTCAAAATTTTTCTGAAATTATTATTAATTCATTTCTTTTTTTCATCCACCTTAAATGTTTATTTTGTGATATATTTATTTCCCTTCAAATGCTTTTTTTTTTCTTCATGGATTTTTCTCATTACAAGCTCACTTTTGAATTTTTTTTGTATTCAGCTCCTTTTTATTTCTTTTCTAAAACTATTTTATATTTACATAGATTGTTGATTTGTATGCTCATATCTTCTGTGGAGTTTTGTGTACTTTGAGCACCTTGTGGGTCGCATTTTTAAATAAGCGTGTCTATTAAAATCAGATGGACTCTGAAATGTCCACAGTCGTGTCATTCATCGATCTTGTGGAGGTAGAAAACTGGTCTGGTTACCTCTCTGTGAAAAGCCACACAGACAGCGAGGCTTTCAGCCCTGACCTACAAATCTCGCTCTAATGTTTGTGGATGTGTCAGCACCACAGAGATCCAACTGTACTGCAGCCTGTCCTGAACGACCTCTGACACCTCGGAGTTTGCTTTAAGAGGAAACAGGGACCCTCAGAAAATACAGAGACCCTCCTTCAGCTCTGTGGTCCAGGACAGAGAAGCAGTCTGAGCAGCATCTGTGCTGGACCTGACATGATGGCTTATTGATGATTTAAAAACTGACTTTATTATACCCTGATGTTTCAGTTTGTCAATAAGAGCCCACAAACTGTTTTTATATTACGAGCAAATCAAGGCCAAAATTATTCTTATTGATTCTTAAAGAAGACTGTGAGTGACATAAATGATCTCCATCAATGTCTTCAGTAAATCTACAACTTCACGAACAGAAGAAGATTAATTCTTGGGATTCTTGAGTTTAGAAAGGCCAAAGGCTTGAGTCAGAAATCAGGGAGGATGAGTGGGGAAAGACATTCAGGAAAGGAGCCACAGGCTGGATCTGATCCAAAGTCACCTTTTCTGAAGAGCATAGTCTCTGCACATGGGGTACAGACATGACCTTGAAGCTACTTGCACCCTAAAGCTCAATTTTTTGCATCTTTGTGCTACTGACAGCAAAGGCTGGAGGCATTGTGCTTCAGGGTTGTCAGTGAAAAAGGGAGGGATTCTCTTAAGACTTAAAACAAATGTCCACTTAGATTGAAAGATCAATTTCTTAGTTTTTGTAAGGTTGTAGGTCAAAGTTCAAGGTCACAGAGCCTCATTTTACCCTGTGGTTGTCAATGCAATAGCTCAAAAATGCACAAGTGTTCACTGTGACTTGGGAATGAAATACTAAGATTTAGAGGTCAAAGAACAAAAGGTCAAGGGCATGGATCTTCACAATCATCTTTCACCTCTGGACACAAAGTCAACAAAACTGAAAGTGACATTCTTTGAACTTTGCACAAACATTCGCGCTGGCCCAAGGATAAGATTTTGAAAGGTCATAGGTCAGAAGGTCAAGGTTAAAGAGCCTTGTCATCCCTAACTTGAGCATGTAATATCACAAGACCACTTTATTCAAACTTTGATCAAATGTCCACTCTTAATTAAAGGATGGACTAATGTGATTTTAAAGGTCATTTAACAAAGGTCAAGGTCATGGAGCCCTGTGGCCACCTTTTGCTAGTACAACACAACATTTCACTACCCTTTTTCAGGGTCTTTGCCTGGGCAAAAAGTGTTTACAGAAAATCCTGTGCTTTTATTTTGCATTGGACTGCCATCCTTATCAATAGTTGGTGCTAATCTAATGCTAATTAACACCTGTTTAAATAGAAAGGTGTGTGTTATATGTTCAATAAGCACATGTTTAAGATTTTTTTCAACAACTTCTCAGTAGCAGGACTTTTTTATTTCATGTTTGAGCATGAACACCGTTGGGTCTGTTAAAGGTTAATGAAGTTACCTTTAAAAATTACTGAAGTGTGTTGTGTTGTGGCGGCCTCAGATTATTTAGTGGTACTAACTGAATATTATTAATGGCTGGCTGTTCATTATCCACTGATGCAGAGTTATCACAGCTACTGTTAGTCTCTCAGATGCACTTTTTGGTTTTAATTAAAATGCAGCTAAATGAGTGTAAAAAGGAATAATTATCTCTTCTAGCATCACTACATGCAGGTCATTTTTTTGGTTTTTAATTAAACTTTTTTGTATCACTAATGTTCTGTTCTATCTCAGATTTCAAGTGCAGCATCTTTTCATTTAATAAATTTGATAAGTTGAAAATTTCCCTTGATTTGGGTTGCAGCTCGACATAAATGGGTGATAGGATCTAAATTAAAGAAATCAAAACATTGTTGTGCAATATAAATTATGTGACATTCTTATGTAAAGACCTTTAAAGAAAGTATGCCTGCAGTGTTTTATCATTGTTTTGAATAAACCAAATTTTGACAACATTCAAGCTGACAAAGAAAAGCCTTGAGCCCACTACACTTTCAAGGGTCTGGTGGATTTTCAACAAACTCTGCTCCTCAAGGATGAGCATGCCAAATTCTCAAAGTGAAGGGTCAAAGGTCAAAGTCCTGGCTCTAGGAATCATCCTTTACAGAAAGCAAAAGAGGTTTTCTCCAAACTTCACACACACCCGCAACATGACAGCTATTAGAATTTTGAGGCCACGTGTCTAATGTGTCTAATGTTAAGCTCATTGAGTCACCTTTTTAATCTTTACCTTGTAAATGTGGCATTTCAAGAAAACTTCAAGGATGATCTTGTTGGATTTAATGGGGCAAGGTCATAGTCCCTTGGTCTAAAGATCAACTTTTGCTTTTGAATCACCTTCTCAGGTTTGACAGTGCTCTAATGACATTTTGGAGGTACACAGTCAAAGGCCAAGGTCACAAGGCCCCACGCTCATCCTTTTCCTATAAGATATCTAAGAATTACACAACCACAGAAGCCACCCCAGCCCCTCTTGACCCACTGCTGTACTTACACTGTCTGGTACTTGTACACCTTGCAGGGGCCCAAAACCAATGGGTCATAATTCTATTTATCTTATAATCAGGCTTTTTTTCTGGTTCTCTTCAAAACACTGTTTCAGCAGCAACATTCTCAAAGTCTCCTTTCCTGTTAAATGTTCATGGTGCTTACACATCTTAAAGTATAAAAAGTGAGATGTCAGTGCCCAGGCTCTCAGAAGAAGCCATCAGAGAAGCACCGCAGAGGAAGTCAGAGGAACCAAACAGCTGTGACATGAACACGTGACACTGACTTCTCCACTGATGCTGTGATCAAACCCACAAAGGTTAAGAAAGAGAAATGTTTTTTCTGGTTGGACTTTCTGGTTTATTATTTCTCTGGCTGACCATGAAGGACAGTAAAATATAACTTCAGAGCTCTTGCTCCACCACAGGCCTCATCTGCTCAGTGTTTAGGGGCTATTTTCATCATTAAAGACACAAGCCCGGAGCTCTGTGGGTGTGTGTTGGTCCTTCAATTACAGAGCATCCTTCAAATACTGTGTGTTTTGAGGTCTGAGGCTGCGGTATACAGGACGCCATAGGGGCCTGGACTGACGCAGCAGCACCACACAGAGATCTGAGTGTGTGCGGTCCGGGGTGGAGGGGAGGTTGTGGGATGGACATGATGAGTGGGTGGGCAGTCATAAACTATCAGTGTATAATAGATACACTCATACTAGTCCTCATTATCATACCAGGTCATTAATAGAACTCAGGGCAAATATCCTGAAAATAAAGTCCCTTTTTCAAAGTTTTTACAAGTCTAAAACTGGTAAGACCATAACATACTGTGTGAAGGTTTTCTATCTGTTGTAAAACCAGAAGATTTGGCAGTGAGGTGTATTTTTAATGGTATCCCTAACCCCCTATCATCAGCTGATCATCAGCTCACAGCAAAGACAGCACGTCCTTGATGAAATCAATTCTCCTGATGAGCAGAAAAAAACACATTTTTTACATGAAAATAAACTCACATCACCAACACAAAAAAGACACCAGCCGGTTCAGTGCTCAAGATTATTAGACACATTATCTCCTAAACATTTGAGATTAGGTGATTAGAGCTGGTAAATATGGCATAAAATTAAAATCTCCGAATTTTCCACAAAAAAAAAAACTCCTGTGGAATTTAATCATTTTTTTTCTCTGTCAAGGAGAAAAAAATCCATATGAAATAAAATAGACAAAATTAATTTTACTTTGATTAAACTAAAATGTTTAACTAATGTAACACAAAAAACAAAAGTGAACTGAATTCCGTACATTACCTATACCCATGTCTATAGAAACACAGACCACCATTCACTCTCACACTCATACGTAAGGACAATTTAGTGTCACCATTTGACCCAATGAGCATGTTTTAGGTATGTTGGAGGAAGCTGGAGTGCCTAGGGAGAACCCATGCATGCACAGGGAAAAACATGCAAACTCCACAAAGAGAGGCCCTGACCAACACAGCTATCAAGGGCCCAGTATGTAGTTTTGATGTGAGGCTTGTTTACAGATATATCTTCATATCTGTTTAGGATTATCACCCTTATCATTACTGCTGCACTGAAATACACCCTCTGTTTTCTGGACCCCTGCTGCTCAGCACACTCCAGAAGTGAGACAGGAACTATGCACCAGCTTTGATTTGATGTGGGCTGTATTGACTTTAATGAGACTCAGTCAGACTAAGCATGGTTCACACCCCCTTATATGGATTTTTCTCTTTCAATAAGCTGCTTAAAGGATTTCCTTTCCTGTTTTGTTGAAAAGGAAATCCAACAACACAGACATTCCTCGACATTCTTTTCCTTTAAAGCAGTAACGAAATGGACGAAGAAGAAGTTATGATTAGTCAGCTCAGTCATTGCAGTGGAAATAATTTAAAACCCTTGTTAAGCAGAATCATGCTTGAGTTTGGATATTAAGAGGACACATTAAAGGACTCAGTAGACTGCCCTGTGGCACACCAGTGGTGTGCACAGTGGTGTTGTGGTAACGTTCAAATTCAGCTTTACAGGCAGGACTGCTGTTGAAATATGAAACAATCAAAAGACAACAATCTTAAGAAAATAAGTTTTATTAAAAAACAAAATTGCATTTTGTTTGTTTCAGTCTGACATTGAAGTAAAGCCCACTTCACTGTGCATTTCTGCACCAGTGCAACAGGAAAACACCGAGCCAAGTTGAACTAAGTCACCCTATGAAACAATTGACAACGCTTCTGTTTATTGGGTACATCAAAAAAATTTGATGAATGCTTAAAAATATCCAACACCCTTGTAAACACCAGCAACAGTTGACCTTACCTTTGCTACCCTCACTTACAGCTGCGTTAATCTTTGTCAGGTTCAGCTGCTTCCTCCTCAGGACTGGCCTCCTGTTGTACAAACTGAGGCACCCCTTTGAGGACAGCTTTCTTTTGTCCTTTAGGCATGGTGGTGAAATGGCATACGTCTGCTTATGTGGTGTTTGTTGAGTGATGCAACAATACGTTAGTGTAAGGTTCAGCATCGCCAAGCTCAGTTAGGTCAAAGTCCCCCTCAGTTGATAGTACCCATGTGTTACATCAGCGTTGTGGGACGTTCAAAATCCATCCACAATTACTCAGGAGCCAACGGCAAACATCATACTCCACCAGCACAACATTTCTGTCCCCTTTGGATGCGTCAACTTGCGTTTAACACTGCAAAAATGACCTTGTGAATGTACTAACACAGAATTTTGTTGATTTGTCAGCATTGGTCAATGTCAGCTAATATACATGACATATGTATAAATGATCCTGTACTTATGGTGCTTTCCAAGTTACAAATTAGAGTTTTAGGGTGAATCCCAATTGTACCCCTTAGCCCTCCCTATTCGTCTTACCCCTTTGTCTACACCTTCCTCTTGGCCTGCTGTTCTGAGGGTTGAGAGGAAGGGCTGAAACACGCCCCTAAGAAACAAGACACCACTTGATTCCCACTACGTCATCACCCAGAGCCGCTCGCTGGCTGTGTCGTAGGCAGATGCAACAATAGCTGTAGCTATAGCTGCAAAAGCTAGATCGTATAACAAGACATTTTAAAATACAACCAACAATTCGAAACATGATTAATATTTACTTAATAATTTAATAATTACTTATTATGCACTTCCTTCGGTCTCCGCACTGCCTTCTTGTCAGCGGGCACAGTGTATTATGGGAAATTTCTCATACCCCTACCTTTCAAATGAGGTCCTGGTTTTTCTTAGTTTCAAGGGCTGTGTAGCCCTTCGTCTTAGCCCTTCCCCTTAACCTTACGGAGAATTGGGACACCCCTTCACTAGACATGAACGTGGAAAACCAAGGGGTAAGGGGTAGAATTAGGACAGACCCTAAGTTTCTGTTTCTTCAATCTGGCTCACTACTCAGCCTTCCACTAGTAAAAACTAACAGATACTGTATATACATTAATTTGTACCTTCTGCCAACTCCCTACTAAACTCCAGGAAGAAAAGGTAGTCTAGTGTATCTGCAACTGTCCTGTCTCAAATTTAGGGGCCTCTATTTATTCAATCTTTTATTTGTTGTTGTTGTTGTTTTATATTTGTAACTGTTTTTTTTCTCATTCACCTTTCTAGATTAAGTTTCATGCTATTGGCTGTAGGTTAAGATTTATTTATTGTCCGTCTAAACTTTTAAAGTTCTATGTATTTGTGCTAAAGTTTTATGTATATTCTATGCTCTACTCCTACTACTTCACAGCTGCACAGCTAATTGCCCCTTTGGGGTCATATAAATAAAGTGTGAGTGCAGATGCATCACTGAAATGCCCCTTTTGGTCAGGATTTTCTACAGGGAAGTTGGACGATCTTAAGGTACCCCGATTTTACCAGCTCATTACTGGAACACGCTTAAGTGGGATGTGACTTAGCCCCACTTCCCATGTCCGAGTTCCAAGATAAATGGAAAACACCATTGCTTCAAAGATGGCAAACGGGGGGTCACTTCGCCCTCCCACCCTACAGTAACCCACCATGACATTCCTAATATAAGCAAAAAGACGAGCCATGATATCTGACTCCTCTCTTCGTGCAGCCTCTCTTCCCCACACTTTCTCTCCCACTGAGCACTCCATTGACGCACCAAGGGTTTCTTTCAGCATGTCTTCAGGTCTGTGGCTCTTTTCAAGCAGCCCGTGTCTCTAGCCAGTGTGGCCTGACAGAGGACGTTTTCAATCCGGCCCTGACATTGATGAAACACCTCCGGTAGAGTCCTGGAGCTGCAGGTAAACACACAGTGCTGAGAGTGTTGACTAAGACCAAGAGTCTATGTGTGTGTCTCTGTGTTTACCTGTAAGTAGTTTTCTGAAAGTTAAACAAGAAACAGAGGCTGACTTGATGTCTAACACTTTGAATCTCAGTTAATGTTTGGAGAAAACTTGTTTCTCCATGGCTGCTTGATACAGTTTGATATTTGGTGCTCATTTAATGTCTGAAAACACATTTGGAAAAAGAGATTGATTCTCCAACTTCTAAATGAATATTCTGTGACATTTTTATATGAGCTACTTGTCAGGTCATAAAGGTCAGGCAGGGCTGTTAAATAGCTGCGGTGTGTTTGTGTGGCTATAGACAGAGCAGGCCTTGAGCAATTGGTAACTGAATTGGGAAACAAAAACAGTTTTAACAAATATTCAGACAGTTTATTGAGGTAACACTGAACACTGAAAAATGCTTTATTGCAGGTCCTACAATGCAACAATGCAATGGTCAAAGAAAAAAAAAAAAACAGGATGTAAAAAGTGTTCCCTACAAGGTCACTTTCACACCTGACATGTTTTTACTGGACCAGATGAACTTGGCTGTGGTGTGAAAGCTTGTGCATAATCTGGTGCAGACCAAAGAATGAACTCTGCTTTGAAACTTGGTTCTTGGTTCAGTTCCAAGCAAACCAGAGTTCTGTAAGCAAAATAAAATGCAGGGCATTTGGCTTGGGTTAGACCAAATATCATAACAGTAAACAAACTAACCTACTTAGTGACAATATCAAGCAGAGTTTGGTTAACATTACCATTGCTAGCACCACCAGCTTCCTGTCCTAACAGTTTAAAGCCGGAGTTACCCTTTGCAGTTGTAGTTGGTCTCTGCATTTGCGTTATTCGGGTTTTTGTTTAGATACTTGCTTGTATGTGATGTGTGTTACTGGACGGCACCACTAGAGGTCGCAAAATAGCTCAGGCTGTGTGTAACCACCTGTTGTGTTAAAACTGAACTGCAAACATGGGGGTAATTCTGGGAGTAAAAGTAACAAAATAAACACCAATAATAATAAATATCAACATCAGCATCATCTGAACTGTTTCTGATATTTTCCTCTGTGCGTAGTCAGATCTTTCTTGTTGCACAGGTGTAATGAGTTACACTGTTAAATGACGACTTGTGGCCGACTGTGCTGAAAGATGTTGTAGTCAAAGCACTAGAAGGGAGAAGGGTGTACCCTTCAATGCTTCACTTCTATTAACACCCCCCCCTCCTCAAATCAGTTGGTCTCCACAGCCTGCACCTTGACCCATGGGACATACCAGTAGTGCAACTCTGTGCTAGTTTGCTTAAAATACAGGGCATATCTATTTCCAGCAGGAGCCACTTCAACTCTGATTCAATCTCCAGAAAACAGACCCAACACAAAGAAAATGATATCAGTGCCGACAGCAGACCGTCAGACAGGAAACATAATCTGTTGTTTACTAGATGTGTCAAAAACAATCATATAATCAATGCATGGTGATGTGGACGTAGATAAAGATGCATCCATGCACGGAGTCAATAATCATTTAATCTTGGAGAGGCTGCTGCTATTTTCTAGTATCAGTTTGTTTATGATGAAGATAAAAACAAGTTAAGGAAGATGAGACTTGTGAAATGTATTGTGGTTTATAATGAAAATATATTTATCTTAAAACTCATTTATAAATGAATAAAGTGAATTCATATTCATCCGACTGCTTGAGTTGTTTTAATCTCAAAAGTAGCCTGGTGCAGTAAAATGGAAGATCAAGGATGCTACTCCCTGTGTTGCATTATGATGCATTGTGAAATCAAATTGAATTTCATTGTAACTTAATAATCGAATTGTGGGGGGCTGGTTTGGTGGAGTGATAAGCAACCAGGCAGGATCCATATACATACTTCTGCTGGCGCAGGTCCGAGTCCATCCTGTGGCCAGTTTGCAGAGTGTCCTCCCCTACTCTCTCTCGCCCCTTTCACAAGCCTATCCACTGTCTCTCTCTGATCAATAAAGGCACAAAAATGGACAAAAATTATTTAAAAAAATATATATATATTGAATCGTGAGACTTATGAAGATGCACAGCTCTATCATTTACATGTTGCTCTTCCTGTCATCTCGTAAACTCACAATTACCTCTTGAGGTTGTGGTTCTCTAGTGGAGGCCTCCATCTCATATCTTTACTCCCAGCCAGGACTGATATGACTACATGGATTTACAACAAAGACCTTCTAGCTTAGTGATGTGAGTAAATCCAGTATTTGACGTCTTCAAAATAATTTGAAGTAGAAATATACCTTTGGGCAAACTTAGAATCACACTGACCAACTGAGCGCCTGAAAGCGGACTCGTATTATTATAAGAGTAGAAGAGGAAGAGAGAGGGAGCTCATGTTTGGATAGATGGAGGAGAGGAGAGATGGAGTGAAAGAGGAGGTGGTGGTTTACTGTAACAGCTCTCATTAAGAGCTCAGGAAGAACAGGAGGCACAGGAAGTCAGCCTCTCGGTGTCCTGCTCTGCCCTGCTGCATGCCTTTTACTACTCTGTTATGGTCTGCTCTGTCTCAGCCTGGGAGAGGGATCGAGTCAATGAGCTCCAGAAAAAAAGAAGACATTTGGACAGAGTGTGTGTGTTTGCTGGGAAGGATCTGTGCACCAACACACACTCCCACATATGTACGTAGCAGGTCCAGATCGGTAGTTTCCTGGTTGTGGAAGTGAATGTGACTATTACTGAGGTATTAATGTCTCCAGATTGCAGGCCTGTTCCTGCCCCCGCATCCGCCGGCACTCCTCCGTCCACAACCATGAAATTGGGACCATGTGTTGTTGCTGCTGCCCTCCTCCTCCTCCTCCACCACCTCCTCTTCTTACACTCCCTCCTCTTCATCCCCTTCGATTGGCCAACAGCAGGTTCCTCAGCGATCCTCCTTCTTTTCTGATACAGTTGCGCTTCTCTTTTTTTCAGTTTATCTCCTGTAAAGGACTTGGGATGCTTGCATAATGCAGACCTCAACAAGTAAACATGTTACAAAACTGAAAAGAGTTTGGTACAAAGTTTTATTAAAGTAAAAAAAAAGTGTTTTTTGATACTAGGGCAGTCAAATAATTGCATATTTTTTATCAGTTTTTCTGAGTTATGATTGTTTATTTTCAGTTGCACCTTAAAATATTTTAAATGAGTGTCAGAGATTGTGTTAGGTTGTAAATAGAAACTGGCATCACTCTGCAGGTCTTTTAAGGGTCTTCAACATGGAGATGAATTCAGGTGTATCTACACAAGTTTTTAATTGTATAGGCATTTCTTTTACATGGATACGGCATTTTCATTGCCCAAAAACAGAATGGATGAGTCTTAAAATGCTGTGGATGACAGCAGACTGCTTTCCAGCAGAGGAACTAACACAAAATATTTATTTAAAACATAAAAACGGGTGACCTCAAATCACTATGCAAAATTATCAATAGCATGTATGTTTAAAATCATATAGCGATGCAATGAGTAGTTTTGGACGTACTTCAGCATTGGTAAACTCATCACCTGGCATTCAAAGAGCAGCTTTGTTGAAAAAATTATAATTTTGGACACCAGGAGAGTCATAGGCGCAGTCTAAAGGTAGCAGCTTTGCCTGTCACATGACAATGTGTCCTTGGGCAAGACACTTAACCCCAAATTGCCCAAACTGCTTCACCAGTGGGGGGTAATGGGTATGGATGTGTTAGCTAATACTGATGGACTACATCGAAGCTCTGAACCATCAGCGAGTGAATTTGAGAGTCAATGGGTAGCTGTGACCAGCAGTGTAAAAGTTCTTTGAGTTGACAAAAAGACTAGAAAAGTGACACGTAAGCTCAAGTCTATTTACCATTTAGACCTTGCTGTGCATCTGGATCTGCCTGATTTATTGTCTGTAATCAGTCAGATCCACCTTTTCAAGCTCCAAACTGCAATGATTGTGAGCTGCCCAAAGCAGCATGGCCCAGTCAGATTTCTTTAGAGCAGGAAGAGTGATGGATGGAATGATCGTCCAATCATCTGCCAGATATGCTTTTGAAAGGTTCTGCCCTCCCCAAACACTTTCTATGGGCTGTTTCCTAGTGAAATATGTTGAATGGTCCATCTCATGTGTCAGGTTATTAACATTTACCTTTTTCAAAAACTTAACACAAAGATTGTTCTTGAAGGGCAACATTGAAGAGGCTGACAGAAGGTCAAAGTTTTAATGCAGAATCAAAAGTCCCAAGAGGAAATGAAAAGAGGCATGAATGAGAAATAACTGTGTGTGTGTGTGGGGTGTGTGTGTGTGTGTGTTAAGAGGTTGTTGAGGTGGAAAGGTCACCTCTCGCCAGGATGCAGGGGTCAAGTTTATTTTTACTGTCCGGGGAGACGCTGACAGAGCAGAGAGAGGAGAAGGATAAATGGAGAGGGAGACGGAGAAGAGTCAGACCAACAGAGAGAACACACTCTGTTAAAGATGATGAAAAGTCAACAACTTTTAAACCAACTATTCCAAGACCTTAATTCAACATCTGTATTTACTGCACATTTTAATGTAATACTTAATTCTGCTTCTTTTGCAAGATTTCTTCAAACTTAACAGCAATCATAAATTTAATTTCCTCTGCCGAGGAAGTTCTGTCTCTGTCTGTCTGTCAGATTACGCAAAACCACTGGACGGATTTTGCTGAAATTTTCAAGAGACATTGGTAATGGCCCAACTTGAAAATGATTAGATTGTGGTGGTGATCCAGATAACCGCCATTGGCGAATGATCATTTTTACTCAATAACTGTCTAACTAGTAATGATATCAACATAATTCTGAGTGCGAGGTGTGGGTTTTCAGGGTCAAGGAATCATATTATGATGGTAACTTTATCAGTAAACTATTGCTTATATATGTAACAACAATATGTGAGCTACCTTTGCAGAGGTTTGCACTCTGAGTGCTTTCTTGTTTGTTTTTTATTTAAAAAAAAGAGATGTGGTTCAGATCAGATCACTTCCTGCTGTCGTCTCGCTCATAGACCCCACCTCCTCCTGCTCTAAAGGACTCTGATTGGGCCTTGACACTTTGGGCCGAGCGCAGTCGTTGTAGCTTGGCTCTTGACAAAATCGATTTGTCAGGTGTTGAACTACTGAAGTTTGATTAAGTTTCGTTATAATTTGGCTTTTTGAATCTTTCTGCCCTGCACTCACACTCACACAGACACTCTGACACTATCAGACTCCTGAAGGACTTCCTTCCACTCGGGCACAAAGAGCGGCTCGTCCACAGTTTCAGCTTCACGTTTCTTTATCAGGATACTTCAGCAGTGCACACAGACAGAGTCAGATGCACACTTTAGACTATCAGGGTCTTTTGAACCACACACACACACACACACACACACACACACACACATACACTCACAGCCGCGCACACAAGACAAACAGAGACGTCTTCATGGTGTCAGGATACACTGAAAAGCCTCCACGCTCACCCCAGGTTCATCTACAGGGGTCACAGCAAAACATCCTACAGGAAGCAAACACACGCACCTTCTCTTCCTCTTCTTCTTTCTCATGTCATACTCAAATTTCACAGCCTGACATCCTGTAGGGAGGAGAGGGTGTGTGTCTGGGAGTGTGTGTTTGCTAAATTAAAAAGGAGGTTACTATGGAGCAGTGGTTCTCAGCGTGTGGGTCAGAACCCCACAAGGCTTCACGAGACACCAAGAGAGGGTCCTGAGATGTTTTACAAAAAACTATGAGTTTTAAAAACGATTTAAAATGGCAGATTTTACCCAGTATGTTAAAACACAGACATACAATGAGTCTAATTTGAAGTTATTATAAGTTATGAGGTGAAATTAATGCTGAAATCAATCAGTCTCTCTATATGTATGTATATTTATTTCTTTTATTTTATTTTCTTTATTGGTCGGTTGTAGAAAAATAGAGAGGCAGGCGGAGACATGATGGTTAAAATGAGAATTCAGGATAGTGATAAATTCATTGATTTCCAGACCATGAAGTTGTCCTTATCACACTTCTCTGGTGAACATACATTTATTCGTGGTCAGCCCCTTAAAATGTGACTTCTCATTTTCAAGAGTAGTGTCCTCTCGATGTGGTTGTAAAGGTATTTACTGGTGGCAATAGCAATAACAACCATGGATAAAAATTATTCTAATATTAAAATTTACAACTATAATGATTATGAGGTGGAAAGGATTAATGTTGGTAGCATGGCTACAGTAATATCTGTTTGACATTTGCAGGAACTGTAATTTAATAGAGTGATCATTCTGAAGTTATTATCAGGAACTGTAACAGTAACAGAATGTTGCTAAAGGAAAAGCCAAATGTTTGCACTTGTAGTAGTTGAAATTATGCAGGTCCACAGCAGCAGGGCGTCCACACCAACAATGCAAAAACCAGAGACAAGTAAGAGTATTAAAAAAAGATGGACACAAATGTGTAAAAGATCCATAACATGTAAGATATGGCACATGACACCAATAGTGTGGGGGTCTGTTGCTTTAAAAGTGGCTCTCAGGGGTCTGGAGTCACTGTTATGGCTGTTTTGGGGGAAGAAGGCTGATATGATGGTGATGACAGGGTGATGATTACTTACAGTTGATTTACGGTTTAAAAGGGAGGATTACCTGTCAGTATTTTGGGACGGCTTTGAGAACACACCTGAGCAAAGAAGACACCACCTCAGTGATATCACACTTTTCAGTCAGTCACTCATTAAACCATAACACAGAGACAGTTACAGCAGTGCAAAGAAAATGTTGTAGAAACCGAGTACAGGTGGTGACCTGACCACAGGTTATGTGTCAACTGTATCATGATGATATGGATTATTACCGTGTATTTTGACACTTTAGTCTTAAGGTGATTGTCATGTTCACAGTTCACCTCTGTCATAGCAGGTAGTTGTGGACAGCCTGAGCTCTCTGTCTGTCTTCTGGGAGTATCCTACAGTAACACGCTTTGTGTTTTGGCGAGTCTACATACAAGAATGCTGATGAAGCCAGCAGACACAGATGAAATAAAATGGCAAGAACATCTCCAGCTTAAACCTACTTTTCAGCTCTGATGCTGCTTTGTGTTTGACCTCCTGACCCTGAACTTTCACATCCATATACCAATAACTTTGTTTAAAATGTTCCTATGGAGATGAGGTGAAGCCACAACAGGAACCTGAGAAATATGTTAAAAATGAGGGCATATTTGAGAGGCGGGACAGGTCAGCGGAACCAACGGACAGGCTCACATTCACCTTCTAACAAAGTCATGGTTGATCATTTACTCTTGCTTTTGTGTTGTTGCTCTGTGACACATTTGTGTCTTTTTTTAAATCATGTATGAGTCATACACCTACCAGAAATGACACCTTGCCAGTAACAGGTTGGACCTCTTTTGCCTTAAGAACTGAATTAATTAATTATTCATGGCATAGACTGAGCAAGTGCTGGAAACATTCCCCTGGGAGTCTTATATCCATAGACATGATAGCATCACTCAGTTGCTTCAGATTTTTTGCATGCACATACATGATGCAGATCTTCCATTACACCACATCCCAAGGGAGCTCTATTGGACTGAGAGCTGGTGATGGTGGTTGCCAGCTCTCTATCCAGTTGATTTAAATGTTGTGACATGGTGTCTTATACTGCTGGAAGTAGTCATTACATTTTTTCAGTCTTTAATCATTTGATTTTGAGCCAATGCAAACCGTAGCCTCAGATTCCTTATAGATAAAAGTAAATAGAAGCAGAAACAAAAGACAAGATGAATGAAGAGGAAATGCAGCAACATTTCCAAGCAAAGGAAAGTGGCTAAAACACTGTAAGAGCTTCTAGATTCATTTTAAGAGATATCAAATTAAGTACTAAGGCTGCTCGATTATGGCTAAAATCATCATTGCAATCAACAGATACTGAGATTACAATTATGAAACATGATTACTGACTGATTTTAAAAAAAACACATCATGCTTTCATTGAATTGTATGTTTTAGACATGATAATTTTTAACAGTAAAACTTGGCACTACATAATAATATACCTGTGAAAATAGATATACATAAAAATAAAGCTGATGATAATGAAAAGGAAAAAAAACATTTCATGTTTTAGTATTTTTTATCATAATTACTCAATTTCCATAATTGTGGAAGGCAGAAATTGTAATCTTGATTAAACCTGGATTAACTTCCCAGCTCTGTTAAGCACCATCTTAGTCAAAAGCATCAAATTATGATGTTGATTGAAAGGCTGTGAAAATTTTAACACTTTCTGCCCTGATGGAGAAGATTTTGCACGCCAAACTTCACTCGAATTGAAATTTGTCTGCCACATGTAGCAGCTTGTACGGACTTCATTTCCACCTGAAAGTAGAGACGGTGAAGTTGGACTGATAAGGACTTCATTGTGAGGTTGTGTGTGATGCTGAGGGGCTCTGTAACACAAAACAACGTCCCTGCAGCTATTCCTGTAATCTCTCTCAGTTTCCCTCCCTCTCAATCACTCTTTTCTCTTTTCCTTCTCAGTCAGTCACTCTTTCTTCCCTCCAGGATCCACATCAAAGAGAGGAGTGTTATCAGCGCTTCGAGCTGTGTGTGTGTGTGTGTGTGTGTGTGACATACCACAGCTTATCTGCGTGAGCTCAGACCTCCTCCTGGTTTATCTCTCACACTGCTGGATGAGAATCATCAATAAGAAACAAAGCTGGAACCGAGATTATTAAAACAAATGGAGCTCCAAACCCTACGGTCAGAAAACTTATCAGCCGTCTCTGTTTGAGGATTTAATGTTGTGGCATGTAAGATAGTCCAAAAAAAAAACAAAAAAAACAATAGTTCAATACTTTTTCAATAGATATGATGCCATAAGATCATTCAACAGAACTGAAAAAATTGAAGCTTACCAAACAGATCTAGAATCAGATTCTTCAACTCAAGGCTGCCAAGAATTCATTCATATTACAAAAAATAACTTTCAGGTTATTTTCATTATCTAATTGTTTGGTTATTATCACCGACACACCAGATAGACTGTTCAATATATTTCAGTATTCAATCTAGGCAACAGCCCATAGGGAGTGTTTGTTTTTCTCAAAGTGATCATAGATTTAGGCTTAGATAATTACAGTTTTGTGTCAGGAGGTCGGGAATTGGGATGCAATTGCAGACATCGGTTTCTTAAAGTTGTCCCAGAGGAATAACCACAAGGATTTTTAATGATTTATAGGGAGGGGAAAATGAAACACAAATAGGAGGGCAACCAATAACTAAAAGCTGGCGTTTGATTGATCTTTGAAAAGGCTAAACTAAACCACTCCTGCATGCCTTGGGAGGTTTATCTACATACTCCTTAAACACAGAATCACCTGTAGGTGTTTTAAAAGAATTTAAGAGGCTGAGTTAGAACTTCCAGCTAATTCACAACCTTTTTTAAGGCTACGAGAGAAGCTCAAACACATGCACACAAGAATTCAGAAGCGCTTGAACAGACTTGTCACACTAGCAGCATGAACCCAAAGAACACAGAGAAGCTCTCACAGTCGCTGATGGTGACACGATGAGTGAGCACCGAACACTGAGACCCAGGAGTGTTTATCAGTTTACCTCAGCTCGTCTCAATCAAGGCCAATCAGCCACACACCTGAGTCTGCTCTGAGCATGCTCAGTGTATGGCCAGCTGCACACACCTGAGTCTGCTCAAAATCCAGTTAATCAAAGCCTTCACATCAAACTTCAGGTGTTACACATACAAACATAAAACAATGGAAAGTTTCTAAATTTCTAAGATAGAGTTGTTTGCTTGAACTGTGAGAGGCTGATTTTTCCTCTCAACTTCA
Organism: Cetoscarus ocellatus; assembly: GCA_037902135.1. Classification (NCBI taxonomy): domain Eukaryota; kingdom Metazoa; phylum Chordata; class Actinopteri; order Labriformes; family Labridae; genus Cetoscarus; species Cetoscarus ocellatus. Next base: position 19,633 of record JBAMNC010000178.1, on the reverse strand, counting down.
TTCAGATCCTTTTCAGATTCTTGAGTTAAATTCCCCCAAAACTTGTCTGATCCTTGAATGTGACAGGACTTATTCACTCGCCATTATGGTTCAGGATTTTTATTCGCTGCTAAAACCCATGTGTAAGCTGACATTTACACCACATGACAGATGAGTGAAAAATGAAATTGAAGAGCACACAATGAAGCTGCTTGTCATTTTTCCTGATGTCAGTCTGATAGTTTATTGTTGATCAGTCCATTAATATTATTATCCTTTATTTAACCAGATAAAAAACCAATGAGGTCAAGATCTTTTTAATAAGGGTGACCTGGCCAAGGGGTCGACAGCACACGTCAAACAACATAATTGAAAGGTCACAATACACAGTAAGTTAAAATACACATTTTTTGTGAGTGCAGGGCATCTTTAACATAAATAACAATTTAGAAACACAGGCACACTTCAGTAGTCTCATGCTGTTATCCATCAGCATGGAGCAAAAGGCTCCAAGTGAAATAAGCTCTGAGAGCTTCAGCTCAGTCTGTAGAAAGTTCCAGGCTGTGGGGGCAGCAAAGCTGAACACCCTCTTCCCCACTAATGTTCTGACGCGAGGAACAGAGAGAAGGACAACGTCACAGGAGTGAAATGTATAAGTATCGTGTTTTACTCCAGTGATTCTTTGACGTGGCCTGCACTCTGAGATGTCTGCCCTCGCCAACTAGAACAGTTGAGTTCAGTTGAAGAGATTTTTTATCTGTTAGACCCCGTACATGAAGATTAAAAATCAGGCGCTGAACAGTTTTGATCGCACTGTGTGTGGTGTGCTCCGATAATCTCAACACAGCCACCACACACATAACAATACTGTCCCTCTACCGATCTAGAATCTAGTCCTCCAAGACAGAAACTAGATCTAACAAAAATGAAGAAGAAAAATAGCAACAACCAGAAAGCGCAACATGGAAGAGGACATACGAGAAGAGAGAATGATGGCGGTCTTGGGACTGTTTTTGACGGGAAAATCCTGAACTAAAATCAGTCAGCTCGCTTCTTGATTGGCTTTATACTGTTCCATGTCACAATTCATGACCATTGTTAGTTTTGACAGCACTTTTTAATTTAGTTTTAGTCTTTTGCCAAAAATATCTTTTAGTTTTAGTCATAATTTAGTCATCTAAATTGTTTTAGTTTTAGTCTAGTTTTAGTTGACCAAATTTCACAACATTTTAGTCGACGAAATCTACTGTAAATTTAGTCGACTAAAATATGAAGTGTGAAGTGTAAGGCATTTTTTATGTTTCCTTGAATTTCTGAAGTCATGTTTAACACTTGGATCCCACCACCACAAAGCTAAAGCAGTTTTGATTGGATGTCCCTCTTAACTCATCCAACTTTTTTTCCACACAACCAAAGTAGCTGTGATTGAATATATTTCTAACTTGTCTCTACTTTCTACATGAACAAATTAGGTCTGATTGGATTAAGTCTCTGTCAGACATTTTTGTCTAGTTTTTATCTGTTGATGAAAATGTCAGTTAATTTAGTTTTAGTTTTTGTTCATGTGCACACAACTATGAAAAATAATTAGTCAACAAAATTAACACTGGTCATGACTCGGGTGTCGTTGGCTTTCCCCATACACAAAGAGTTTTGTTTGCAAATATTGTTTTAACATTTATGATTCTCGGCCCAACCTGTTTCTGAGTCGATTATCAGGACAAATTCAATCTTAACACGCCTCAGACCACAGGATAAAGTTATAAAACAGAAGATAATCTGGCATTTGCAGTCCTTGAATAGAAAGGGGGAAAGTCGAGACAAAAACAGCCCGATAATCTTTATGTGTCTACCCTACTTTAGCCAAATTTGCCTTTAGGAACTGGACCAGAAAACAAACAAACCAACAAAAATCACTATCATTTGGTCCATCTGACTCAATACTTTTGGTTAAGGTGTCGCAGGTGTTTCAGAGAACTTTCCAAAATGTGAGAGTTCAGGGAAACAGTCAGTGTTTGTTCTTTCAGGCAGGATGAAAGCTCTCGCTCCATTATCTTCAAACATTTTCAAAGACGACTTCATTTAATAGAGGAAGCAAACTTAAGCAGCTCAAATCTTCTATCTAATACCCTCCTCCATCTCCTCTTCTCCCTGATAAATCTGCCCATCTGAAGGGCCCTCCAGCTCTGATAGCGTCCTGAAGGGCCACATCACAGGAACACATGGTGGGTTTGATAAGCGGGCCTGTTCCAGCAGCTGCAGACAGTCAGTGACCACGGGCTGGGCTGATAGCAACACAAACTACTCTCCTAAAATAACACAGAGGACATCAGAAACACAACACAAACACATGCAGGCTTGTTAACAGAGGACGGCAGGCACATCATGAAGAAAGAGAGAAGATGATCCACTTTTTTAAAACATTTAAAGACGTTTAAAGAGGGTCACCAAGCTTCTGTCTTTATTTATTCTAGGCTCATGTGTGGGACATTTCTATTCTGGTGCCCCAAAAAACAAATGCATCTTTTCTCTTGTCAGGTACGAATATGAGCAGCGATTAAGAAAAAGAACTTCTCCCTTTTTTGTGAACTTAACAGTATTTTACCATAAAATCTACTATTAACTAATGCAAAATGTCAAGACAGTAAATTACTGTAAATGACAATGTAAGGTGGAAAAACATACTGATGTCTGTGAACTTAATTTACCATGAAATTTACAGTTAATTACTATAAAATGTCTGTAAAGTACATTGCTGCAAAGGGAAATTACAAGGGAAAATTCCATCTTGATCATTGACCGACAGCAGGCAAGATTTCTTTTAGCAAATATTTCACATTTTTGGGGAAAACAAATGTTTGATTAAGTGTATTTTATTGGATAAAAATCCATATATGTGATTGTATTTTACTTTGTATTTTTTGCAAAATATTATATTGCTAATAAATGACCAGCAAAATAGTTAGACATATAGTTGTATAAACAAAAATAAAGCAAGTTAACTGTAATATAAAAGCATTAAAAAGTTGCAGAATAAAATGCAATGTAATATGCTGTAAATTAAAATACAGCAGTTTATTTATTATTTAAAATACAGTAATTGTGCTGTAAAGTGAAATAGAGTTCTGCTCCTGTAAAGACATTTACAGTAAGTAACTGCAATATTTACTGAAACCTTGTTACCGTGTAGGTTCAAAATAGTCGACATTTAAGCTTCAGCTGGTGCAGCCCAAATGGGGAATTGGGGACTTTTAGTACTTTAACACTTACTCAAATGGTGGACTTATTTCTCATATAAAAAACAATAATAATTGCACTTACTTTTGGGACACCTTTTGCTTTTTCACTTGGTTTTTGTCAGTTTTTTTTTTTTTTTTAAATAATTCTACATGTGCATTTTTGTAGCATACAGCTATTTTCCCTTCTCAGTCTTTGACTCAGCTGTACTTTTTTCATGTAGGGTCTTTTTCTTGCACTCATTTCCATTATTTTGATAAATATCCAGTTCATTATTGGATTCATTAGTCACTTAAAGATAAGCTGGTCCTCTGTGTAGTAATCCCTGTCTGTGATTCTGTCTCTGTGTTTGCAGGTCACTGATTCGCTGACAGTGTTTGTTCTGTTCCAGGCTGTTAGAGAGCGAGTTCACCTGCGAGGCTTCACGCTCAGTTAGCGATGTATGAAGTGGAGAGAGAGTGAGGGGGCAGTCTGAGGAAGAGAGTGAGAGAGTTTGACTATTTCAGCTGTAACATAACAACACATTTTGTGGTCCTTATTGTAAGAGAATAAGGTATTATGCAAGCAGAAGCTGGAGGATTTACTAAACTGGAAATAAAGCCTCTGATAATGTAACTATAAGACTTTGTTTTGGAACCATTGCAACATACAGTTTGTTATTTCACCCTGAAAATGGTCGTCCATTCATCACCGCTGTCCAGTCATTACCTAACAGATTTATTTTGGTGTAGAGATTCAGAAATGACCTCACCTGTGAGCTACAGCATACTTTATCACTGCTGTTTATTGTCCTGTGATTCTGGACTGCAGAGCGAGAGGCCCGATGTTAAAGCTCCTTAAAGAGATAAGAGAGAGCCAGCTGAGAGCCCGAGGGAGACAGAGAGGCAGAGGTTTGTCTAAGTTCATCTGAAACACAACATGTTGTTGGTAGATTTGTCCCAAAGTCTGTTAATGAAATGGACTTGAGCTTATAGAGACTTTCTCTGGTCTTTCTGACGACTCAAAGCAGCTTTACACAGCAGATCACAGTTACCCATACACACATATACACTGACATTCACTCACTGATGGTTCAGGGTCAGGATGCACGGTATTGTTGGACCAATATTGTTATCAGCAGGTATGAAATTTTTTCCAATATTCGCAACAGATATTTCTGGCCTTAAAAATGGACCATTTATCAGCAGTAAATGTACACAATGTACTCATGGTGGATTTATGTTGAGCTTGGAATAAAAATAAAAATAAATTGATAAAAAAACAACAAAAGTACACATAAAATGAGGAGTGTGGCATCGCCCTACTCTCTTGCCCTATGCATGCATGGGGAGAACATGCAAACTTTACACCAAAAGGGCCCTGACCGAGACAGGGATTGAACCAGCAACCTTCTTGCTGTGAGGCATGTGCACTACCCGCTACGCCACCATGCTGCCATGTAGATTTAAACTAGATGCAAAAACTGAAATCAAATAATGAACCAAGGTGTTACACTCTTGGATGGCAGGCAGTGTGAGTGGAAGGAAAAATCTCAAACACGTTGTAGATTCTCAAAATGAGGAGAACATTTAATAGGCCGCATCAAAATAAGACAAAAAATATGGCAAATCAATCAAACTCTTCCCAAAAATGTCCCCTGCAGAGGAAAAAACTTAGAAATTAGTCCAACATTAGACCAACAAAAATGGCTCTCCTCATAGCCTCACCTCCAATGTGCCACACACCAACCAGACTGCTGATTTCACACACCTTATACACTCTGCTACCTGCAGCTCTAATAACAGCCTCACTGAATACAGGTGTGACTACTCTCTCACCTGCAGACAATGCAGGTGAGAAGAAATGCAGTGATCACAAAAAGGGAAACCACCAAACAGATCTGAAAACAGAATATACTAAAAGGAAAAGTCCACACACACCCTGTGCAGCACTCAGACCACAAATATACTTTTAAAGAAAAATGTAAAGTCATTTACCAAATTCTTCACACAAATACTGATTCAGGTGCTAGAGGAATGTGCACCTTCCTTTAGCCTTAACAATATTTGTGAATGCCTCATGACACAAGGGGGCTGGACTTTGCCATCAAAAATGAATAAAAGGGAGCGGTATGACCGGGGCCATCACATACAGTATTTGGGGTCTTGTCTGAAAAAGCTTTTTTCCACATTTTTTGTAGGATTTGCTGCTTCATAGCAGGGTGTGCTTTGGTGATGTGGCTTTTGTTTCTCTGTTGCCGCAGTCCTCAGCATTTTTGCTTTGCATGATGTGTTGATCATGTGATTTGTTGTAATAGTGGGATTTCAGAGACAGACCATGAAGTGGGCATTCTAGGAAGACAAACCCATCAGACCTGGGCCTCATCCTTACCTCAGTAATCTCAACACAGCACACCACACACATAATGATTCTGTCCCGCTACCGATCTAGAATCTTGTCCTCCAAGCCAGAAATCTCGCGTGAGCAAATGTGATTTAACAAAAATGAACAACATGCAACATGGAGAGGACGTATGAGAAGAGGGAATGATGATCTTGGGAATCTTTTGATGGAAAAATCATGAACTAAATACAAGAAAGACTGTGGAAAAAATCCTGGAGACAGCATGAACACATGAGCTGGTCCTCCATTTCTGAGGTCCACTAAACTTTATGTTTATGTTTCAGGTCGGCCATGCTTCTTTTTATTTATGACTGCTTCCTTGTTCCTCAGTCAGCTCGCTTCTTGATTGGCTACATCCCAGTCATGACTCGGGAGTCGTCGGCTTTCCCCACACACATGAAGATTATTGGTCGTAAATATTGAACAAGTTTAATATTTACGATTGTCGGCCCAGACTCATTCTGATTATCAGGACGAATTCACTCTTAACACACCTCGGACCACAGGATAATCTTATAAGGCATAAGATAATCTGGCATTTGCCGTCCTTGGTCAGGAAGGGGGAAAGTCGGGACAAAAACAGCCCGATAATCTTTATGTGTGTACCCCACCTAAGAGGACGCAACCCACATGTTAAGCTTCGTTTCTCATTCAAGAGTTTTGGCCCAACAGGGATGACACAGTAGTTTTCAATCGAGCTGTTTGATGCACGTGACAGATTTTTTTCCCATACAGGATGATTAAGGTCTACTTTAATCAACAACTCACGTTAGCTGATTTGACATCCGATTTGTATTTGCTGAGTCAGCGCTCCTAGTTATTAAATGTTTGTTCATTGTTTTGTGTTTATGATGGGAAAATCTAATGTTATGTTTTGTTTATTGATGATTGCTTGAGTTGATTGAGAAACTGATTGATTTACAGGCCCGCTGTCTGATGTGGGTGTGTTTAATAAAAAGCCTGGCACCCGCAGCTGGTTGTGGTTTCGAGTAGATGGCATGAGAAGCAGCAAAGCATCTTAGGTCGTTTTTTTCATCTTTTTCCGTGCTTGTTATTTAACTTTTGGGTTCACAATGCTGTGCCGCTGAATAGTTCACTCTGTCAACAGTATTGGATGTGAGCAATGTTAATGAAGTTCTCTCTGTAAATACAAACTTAATGAACTTTTACATCTGGGTTGTCGATGAGTTAAAGAAGAAACTACTAGAAAATAAACATATTTGTATGTATGACCCCGTAGCTTAGTTTTTTTCCTTGAGTATTGCATTAAGACAAATCTTAAGGCATAAAACAGAGTAAAAATATGAGCAAAATAACTCAACTTCGGTCTACAAAGTGATCAGTTGCATAAACAGGATCCTCGATTCTTAGGATCATTACCCAATATGATTCACTTCCTGTAATTAGCATAATAAAACTGCAGTGCACTTTTGTCTCAATGACTGTGTTTTGGAGTGATCGGGCCCCTCCCAGCATGCATTGCAGCGAGGCCCCCGGCAGCAGCATGCATCCTCTCAGTGAAAGAGCGTCCAGGTGGAGCCATCCATTCACTGCAAACTGACCTTGACAGAGTTTGATTGAATCCCGCTTCCTCTCGCTGCTTCCCTCCCCGACGCCTGGGCGGCAGGATCCCCCCCCCACCCCCCGCCATCTTCATTCACCTCCACTGACTGACACGTCCAATCAATGTGCTTTTTGTTCCCGCCTTGAGAAGTTTCTGTCTCTGCGTTTCACTCGCCCCTCTGTCCATCTTGTTTATCTCCTCTCTCAGCTTCTTTTCTCCCTCTCACTTTTTCACTACAGCCCCCCCGACCCAACAGGATGAAGATATTTGTCACGCTCCACAGAGTCCTGTCTGCGTCTTGTTCCCCAGGTTTCCCGCTTTTTCTGGTTCATCTTAATGTCCCCTTCTCTCCCTAAAGGATGAAGACGTCTGCTCAGTTTCTCACTTTTAAGTTTGAGTCAGTAACTTGTGATGTTTAATAGATGTGAGGATACTGTACCAACCCAAATAAAACTTCTAAGCAAAAAACATTAAAGTACAACAATACATGGAAAATTGAACCAACAATCAAGAATAGGGGGAGATTAGGTAAGTGAAATACTGGGGGGTGAGTGAAAAATTAGGGAATCATTAAAGAATATAATCAAACTTTATTTGTAAAGCACTTTTCATACAAAGTTCACATAGAAACGAAGAAATAAAGTAAACTAAAATAAATAGAAAGTAGGAAATTGAATACAATGAAAAATACAACCCGAAAACACAAATGATGAAAAACAAAACAAAACAAAACAGAACTGGGAACTTGCTCTTCAGTCCACTCATTGTCTGATGAAGGTACAGTCTCCCTGCATCACTGACAACAGTGGAAAAGATTAACAAAAACTGCATTTGCAACTGCACTATATTGGGTGACAACCTCCCAAACACATGCCTGCTGTAAAAAACAAAGATGGGATCAGGGAATCACACCTACCTTTGATAACATCTGTGAGCAGTTTGAAGGTATCCAAGGACCCAGGTAACTCAGACAACAGCAACACAATGAAAATCACATGATCACACTTGTGTGGGTAAAAATCACCCAATGTTAGTGTAGGGCTAAAATGATGAATGAATTGATAGAAATTTATCTTAAAGGTGTGTCACAGCTGAAGCCCTACGGGGAAATTTGGCCATCAGTGAAATGAATATAGGATGGGAATTGGGCTTGCTCAAGGCCCATGGCACTAGTATATTTTACTGCTTTTACACTAAAATCAGCAGGTCAATGCGGGTTAACCTGCGAGTGACTCCTTTACCACTGCCAGCAGACCCGAGTCTAATCGGCAGCAGACGAGCTGCGTGGCTGTGTTTTTACTCTGGCTCATCAAGCTGATGTCATCACGTTGATGACATCATCAGCGCGACAAAACACGACCACGTAAACAATGGAAAGGAGCATGGACGCCGTGGACACGGTTTTCTGTACTTTGTACTTTTTTCCTCTCTTTAAAAATGTGACAAACTCTGCGCTGATGATACAAAGGCGGATGGAATTTGTTGCTGAGATGGCAAAGAGTCACGTAAGTTGCAGACAGAGGGGATGGGCGTGATGTTATGCCATGAGCACGTAACTTAGCGGGTTGACCCGGGTGTGATGTTCTGGCCGAAGCCGACCAGACACGAGCCGATGAAAACCTTTGTCGCTGCAGAGTAAGTCGACCTGGGTCGAAATGCCGATTAGACCCTTTCAAAGTGCGGACAGGAGCCAATTGTTGGCGGATTTACACAGGTTTTTTGGCCAGTCTGAAAGGGGTATTAGAGTGCTTATAAAGGAACTTGCGAGATTTGTCTCTGAGGGGGAGATATCCGGGGGTGGACAGCAGCTGGTACATAGCAGTACACCAAAAGCCTCATAATTAACCCACTTAAAGGTTAAAACTACTCAAAAATTATGTTGGCTCAACAATATGCTACATTATGATTCTTTACAGTGCTCAACTTTCCCTGTGTTTAGAACTATTTTGTGATGTGACGAAGGGCTACGTATCCTTCCACCACAACTCCCCTCATTAGCTCAAGTCAGAATGCCACAGCGGCTCAGGTAGCGGTCACTGGAGCACAAACTGATATAAATCCAACTCCCTGGATATTTTGAAGATACTGTACGTTGCTCCTGTATTTATCCCAGATGCACAACAAAGCAAAAGTAATGGTCCATTCCATCTTGTGAGGTGGGCATTCGTTAAATTTGGCTAGTTGTTTTAAATATGGACATCAGGACTCACCTCTCTGTGGTGACAGAGCGTCGTGTTTGCTTTGTTTGCTGTACCCATTTTACCAACCAGGACAATAACACACAACAGCAGTTTTATGGCTTACCAAACTTACAGAACCTTTGAGTTTGCAGACATGGGCTCACAGTTCATTCATCGGCACCACCAGGTAACTTGTGATCTGCCCAGCTCCTCCGTTCTGCATCCCTCTTTCTACCTGTTACTCCATCTGCTGAAGTTCTTCCTCTGTGTACTCCTGTTCATAAAAATGTACTCTCATACCCACGATTAACAGCACGTTGCATTACTCAAGGCAAAATTGCTTATTTTTAGTTCGGTTTTGGTGAAGTTAGTGTTTGTTGTTTCCTCTGATGACCTGACCAGCTGATGGCGGAGGGATACATAACTCCTACGTCCCAGCATACTAAAGTTCTAAACACAGTGGCTTTGTTGAACACTGTAAAGGATCTTACTGCATCATACTGTCGAGCCAACATTGTTTTTTTGTACTTTTAGACCATAAGTAGGTGATTTTTGTGGCACCGTATTAGTTTGTATCAGCTACTGTCCACCCCCGGATATCTCCCCCCAGGAACAAAGCTCACAAGTTCCTTTATTGGCACTCATATTTACTAGAGCCACGGGCAACCCCACTTCAAAACACCTGAACTATCCCTTTAAATGTGGTAAAAACTGTAAAAAAAAAAAAAAAAAAAACGGAAAGAAAGAAGCTTAGGCTAACAGTGGGGGGAAATCTTTTAAAACTGTGCCTTCCTAAAATATAGATATAATACCAACTGGTATTTTAAGAGGGGGGAAATAATCAACTGAAAAAATGTTTTCAATTGATTTTGGAGGATATATAATTGAGAACATACCAACACTTCTGCTGAAACAAGGTAAATATGGCTCTTTGTTTTTCTCGCTGTTTTTTGGCGGACATACCTGAACAGCTTGTGGTAAAACAGGTGAGCCTCCTGTTCTTTGGTTCTGTACATCATCTCCACAGTTTGGCAAAACTACATTGTTAATTAATTTATATAGTATTTAGGGCTGAGAGCGTCTTTCTCTGTGCGACCATGAGGATCGCCCTCAGTAGCTGCAGCCACTGTGCTGCTCCCTGTGTGGTCAGACTTATTTACTGTTGGCCACTGTGAATAAACCAGTAAACACTTGTGGTGATCTCCGTGTGTGTTTGTTTGTTTGTTCATGACTGAGTCAAATAAAGTGGTTTTAACCAAACCAATGGTTTACACAAGTTTCTGTTCTAAACACAAGATCTTAGGTGCATTTGTGTGAGTGAATGTCTTCAGAATTGGTAAATATATGGGAATATTAAAATAATATCTCAGAGGGTTTCAAGGCATTTTCTTTAAAGTTTGATCGCATGTCCAACTAGATTCAAGATAAAGTGACCAGAATTTATAACACAATTTTACTGTTTGGCAGTAAGGAGAAACCTAATTTTAAACCTCCCAACCTCTGTTTTTAACTGTTTTACATAATCACATTTTATCCATTGTATTGATTTTTATTAATTACGTTGAGCTCACCTTTTTGTTAACCTTTTTATTAAATTTTATATTAATTATTAAAACATTTTAATCTAATTCTTCAATGTTTAGTTGACTCTCTTCAAATCAATAATTCCTTTAAATCATCTTATCATTGTGGAAATACTCAAGTTTACTAGTTTTATTGGACCTGAAAACATCTCTCAAACAACATGATTTTCATGTGGTAGCTATAGGGGCTTGATTTAAAACGTCATTCCTAATTATATACAGCAAATATTACTGATTTATTGAAAATATTGAAACCCTTTAAATGCTAGGTTTTTTTCATGATGTCACCATGCTTTAAGAGCAAAAACAACAGAAATTGAATTATGTTCAATATACTATATACAGAGCTTTTTGTGTTTAATTTTTACAGCCTAAGATATGTCGATGATCAGCAGCAACACTGATTTTTATGCATTTTCTTTTTGTGCATTTAAAATACTAAGACTCATTGTCATATAGTTAAAATGACGCCATCAGGTGGAGAGTGTGTATGATCAATTATGATAATAAAATGCTTGTTTTATGCTTTAATGGAAGTGAAATTGCAGCCTGACTGGGTTTCAATGGCACATTTTTTGTGCTTTACAGTCTGAGTGCAACACTTGTTCATTCTCGGTGTATTTTTACTGGAGCAGCTGAGCTAGAAATAATAAAATCAAATCAAAATACACAATCTTGACAAAATTCTAGCTTTATGCATGAACACAGACAAAAATGAAATGAGATTATCAGAAGTAACCTATGTATAAAGAGTAAATTAGTCAAAACTGGTAACCTGAAAACAGCTTTTAAATTTAAGAAGCATGAACGAACAAACAGAAATCTAAGAGTTAAACCGTGAAGTAAGAGCTGGGATTGGAGGTTCGACACAATAAGTGAGGTTTAGAGGAGTCACACAGTCTGATGGTGTCACGCACCCGTCTAGGGGGAAGGTACAGGCAGCAATGACTTCCTCTGTGGTTGGGTCAGTATGGTGGTGCACTGTTACATCAATAAAACCTTTGGGGTGCTGGTTTAACTAAAAAGACTCAATTTTGTTTCATTAACTTTCTTCAGCACCGTGCTGTTCGGACACGCTGTTGAATGGGTGTGTTTGAGAGGAATGGATGTCAAAAATCACAGGCAAACCCCTGAATACAGTCTGAATTACACAATTACATTAGTAATATTTAATTACAAGGTGTGCCTGTAATTCATCATCACTGAACACTAGACTTAGCTTATTCATTTTTTGTAGCAATGACATTGAAACAGGCATTGACTTTTGTTGTCGTTGTGTTTAACTACATTCACATTTAAAGCCCCTTTTGCCTTCATCGTGAAAGTCACAGTAAAGCCTCCAAATGTATCAGAGGTGTGATAGTGGTGAGAGGGGAGCAAGCTGACCCAGTGAGGGATTGCAGCGCCGTGTAAGTGTATGTAAAATACGCACAATGTCACACTCTGATGCTCCTTCAAAGCTGTACTAAACTGTGAATTGGAGAAGTTATCACAGGTTTGCAAAATTAATGTGAGATGTTCAAATATGAACCATTTTAAAGAGAGGCATAAATGTTTGATCCTCATCAGATACAGGGATGAAGAAGGAGTTTGACTTTAGTTTGTGTTATTGATTATAGACTTTGTTGGTATGCGTACTAGCTCACCATTGTGCTACTTATTTATTCATTTGGTTTGTTTTTGTAAATCAGGCTCATATTTAAGTTACAGATTTGTAGTTACATGGCTGTAAAAATGTAAGAAATTAATTTAATTCTATGCTGTAACTTTTTGTATAAAGACAGTTAACAGACGTACAGTGTACAGTAAGTAGAATTATATTTAGATATATGCTAACTTAACAGATGTACATTTTTATTTCTACCTTTGACACTATATTTATTTTTACATCAAAATAACTAAGCTTACATTAATATAAAAGCAGGACTTATGGTGAAAGCGTGGAATTAAGAAGGTACACTTCTTCCCATTGCTTTTAGGCATGTAAGTCATATAACATACTAGCCTGCAATATGGATATGCGTCATTTTTGCGTTGTATTAAATTTATCATGGGTTTTTTCTCCCTTTCTGTTTGATTTTGCATGTTCAAAATACAAAAATCTGAATCTCCCAGAGTGTGATTGTGATGGAACTGTGTTGCAGTGGTTTGGTGTCAGTGTGCTGTGAAAAAGCTTTAATTTAGAGAATTTTGCATCAGGACAACCCAAGTAAAAAATAGAAATGAGCAGCTAAAACATTCAAAATGAGACAAAAATTGTTACAAGCATGAACAATTATTGACTGTCAGAAATAATCATCCGATCACTTAATCTGTTCCTTGCTCTATTCTAAGAGACACCCAGTATAATCTGTCTTGTTCCTCAGAGGGATTTTCTCCTCTCGCAGTCACAATAAATCAGCGTGGTTTTCGGGCTAATGGGCTAAAATATAACCCTAAATGTGAATGCGTGCTCTGCCCTGGATGTTTGGCCCCGTGGCCTGATGCCAACCCAAATCGCCTGCTGGCAGCCTGAATGCAGCAGGCCTGCGTCTGCTTGAGAGCCATTTCACAGGTAATTAATGGACATAATGACGGCAATTCAGGAGAAAAATAGGGGAGCGTGGGTTGCTCTTCTAAATGCACAAATGTGGCAATCCATGCACAAAGGCAGTTTAGAGGAAAGGCAGGGATACCTTGTTTTACGCCACTCTATCGCTAAGTAAATCAGACCAAAAAGAGCTGATCGCACAGGTTTCATATTCACAATAAAAGACTGCATTGAAAATCCCATGCAAGAAAGACCTCACTTTCACAATCTCAGAGGCAGACTAAAGTGTTTGTCTAATAGATATGAGTTAAACACAAACACTCACACAAACCCACATTCACGTCTGCCTGAAGAGTTTTCTTTGGCTGGATCTGCGTCACGGTGCGGCCACACACGCCTGGAATCACTTATGTCGCCACACATCCATAAACCAACACAGGAAAGACGTGTGGCACCACGAAACTACACGGTTCACCACCGAGGCCGAGAGCTCAAAGTGCTTCCATACTGAACTCTGAAACTCTGCCTCACAAGATGGCTTTTCAAACCTGTATGATTAGTTCAGAGACCTGTATTCATTTCTACAGTACGCTGATTTTAATAATGAGAGAGTTTGAAGGTTTACTGGGAAAAAAATGAACATTTTGTTTGGCATTAGGCACAGCAGACTTCAACAGTGCTTTGTTATTCAGTTTTATTTCCTTGTACTAAAGTAAATAACGCTTCTCGTATTCATTTCATGTGACGAGTGTGTGGGGGAGCAATGGGTCTGTAAAATTACAAGCTTATTCCTGCACACTGTTTAACTAAAGAAATACAGGCTGCAGTGTTTCAATAAGCAGTCTGATAAATGTGGACCTGTCCCAGTCTAAATAGTGATGCTAATGGGGGTTGTTGACTTTCACTGAAACAGCCCAAGTCCTTACTGATACCACTCATCAGACTTTTGTACAACAGTAAATGAGTATACTTGTCATAAGATGTACATGTTCTGTCTCTGATGTAACTGGTTAATCAGGTTTTTATTGTTAAGAGAAAAAGAAAATTGACACCGTAACAACCATGGCCATTAAATTTCCATACTAAAACCAAAAACTAATTTTTCTAGGAAGTTGGATAGGTGCACACCAGATGATGTAACCTTTGCCCTGTCAGGTCAGGTCAGGTTTGGGACCACATGCTGGGTTGGCACTTTACCATTTATCATTGCTGATGACTCATCTGCACCACCAGCAATGTTAACCCTACTTCATTCATAGAGGTTTCTGCAAACCCTATGCTCTGAGGCTCCGGAGGCAATGGACTTCAACCCCTTCCAGCTGCACTATCAACTACCGTAAGGGACAGTGCCCGTTGAAGTCAGAAGTCAGCTTGCATCGCTACCAAACCAACTTCCAAGCATGTTTAGATTGGGACTTAAACCAGCCACCCTACGATCATTTTAATATCTTAAACACGTCACACTGTGAAGTTATGTTGCCTTTTTTTTGGCTGACTTGTGGTTTTCACACCTGCAGCTCAGTTGCTTTATTTCTTATTCAAATGGAAAAAAATGCCACAAAATTTCATATTTCCCTTGGATCGTTTCATGTTCACGCAGCAGTGGTTTGAAGTGGGCAGAGTCCAGGCTGCAGGGTCCATATGTCATTACATCACAGCCAGATTTCTATGAGTTAGCGGTCAACTGGAAACGAGTGGAGGCCACCTCTTTCAGGTGAGTTCATGATATATTTGTGCCAAAACAGAGATTGATTACTGTGTTCATATATGCAAACGAACCATACCATGCACAGAATGCCCACTCAGAACAAACCTCCCAAGTGATCCAGGTGTGAAAATGACTAAAGGTAACATAATTTTATATTGAAATAAAAATAATTATCACATTCTCAGTTAAGAACAAACAAATCATCAAACCACTCTGTCCAATCTGTTTGTTGAGCTATGCTGGCAGATTGCTTGCATTGCTTTGACATTTAGCATAACAGTGTGTTGGTTGTGATTAGGGATGCACGACATTATTGGAACAATATCAGTATCAGCAGATAATTGCCTGAAAAGATTATTATCAGTATCGGCAGATATTAAACTTTTGGCTGATGTCTATAGCTGATATTTTTGCTGTACATATTGGCCACATATATCCCATGTATTGGCTGTAATATTGGCAGAATTTACAAATGTACCACAATGGTTTACCTCATAATCACTTGAAGGTCCACTTTTCTAATCAAAAGATTGATTTATTAAAATCTGTTCCATATTAGGAACAGATACATTTCAGCAACATGGAGGCTTTGTGCTCTTGAAAAACATAGACTAAAAAAAATATCAGAACTGGTATTGGCAATAATGTGCTTAGAAATATCAGTATATCAGATAAAATCCAATAACGTGCATACCAAGTTGTAATTCTTTTCTAAAAGTAGTTTTAAAAATGTAAAATAGAGAGACTTTACAACTGTATGGGGACTTTAAAAAAAGCACAGAAAAACTAAAAATTGACACACTATTAACAAACATAAAAAAGAATTATATGTACATACCCATCACATTTGTTTATTTACTTTTTTCCTAAATACCAGAGAATCTCTTGGCCAGCAGTCGTATGTTTCACAGCCAGGACCACATTTCCCATAAATCCCGTTGCTTCCTGTCCCTGGAAGGATGCTGCCACTTATCTCCCAAACCCGCAATGCATCTGTTTGTTTTTAGAAAGTAAAAAAAAAAAAAAAGTGTGTGTGTTAGAGTGCGCTCTGTCTGACCGGACAAAAAGCTCCTCTGTGTCGTCCCTGAGGACCAATCAGCCGCCCTGCAGCTGTGCGTCTGTACACTCTGATGACAGCAGTCAGTTATTCACACAGACACACACTGAAATGTTGTGAAATGTGACTGTGCATGCACATGTGCAAACATATGCACTGTGACCTCTGATCCGTATGACCTGAGATCTGTCTCAGGAGGGCTCAGCTGGAGTGCCGAGACCACCTGCCGCACATTACCCGCCCTCCCCACGAAACACAATCACTGCAGGCAGAGCAAAATGGAGCAAGCTGAAGACAAGGAGGTACATACAGAGCACTAAAAACGAACCAAAGTTTAGCAATCTAATTGAGAAATATTAGTCAGTTATCATTTACAGCAGGAACATTTTTATTTATTATTCAAAGAAACGCAACACAAGCTCCAAGAGTAACAAAACTGATGATAAAACATGAAGTGGGGAAAATGTGTTTGAACTGAAATATCAAGTATTAAAAATGTAGGTGGAATAAATGCTGAAGCAATGAAAAAGTGTGTGAATTATAATATGTTGTTACGGTGGCTGATGAGGGCAAACAGCCTACAATGGTTCAGTGCAGTTCAATATGAGGAAAACAGCTCAAGAACAGAACAGATTTAAGGGCAGAAACAACCAAAGTTAGGGATGTCTCGATCAGGCTTTTCTTGGGCGATCACCTGTTTGTGAGAACTAAACCTGTTTCATGTTTTTTTTTCAACAATTGGCTGAAATGTTTGCTCGGTAAAGCAAAACAAAAAGATCTCAAGGAGCAATGCAACTACTCTCCAACAGTAAGAATATCTAAATTACACAATAAAAAAGACTCATTTATCAATTTTCTTTTATTATGTGAATAAACAGAATTATTGACAGACTGACTTAAAATTTTAAGTCAATCCAACAGGCAAAACAGTGCAAATAGCTGGATAAATAAAAGGCAACACACTAAAAAATACTAGCTCATCAACATTTTGTAACCAATGTAATTATTTTATTTTGCCAAGAAAATAAATTTCAACCCAATATCAACTTCATAATTCAAAATCTAAATCTCCAACTCTGTTAAAATACATTTCAACACATCATGTTCTCATCTTCATCAAATACTCATTTTACTGAGCTAACTTGAATGCATCACAATGTTTCCGACTGGTCCTCAAATGCATCACTAAACATGATGTATTTATGAGACAATCTGTCCCTCCTTAGGCTCAGCTGGCCTTAATGAACTGAAGACAAAGTTTTGGAGACTCTACTACAGTTTATTTAAGAGGATGATAGAGCATTAGGAGCAGGGGACGAGCATCCATGAGTGAACATGAGGTTAATCAACAAGTGATCAATAGTAGGTATCATGTTTACAGGCATTAATTCACATTTTTTGGACAAGAATTGTCTGATACTGATCGATGCCAACACAATCAGTGCACTTTTAATCCACGCACACACACATAATGTTTTTTATTTCATTTAATGATGCTCACATATCTTAACATAGATGCGGTCTGATCTTGTCAGTTTGTCTGTAGATTTTGGTTTCATAGATGTGAAATATTCACCTTTTCTTGCCATAGTGAAATCATCAGCAGATTTCATTCAGTGTTATTAATAAATTAAATGATCCAGCCAGGGTTACTCTTAGTTTCACCAATGTACGTTCAAACAACTTTATTCAGCCTCTTTGCACATTGTTAATAGCAAAAAAACTAGCAGACTCAAATTTTCCACCACATGCTTCAGTCAGCACACTTAACGGCATCAAAATCGTCCTCATGATGTCACACAGTTTAGTTAAAGCAGGACGGAGGGACACGAATGCAGACGATCACATGCAAAATACTGCAGTGTGTCAGAGAGAGGCTGGACTGGGCCAGAGAACAGGTCCAGATTGTTTTGCCTTTGCATGATGGATCTTTGTGCTCTAAGGGGTTTAAGAGAGAAGCCCTGGGTGACAGGCAGGAGAGGGATGTGGATCAGGTGAGAAAAGCTCAGGCGGGTCAGGCAGGGAGGCTGATGTTAGATAAGTGGAGGTCAGGGGGAGGGAACCTTTGCTCTGAGAGCTGCATTTTCTACATACCCTGAGACAACCTGTGCAGACGGAACAAATGACTAATGACCCCGTCCGATGCATCCTCACTTTTGTTTTACAAACATTCTTACAGGAGAGAGAGTAAAATAAGATCTGTGAAGAAAGAAGGTTGGTGGTGCTGCTGTATCTCCCCTCTGCTCAGTGAAACTCTCAATCACACTTCGATCCCAGCATACGTGTAATTCAAGTAAGCAGTTCCTCTCACTGATACCGTGTTGTGGACATGGTATTGGAAATTAGAAACGTCATTGGGAACGCTCCCGTTGGTTGGAATTTTAGACAAAGGAGTCACGTACTTCAGGTGAATGGAACGCACCACATTTCTTCAATCTAGCACAAAGTCAAAGGCTGAAAAGAGGGTGCAGAAAAAAATGCTATGGTTTATATTTTACAAATACTGATTGAAATATAAGATTAAAACTGCCCCATAGTCACTCTATCTTCTGGAAGTAGAGGCTATGTTGTCTCTAGAAGGTCTTGTGAATTGTAACATGACATTTGGAGCCACACGAGGTTCGAGTTTAAGGAAATGCTATTCAATTAGATGAGTGGAAAAATTAATTATTTAGACAAACATCCAAAGCTTGATCCAAGTGGCAAAATAAGGTTCTTAAGATGTTTCAGCTCTTTTCGAAACGGCTTCTTCACTCCTATGAGTCCCTTAGTTTGAGCTAAGTGGCAGTCCAGTGGCCACTTAGCTCAAACTTTGGATAGTCATGACTTGAATGACAAAGAAAATTCACCCCTGATTTTCACAAAGTTCACTTGTGCAGCGTGCAGCGTTCTGTCCACCCCCACTTTAATCCCATGTCAATCTCCACTATTCAGATTGACCAAACACAGGAAAACAAGCGCTCTGATTTTCAGGTTCATTTCAAAATACAACGGTACAGTGAAATAATGTTGACGCCAACAGCAAATGAACATTAGGCAGGAAATATGACCTGTGGTTTACATGTTGCTCTTCCTTTTATCTCATACACTCACAATTACTTTGTGAGGTTGTGGTTCTCTCGTGTTTTAAGTTTCCTCTGCTGCCCAGCACTTTAAATACACTTCCTGTGGGTGAGGATATGAGCTGTTGGTCAAAGCCACAGCATGGACGTGACTATGTGGAAATTTGGGGTTGGACAAACACTATTTCAAGAATGCATTGCTGGTGTACGTTTGTTTGTCCGTTTGTTTGTTTGTTAGCAAGATTACGAAAAAACTGCTGAACAGATATTGCTGAAATTTTCAGGGGATGTTGGTAATGGCTCAACTTAACAATGATTAGATTTTAGTGGTGATCCAGATAACCACCATTG